>OZ010670.1:16875312-16877812 GCA_963932185.1 Troglohyphantes excavatus
TTTGTTATGGGATCCCCATGCGCACGAAACTGACGTCTTGAGTGCTTTGGTTAAACGGTTGCCCGGCCCTCTGCCTTTTCTTTTGCTGCATGTAACGAGTGTTGAGGAGTTAATCCGCCAATTCTTTAGATGTCAGAACATTCGAGCCCTGTCGTCTAGCACCCCACCCACTAGTGCTTTCCAATCTGAAGTCACCCCGCCTCGGCCTTCTCGTAGTGCGTCTACTTTGGAAAATGGTACCCCAAGCCAGTTAACCACGCCACGCACCTGTTTCCGTTGCGGTCGAGTGGGACATACGGCTCGTTTTTGCAGAAGCACTCCTGCAGTTTCATCGGGCCCACCACGAGATCTTAGCCATGTGAGATGTTTTCGGTGCCAGCAGTTGGGACATCTGGCTCGTGGATGTACAGAACCTGTACCCCAGAATAGTACCACTTTAAACTCCTAAGTGGACTAGTGATCGAGGGCTCGAGTCCACACGATTTTCAGAAAAACCCTTCATTTTTGTTTTCGAAGATTCAGCTGGGAAATTTGTACGTGAACGCCCGGATTGATACTGGATCAGACGTTTCTCTTGTTTCGGAACCATTGGCACAGAGCTTGAGTAGGCAGGGAGCTTCTTTTGAAGATTTTTCCACTATATCGCAACCGCGACTGTTTTCAGCGGACCATAGTTTTCTGCAGTCTGAAGGGATGCTGACTACAGACATCGACTTTTTCGGCCATCAACTCAGGTTTCCTTTTGTAGTAGTTCGGGACCTACCAGTAGAAGTTATCATAGGTGTAGACCTTCTGGCTCGCTGTGAAGCTACCATAAATTTTGGTACTCGGGAACTCTCCGTTGGACAATTGCCCTTCAAGGGAGAAGTTCCAACTGGTCTTTTGGAAAAGATAGCCGCACTGTTACCGGAATGGGAAAGACCCGTCTTAGGTATGCTGAACGAGGTCCGAAATGTCTTTAGAAATAAGCCCGGGTTGACAACCGTTTGTGAGCACCGAATCAAGACTGGAAAGGCTGCCCCTATTTTCCAGAATCCGTATCCCTTGGCTCAAGACAAGCTACGTGAAGTCCAGGAACTGGTCGATGAAATGCTGGCAGCTGGTCAAGTTGAGCCTTCCGACTCTCCTTGGGCTTCACCCATCGTTTTGGTCAAGAAGAAAAACGGCAAGACACGTTTTTGCGTCGACTACCGACGTGTCAACAACGTGACGTGTGCTGATCGGTTCCCTCTCCCTCTTATTTCTTCTATTATCCAAAAGGTGGGACAGGCAGGAATTTGGACGACCTTGGACCTTGCCTCGGGTTACTGGCAGATGCGAGTTGCAGTTGAAGATCGACCTAAGACCTCTTTTATCACTCCTTTTGGAACTTTTTCTTATAGAGTTATGCCTTTCGGTTTGAGGAATGCTCCAGCGTCTTTCCAACGGTTGATGAGTAAAGTCCTGGCCAGCTGCATTGGGGATTGCTGTGAAGTTTATCTGGATGATATAGTTGTCTATTCGAAAGATGTGGAACAGCATATTGCCCACCTGAGAAGAGTTTTGAGTGCCCTACAGCAAGCCGGCCTCACGCTAAGCGTAGAGAAGTGCGAGTTTTTCAAGACGGAGCTACAGTTTTTGGGTCATCACTTTACCAAGGAAGGATTAGTGCCTCAAACAGCAAAAGTGGAAGCCATCCAGCGGTACCCTATACCAGGAAACGTGAGGGCCCTGCGTAGATTCCTAGGTATGTGCAGCTGGTTGAAAGCGTTTATACCATTTTTTGCAGAGAAGGCCAAACCCCTGTATGAGATGACCAAGCCCTCGCACCCTTGGAAGTGGACTCCTCAAGCCCGAAGTTCTTTTGAAGCACTCCGTACCGCCCTAGTTTCTCCACCCGTTTTACATTTCTTTAAACAGGATGCCCCATTGAGATTATATACAGATGCTTCTGATCTTGGATTGGGTGCTTTCCTGACACAGATAGTTGATGGAACTGAGCAAGCTTTGGCCTATGCCAGTAGAGTCCTAAGACCAGCTGAGATCAACTACACCATTTCAGAGAGAGAATGCCTCGCCATTGTCTGGGCCTGTGAGAAGTTTAAAACGTATTTTTCTGTTCCGGTAACGGTGATTACAGACCATTCAGCGTTGACTTGCCTACAGAATAAGAAGATCCTTAAAGGACGGTTGGCTCGTTGGGCGATTCAGCTGCAGGAGTATCCTATTACCATAGAGCACCGAACAGGACCGCAATTGGTAGTACCGGACGCTTTGTCTAGAGCCCCAGTAGGAGAAGCTGAAAGGTCTGAACTCCCAGAGAAGTTTTGTTTCTTTATACAGGCCATTGACGCCAGTCAACTCGTACGTGAGCAGCGACACGATCCCTCTTTTTCTGCCTTGTACGTTTATTTGAAAAGTGGTGTTCTGCCAGAAGGAAGGAAGGCTGCCGAAGTTCTTGGACGAGGTGCCCAGTATAAGCTGGACCAGGGAATATTGAAGTATAGCCGACCCGGCGATG
>OZ010670.1:16885312-16890312 GCA_963932185.1 Troglohyphantes excavatus
ATTAGTGTTGTTTAAATTTTTGCCAGCTCAGGAGCCAGTACGCGGTAACAGACGCTTGCGAGGCGTAGAACGCACCGATGTTTATTTTTCGGGGAAACCGGATGAAAACGTTTTTGACTTTATTTCTACTGTTGAGGATGTGACGGGTTGGGTATCGGAAGATGAGCGGGTGGCATACGCTGTTTCCAGGCTACGAGGGAATGCCGGACAGTGGTTTAGATTCCGCGGTTTTTGTGTTGACACTTTAAGTTGGAGCCAGCTAAGAGATCAATTGTTGAGACAATACGGGCAAATTTATAACCGAGCAGACTTGGCAGACGAATTATTTTCGAAAAAATTTGAGTTGGGTGATGATTTCGAACGTTTCGTTTGGGAATTTCGGAATTTATATTTGTTATGGGATCCCCATGCGCACGAAACTGACGTCTTGAGTGCTTTGGTTAAACGGTTGCCCGGCCCTCTGCCTTTTCTTTTGCTGCATGTAACGAGTGTTGAGGAGTTAATCCGCCAATTCTTTAGATGTCAGAACATTCGAGCCCTGTCGTCTAGCACCCCACCCACTAGTGCTTTCCAATCTGAAGTCACCCCGCCTCGGCCTTCTCGTAGTGCGTCTACTTTGGAAAATGGTACCCCAAGCCAGTTAACCACGCCACGCACCTGTTTCCGTTGCGGTCGAGTGGGACATACGGCTCGTTTTTGCAGAAGCACTCCTGCAGTTTCATCGGGCCCACCACGAGATCTTAGCCATGTGAGATGTTTTCGGTGCCAGCAGTTGGGACATCTGGCTCGTGGATGTACAGAACCTGTACCCCAGAATAGTACCACTTTAAACTCCTAAGTGGACTAGTGATCGAGGGCTCGAGTCCACACGATTTTCAGAAAAACCCTTCATTTTTGTTTTCGAAGATTCAGCTGGGAAATTTGTACGTGAACGCCCGGATTGATACTGGATCAGACGTTTCTCTTGTTTCGGAACCATTGGCACAGAGCTTGAGTAGGCAGGGAGCTTCTTTTGAAGATTTTTCCACTATATCGCAACCGCGACTGTTTTCAGCGGACCATAGTTTTCTGCAGTCTGAAGGGATGCTGACTACAGACATCGACTTTTTCGGCCATCAACTCAGGTTTCCTTTTGTAGTAGTTCGGGACCTACCAGTAGAAGTTATCATAGGTGTAGACCTTCTGGCTCGCTGTGAAGCTACCATAAATTTTGGTACTCGGGAACTCTCCGTTGGACAATTGCCCTTCAAGGGAGAAGTTCCAACTGGTCTTTTGGAAAAGATAGCCGCACTGTTACCGGAATGGGAAAGACCCGTCTTAGGTATGCTGAACGAGGTCCGAAATGTCTTTAGAAATAAGCCCGGGTTGACAACCGTTTGTGAGCACCGAATCAAGACTGGAAAGGCTGCCCCTATTTTCCAGAATCCGTATCCCTTGGCTCAAGACAAGCTACGTGAAGTCCAGGAACTGGTCGATGAAATGCTGGCAGCTGGTCAAGTTGAGCCTTCCGACTCTCCTTGGGCTTCACCCATCGTTTTGGTCAAGAAGAAAAACGGCAAGACACGTTTTTGCGTCGACTACCGACGTGTCAACAACGTGACGTGTGCTGATCGGTTCCCTCTCCCTCTTATTTCTTCTATTATCCAAAAGGTGGGACAGGCAGGAATTTGGACGACCTTGGACCTTGCCTCGGGTTACTGGCAGATGCGAGTTGCAGTTGAAGATCGACCTAAGACCTCTTTTATCACTCCTTTTGGAACTTTTTCTTATAGAGTTATGCCTTTCGGTTTGAGGAATGCTCCAGCGTCTTTCCAACGGTTGATGAGTAAAGTCCTGGCCAGCTGCATTGGGGATTGCTGTGAAGTTTATCTGGATGATATAGTTGTCTATTCGAAAGATGTGGAACAGCATATTGCCCACCTGAGAAGAGTTTTGAGTGCCCTACAGCAAGCCGGCCTCACGCTAAGCGTAGAGAAGTGCGAGTTTTTCAAGACGGAGCTACAGTTTTTGGGTCATCACTTTACCAAGGAAGGATTAGTGCCTCAAACAGCAAAAGTGGAAGCCATCCAGCGGTACCCTATACCAGGAAACGTGAGGGCCCTGCGTAGATTCCTAGGTATGTGCAGCTGGTTGAAAGCGTTTATACCATTTTTTGCAGAGAAGGCCAAACCCCTGTATGAGATGACCAAGCCCTCGCACCCTTGGAAGTGGACTCCTCAAGCCCGAAGTTCTTTTGAAGCACTCCGTACCGCCCTAGTTTCTCCACCCGTTTTACATTTCTTTAAACAGGATGCCCCATTGAGATTATATACAGATGCTTCTGATCTTGGATTGGGTGCTTTCCTGACACAGATAGTTGATGGAACTGAGCAAGCTTTGGCCTATGCCAGTAGAGTCCTAAGACCAGCTGAGATCAACTACACCATTTCAGAGAGAGAATGCCTCGCCATTGTCTGGGCCTGTGAGAAGTTTAAAACGTATTTTTCTGTTCCGGTAACGGTGATTACAGACCATTCAGCGTTGACTTGCCTACAGAATAAGAAGATCCTTAAAGGACGGTTGGCTCGTTGGGCGATTCAGCTGCAGGAGTATCCTATTACCATAGAGCACCGAACAGGACCGCAATTGGTAGTACCGGACGCTTTGTCTAGAGCCCCAGTAGGAGAAGCTGAAAGGTCTGAACTCCCAGAGAAGTTTTGTTTCTTTATACAGGCCATTGACGCCAGTCAACTCGTACGTGAGCAGCGACACGATCCCTCTTTTTCTGCCTTGTACGTTTATTTGAAAAGTGGTGTTCTGCCAGAAGGAAGGAAGGCTGCCGAAGTTCTTGGACGAGGTGCCCAGTATAAGCTGGACCAGGGAATATTGAAGTATAGCCGACCCGGCGATGCGGAGTGGCGAACCGTTATCCCGAGATCATTAGTATCGGTAGCACTTCAGGAGTTCCATGATAGCCCAGCATCCGGACACCTCGGATTTTTCAAGACTTATCGACGCTGTTTGAAAAAGCTTTTTTGGCCTGGCATGAAGAGAGATGTCAAACAGTATATCCGTTCCTGTGAAGTTTGTCAGAAGTTTAAGTTTTCCCAACAGAAGAAGACCGGTTTATTGCAGCCTGTGACGGTTAATGCACCAGGTGAAATGTGGGGTATAGATTTTATAGGTCCTCTGCCAGCCTCCATGCAGGGAAATACCCAATGTCTAGTTGTGGTAGACTATTTTTCAAGATGGGTTGAACTTTTTCCTTTGCGTCGCGCCACGGCTCGAGCAGTCGCTTCGGTCTTGGCAAAAGACGTCTTTTCTCGTTTTGGATTTCCGAAGTACCTGCTTTCGGACAATGGACCCCAGTTTGTTTCACAGCTCTTCAAGGAGACTTGTGCCCTGTTTGGGATAACGAGGAAGTTAACTTCCCCGTATCATCCGCAGACCAACCGTACAGAGCGAGTGAATCGTACCCTTGGACCCATGATTGCTGGTTATCTACATGAGCGCCACGGACGGTGGGATCGTACTCTATCTTCTCTTGCATTTTCTTTGAGAACCGCTGTGTCGGAGGCTACCGGTTTTTCACCAGCTAGGTTGTTTTTAGGACGAGAACTAGCGCTGCCCTGGGATAGCATGGTTGGAGGCACGTCCTGGCCTCGTGCACAAGGCCTGGATGATGTTTTGGACCAGGTTAAATCCAATGTCAAAAAGTCGCAAGAGCGACAAAAGCGAAACTATGACAAACGGCGCGCGCACAGAGTTTTTGTGGAAGGTGACTTAGTCTGGTTACAAACCCATCCTCAGTCCTCCGCCGATAAGCACAAAATCGCGAAGTTTATGCCCAAATGGGAAGGCCCTTGCCAGGTAACCGAGGTTTTGTCCGATTTAGTATACCGTATCATCGATTTTGAAACTAAGAAAGAGTTGGGGACTCATAACGCTGTAAATCTTAAATCTTTTTCAGTACGCGACGGTGTTAGTTTTGTTCCAGATCGTGAGAATAGCGTTGATTTAGCATGTGATATTTCGGGGAACTCACTGCGGGAATTGGTCGACTCAGGTAGCGAGACGGAACACAACTTTGACCCCTTTTCTGCTGATGACGATGTTGCCGCAGGTCCCAGTAATGACTCCCGGTTAATCGTTTCAAGTCTCTGTGACCCTGACCCTGAGGAAGTTGGTATTGTCGCGAGTCCTACAGTTCTGCAAAATACAAGGTCTGAACCCGTTGAATCGCGTAGAGAACGTCCTAAGAGGGGCACTAGGGTGGATTATCGTAAGCTAGCTGGTTTAAAGTCTAGGGATTTTTCTGGTCATTAGAACTGTTTTGGAATTTGTGGTGTTTTAGTATCTTGGTTTAAGGGCGATGGTATTTTGTGGTTGACCTTTTCGTATTTTTGGGGTTTAGTGTTTTGAGATGGTGTTTTTGAATAAAACTGTGATTTATAGTATTTTTGGCTTGGAGTTAAATAGTTTTGTAGAATTTTTGGCTTGCTGCGTTTAGAGTTTTGTGTGCAGATTTTTTTTTTTTTTTTTTTTTTTTTTTTGGTGAATTCAGTTGGTTTGGAAAGTTTATTTGTGTATTACGGTGGTTACGCTCCCTATTGGTATTTGCTGCATATTCAGGGCTTTTCGCAGTTGTGGGAGGGGGAAGAGTCTATAGTGGCCATGGAGACCTGGTGCCGTGAAGAGATGTGCCTGCGAAGATGCCGTTCTTCACCGACCAGCAAGATTGAACAAAAACTTGAACTTTTTGATTGAACTTTCTTTCCACGAGTTGTGACTTGCGACTGACTGTGATATTTTGAAGATATATTTAGAGTTTAATTTTGTGAAACTATGATGTATAATGAAATTTCTTGGGTTCTAGTGAAAGCTGGGTTTTTATATATTCACTACTGGCTGGTGAATACGAGTTTGTGTTTTGAAATTTATACTAATGTATTGATGTTGGATTTTAACTAATTTTTAATGCATGTTTGATAGGAAAGTAGTTGGTCACTGGTTGACGTTTA
>OZ010670.1:16895312-16900312 GCA_963932185.1 Troglohyphantes excavatus
TTTAGACTTCTGTCTTGATTGTAATAATAAGTAGCGTTCCAACTGGCGTCCGCGACCTATTTCCGAACCTTTAAAAATATAAAAAAAAAATTTTATTTATTTTGTGACAACAAACATTGGCGTTTATTGACCACGAGGGGTTTTTGCCTGTTCTGAGTGGAGGGGAGAGTATATTTATATATTGAAGTGTGGTGTACCTTGTTCCGACGTACAGCGCTGTACTCGCCGGTTGAACATTGTGCCTCAACTGAACATTCTCTGTGTGCTTCGACTTCCCAGTACGGAACGCCCCTGGAACGAGCCGGCACTATAGTTTTTCCTCTCACGACTGCGCGGCAATATGGATTTCGGAGTACTTGTGTTAGCTTTTTTTATAGCCCTTTTGGTTATATTAGTGTTGTTTAAATTTTTGCCAGCTCAGGAGCCAGTACGCGGTAACAGACGCTTGCGAGGCGTAGAACGCACCGATGTTTATTTTTCGGGGAAACCGGATGAAAACGTTTTTGACTTTATTTCTACTGTTGAGGATGTGACGGGTTGGGTATCGGAAGATGAGCGGGTGGCATACGCTGTTTCCAGGCTACGAGGGAATGCCGGACAGTGGTTTAGATTCCGCGGTTTTTGTGTTGACACTTTAAGTTGGAGCCAGCTAAGAGATCAATTGTTGAGACAATACGGGCAAATTTATAACCGAGCAGACTTGGCAGACGAATTATTTTCGAAAAAATTTGAGTTGGGTGATGATTTCGAACGTTTCGTTTGGGAATTTCGGAATTTATATTTGTTATGGGATCCCCATGCGCACGAAACTGACGTCTTGAGTGCTTTGGTTAAACGGTTGCCCGGCCCTCTGCCTTTTCTTTTGCTGCATGTAACGAGTGTTGAGGAGTTAATCCGCCAATTCTTTAGATGTCAGAACATTCGAGCCCTGTCGTCTAGCACCCCACCCACTAGTGCTTTCCAATCTGAAGTCACCCCGCCTCGGCCTTCTCGTAGTGCGTCTACTTTGGAAAATGGTACCCCAAGCCAGTTAACCACGCCACGCACCTGTTTCCGTTGCGGTCGAGTGGGACATACGGCTCGTTTTTGCAGAAGCACTCCTGCAGTTTCATCGGGCCCACCACGAGATCTTAGCCATGTGAGATGTTTTCGGTGCCAGCAGTTGGGACATCTGGCTCGTGGATGTACAGAACCTGTACCCCAGAATAGTACCACTTTAAACTCCTAAGTGGACTAGTGATCGAGGGCTCGAGTCCACACGATTTTCAGAAAAACCCTTCATTTTTGTTTTCGAAGATTCAGCTGGGAAATTTGTACGTGAACGCCCGGATTGATACTGGATCAGACGTTTCTCTTGTTTCGGAACCATTGGCACAGAGCTTGAGTAGGCAGGGAGCTTCTTTTGAAGATTTTTCCACTATATCGCAACCGCGACTGTTTTCAGCGGACCATAGTTTTCTGCAGTCTGAAGGGATGCTGACTACAGACATCGACTTTTTCGGCCATCAACTCAGGTTTCCTTTTGTAGTAGTTCGGGACCTACCAGTAGAAGTTATCATAGGTGTAGACCTTCTGGCTCGCTGTGAAGCTACCATAAATTTTGGTACTCGGGAACTCTCCGTTGGACAATTGCCCTTCAAGGGAGAAGTTCCAACTGGTCTTTTGGAAAAGATAGCCGCACTGTTACCGGAATGGGAAAGACCCGTCTTAGGTATGCTGAACGAGGTCCGAAATGTCTTTAGAAATAAGCCCGGGTTGACAACCGTTTGTGAGCACCGAATCAAGACTGGAAAGGCTGCCCCTATTTTCCAGAATCCGTATCCCTTGGCTCAAGACAAGCTACGTGAAGTCCAGGAACTGGTCGATGAAATGCTGGCAGCTGGTCAAGTTGAGCCTTCCGACTCTCCTTGGGCTTCACCCATCGTTTTGGTCAAGAAGAAAAACGGCAAGACACGTTTTTGCGTCGACTACCGACGTGTCAACAACGTGACGTGTGCTGATCGGTTCCCTCTCCCTCTTATTTCTTCTATTATCCAAAAGGTGGGACAGGCAGGAATTTGGACGACCTTGGACCTTGCCTCGGGTTACTGGCAGATGCGAGTTGCAGTTGAAGATCGACCTAAGACCTCTTTTATCACTCCTTTTGGAACTTTTTCTTATAGAGTTATGCCTTTCGGTTTGAGGAATGCTCCAGCGTCTTTCCAACGGTTGATGAGTAAAGTCCTGGCCAGCTGCATTGGGGATTGCTGTGAAGTTTATCTGGATGATATAGTTGTCTATTCGAAAGATGTGGAACAGCATATTGCCCACCTGAGAAGAGTTTTGAGTGCCCTACAGCAAGCCGGCCTCACGCTAAGCGTAGAGAAGTGCGAGTTTTTCAAGACGGAGCTACAGTTTTTGGGTCATCACTTTACCAAGGAAGGATTAGTGCCTCAAACAGCAAAAGTGGAAGCCATCCAGCGGTACCCTATACCAGGAAACGTGAGGGCCCTGCGTAGATTCCTAGGTATGTGCAGCTGGTTGAAAGCGTTTATACCATTTTTTGCAGAGAAGGCCAAACCCCTGTATGAGATGACCAAGCCCTCGCACCCTTGGAAGTGGACTCCTCAAGCCCGAAGTTCTTTTGAAGCACTCCGTACCGCCCTAGTTTCTCCACCCGTTTTACATTTCTTTAAACAGGATGCCCCATTGAGATTATATACAGATGCTTCTGATCTTGGATTGGGTGCTTTCCTGACACAGATAGTTGATGGAACTGAGCAAGCTTTGGCCTATGCCAGTAGAGTCCTAAGACCAGCTGAGATCAACTACACCATTTCAGAGAGAGAATGCCTCGCCATTGTCTGGGCCTGTGAGAAGTTTAAAACGTATTTTTCTGTTCCGGTAACGGTGATTACAGACCATTCAGCGTTGACTTGCCTACAGAATAAGAAGATCCTTAAAGGACGGTTGGATCGTTGGGCGATTCAGCTGCAGGAGTATCCTATTACCATAGAGCACCGAACAGGACCGCAATTGGTAGTACCGGACGCTTTGTCTAGAGCCCCAGTAGGAGAAGCTGAAAGGTCTGAACTCCCAGAGAAGTTTTGTTTCTTTATACAGGCCATTGACGCCAGTCAACTCGTACGTGAGCAGCGACACGATCCCTCTTTTTCTGCCTTGTACGTTTATTTGAAAAGTGGTGTTCTGCCAGAAGGAAGGAAGGCTGCCGAAGTTCTTGGACGAGGTGCCCAGTATAAGCTGGACCAGGGAATATTGAAGTATAGCCGACCCGGCGATGCGGAGTGGCGAACCGTTATCCCGAGATCATTAGTATCGGTAGCACTTCAGGAGTTCCATGATAGCCCAGCATCCGGACACCTCGGATTTTTCAAGACTTATCGACGCTGTTTGAAAAAGCTTTTTTGGCCTGGCATGAAGAGAGATGTCAAACAGTATATCCGTTCCTGTGAAGTTTGTCAGAAGTTTAAGTTTTCCCAACAGAAGAAGACCGGTTTATTGCAGCCTGTGACGGTTAATGCACCAGGTGAAATGTGGGGTATAGATTTTATAGGTCCTCTGCCAGCCTCCATGCAGGGAAATACCCAATGTCTAGTTGTGGTAGACTATTTTTCAAGATGGGTTGAACTTTTTCCTTTGCGTCGCGCCACGGCTCGAGCAGTCGCTTCGGTCTTGGCAAAAGACGTCTTTTCTCGTTTTGGATTTCCGAAGTACCTGCTTTCGGACAATGGACCCCAGTTTGTTTCACAGCTCTTCAAGGAGACTTGTGCCCTGTTTGGGATAACGAGGAAGTTAACTTCCCCGTATCATCCGCAGACCAACCGTACAGAGCGAGTGAATCGTACCCTTGGACCCATGATTGCTGGTTATCTACATGAGCGCCACGGACGGTGGGATCGTACTCTATCTTCTCTTGCATTTTCTTTGAGAACCGCTGTGTCGGAGGCTACCGGTTTTTCACCAGCTAGGTTGTTTTTAGGACGAGAACTAGCGCTGCCCTGGGATAGCATGGTTGGAGGCACGTCCTGGCCTCGTGCACAAGGCCTGGATGATGTTTTGGACCAGGTTAAATCCAATGTCAAAAAGTCGCAAGAGCGACAAAAGCGAAACTATGACAAACGGCGCGCGCACAGAGTTTTTGTGGAAGGTGACTTAGTCTGGTTACAAACCCATCCTCAGTCCTCCGCCGATAAGCACAAAATCGCGAAGTTTATGCCCAAATGGGAAGGCCCTTGCCAGGTAACCGAGGTTTTGTCCGATTTAGTATACCGTATCATCGATTTTGAAACTAAGAAAGAGTTGGGGACTCATAACGCTGTAAATCTTAAATCTTTTTCAGTACGCGACGGTGTTAGTTTTGTTCCAGATCGTGAGAATAGCGTTGATTTAGCATGTGATATTTCGGGGAACTCACTGCGGGAATTGGTCGACTCAGGTAGCGAGACGGAACACAACTTTGACCCCTTTTCTGCTGATGACGATGTTGCCGCAGGTCCCAGTAATGACTCCCGGTTAATCGTTTCAAGTCTCTGTGACCCTGACCCTGAGGAAGTTGGTATTGTCGCGAGTCCTACAGTTCTGCAAAATACAAGGTCTGAACCCGTTGAATCGCGTAGAGAACGTCCTAAGAGGGGCACTAGGGTGGATTATCGTAAGCTAGCTGGTTTAAAGTCTAGGGATTTTTCTGGTCATTAGAACTGTTTTGGAATTTGTGGTGTTTTAGTATCTTGGTTTAAGGGCGATGGTATTTTGTGGTTGACCTTTTCGTATTTTTGGGGTTTAGTGTTTTGAGATGGTGTTTTTGAATAAAACTGTGATTTATAGTATTTTTGGCTTGGAGTTAAATAGTTTTGTAGAATTTTTGGCTTGCTGCGTTTAGAGTTTTGTGTGCAGATTTTTTTTTTTTTTTTTTTTTTTTTTTTGGTGAATTCAGTTGGTTTGGAAAGTTTATTTGTGTATTACGGTGGTTACGCTCCCTATTGGTATTTGCTGCATATTCA
>OZ010670.1:18125312-18547812 GCA_963932185.1 Troglohyphantes excavatus
CAATGAAAATATTATGAAATCGGAAAAATTGTTTAAAAAAACTCCTGTTAATCGGCATTTCCGGATATTTAATAGCCGGATAACCGATAATTTTTTGCAGATTTTGCCGAAGTGGATTTTTCTCTATCCAACAAAAAATTAATTTTCGAAATCGGACAATATTTTTTTCAAACGGTCCAGTTAATTGAGAATTCCGGATAGTTAAATGCCGGATAACCGGATATTTTTTTCAAATTGCTCCTCTTTGAAACAACTCCTATCAAACAGCAACAAAAAAATTGTGCAAATATCTGAATTAGAACCGAAGTTCTGCCCGAACATACATAAAAAAAAAATACATAAAGGTCGAATCTATAACCTCTTGACTTGGCGCGCGATTTGGCGGTTTTAACTTAACTTTTCTGCGGGTTTTATTTCGGAGTTTTGGTTGGTGCGCTTTTCAGTCTGTTAAAAATAGATCCGGGGCGCCTTTTATCATATATGTCCCCCAGGTGTCTTGGCATGTATGCGTTTCAAATTTGTTTGAACATAAAAGTGTAGGAAAGAAAAAAAAAATTCTGAAATTAATTTGAAAATTTCTTTTTATTTCACACATCTTTTACTAAGGATACGGATACAAATTTATCCAACATAGAAAAGATATCACCACAATAAGAAGTTTAATTACTTTTTGTATCTTACTTATAAATTTAACACTCCTTTTAACTCATGAAAACGTTATAATAGTCACTTAAGTTAGTTTTTAACCAAATTTTCGAACTGTATCATTTACAAGTAGTAAAGTTTCTTTTTGATTTTATCTCGTCCAAGTTTGGCTGAAAGCTTGATATTTTCACACTTAAAAATCATTGCATTTCAACCTTTTTTTCTTTGTGATCTCGCGGACCACCTTTTGGGAATCACTGTTCCGTTCACTCAATTTTTTTATTTTTTTTTATAAATACAAAAATTATTCTTATACAAAAGTTCAAGAATAAATATTTGTTTTTTTCATACAGTTTTCATAATTTTCAGTTGAAAATTTGAGATTCCAATTAAGTTATGTGGTTAACTGTGTTTGAGGGGGGGGGGGGGGCGATGGGGTAGAGAAAATTATTCTTATACAAAAGTTTGAGGAAGGCGGATTTGCGCCATTCATCACTACTCTTTTTTTAAAAATTTTCTTTGTCAAGTCCATCGCCAAGGATCGAACCAGGAATCTTCGAATTCCCAGTTGGCGGCTTTAACCGCTTGGCCACGGAGGCCTCGTCAAAAATCAAAGTGTTAGGTGTTTGTTTTTTTAATTCTCCTTTTTTATCAGCCTTTAATTAACGATAATTAGAAATCGCCAAAAACATATTTGGCGATTGAATGGACAATCGGCTGCAAACCTATATAACACTTTTTTTTTCCTTCAAAAAATAAACAATTCAACTTTCGCGAACTGAACATCTGTCATCAATTTGCAGCTGCGTATGTAAATGTCTCAATTTGGCGGGATCTAATTAGAAATGAGAAGACGACTGACTTTCTTTGTTCTCTATTCTGGGATCCAATGAAACTGGCGAAGAGGCGTGGCTTCTCATCCCCAACTTCGAGAACCATTCGAATCTGCCCAAGGATTTATAATCTTTTTTGAGAACAGGTATTCCCAGTTTCTGTTATTTTTGAAAGAACTGTTCTTTTCGACAAACTGTTCTTCAAAAAGCAAGGGCAAAAAACTATTTTTATTTTAAAGCCTAAATAAACAAAAATTAACGAACACGAATAACTTTGTACATAATTAATATAAAATAATCTTTCTAAAAAAAAAGAAAACCGACTTTAAGAAAAATGCGCTAAAAAGTAAAAAATAATTTTTAATCTTACGAATGAGTTGACAAAATTGAATTATTGAATATCAATTTTATACTTAGTACAACTTTTTGAAATCGGCGCCAAAATTTAGATATGATTTTTGTAAATTGGCACCAACTTCCAAAAGTTGTACTACGTATAAAATTGATATTTAATAATTCAATTTTGTCAACTCATTCGTAAGATTAAAAATTATTTTTTACTTTTTAGCGCATTTTTCTTAAAGTCGGTTTTCCTTTTTTTTAGAAAGATTATTTTATTTTTCCCTTTTTAGTTTTTAATTTAGCAGGGGGCTTCGCCCTCTATTCACCAAGAAATTCTAGTAGCAACTTGTGCTCAACAATGTAAATTTTAAACAATCCCTAACAAAACCAATAAATGCATGTTAAACGAAATGTCATTGTTGTACAACTTCCGTTAAACAATGAAAATATTTTGAAATCGGATAAATTGTTTTAAAAAACTCCGTTTAATCGGCATTTCCGGATATATAACAGCCGGATAATCGATTATTTTTTTTTGCAGATTTTGCCTAAGTGGATTTTTCTCTATCCAACAAAAAAAGAATTTTCGAAATCGGAAGACATTTTTTTTTAAACGGTCCGGTTAATTAAGAAATCCGGATAGTTAAATCCCGGATAACCGGATATTTTTTTCAAATTGCTCCCCTTTGAAACATCCCCTATCCAACAAAAAAAAAATTGTCCAAATATCTAAAGTAGAATCGAAATCCCGCGCGCACATACATAAAAAAAAAAAAAAAAAAAAAAATACATACAGGTCGAATCTATAACCTCTCGACTTGGCGCGCGTTGGCGGTTTTAATTTAAATTTTCTTGCGGTTTTATTTTGGAGTTTTTTTTTGGAGTTTTGGTGAGCGCGCTGGGCAGTCGGTTAAAAAAGGAATCGTCCATTTCCACTAAAGGAATACTATATAATTGAACAAAATAAGTTTTAAGAAGTACAAGGAAATAATTTTGAAGAATTTTTTTTATAGAAAGCAGATTTCTAACGAAAAAATTTCTGGAAATTAAAATTAAAAACTTTGGTCAAAAGCTTAATCTTTTCTAATTTGACATGAAACTTTTTTAAAATTAGCTACATATGGGAAATTCATTCTTTTCGACACTATAACTCCGTGACAAATAGCTCGACTGACATAAATTTGGTCTCTTTTGATAGAAAAGATAGAGTAAAAGTTAGACTACTTTTTAATTATTAATAAAATGAACAACATAACATAGGATTCTTACGAAACTGACTTTTCTATCAAGTATGTTATGTAAATAAATTATTTCCATATGAAACATGTGAAGTTGATTAACAACATTGATTGTTGATAAAAAAAAATCCTGATTGACTTTTCAAAAATCTTACAAAAAAAATGAAGTGATTTTGTGATCTGAGGATTGCCAGCTGTGCTACAAAATGCCAGAAAAGTCGTCCAGAGCATCCACAAAAATATCGGCGTGCACGATAAAGCTGTTCGGGGTCCAAAGTCCCGACGTCTATTGAAGGGGTTGGGTGCCAGCAGTGCCGTTACACCACAAAATATGTTTTGGGGGTGGAGGTGGTGGTGGGGGGAGGCGCTTGAAACTAGAAAGTTCCCAACTTAACAATTCGAAATTCTTAACTCAACTATTTGATATACCTAACTCAATAGTGCTGAAAAGTTCAACTTATTGACATTTTTCCTCTTTTCATTTATAAATATTGAAGGTAATATTAAACAGTTGCCTCACAAGCATTGATTTGTTGATCCATATTCCAATGCAGTGTCCGTTCTGAGGTCTAATTAAAATTTAATCTTACAAGTTGGCCGATTTCTAATTTCCCCTAGCTTTCATTTGTTAATAATATTAATTTTCTTTAGGCATAAATTTTTCCAGCTCGGGATTTTTAGAAGTTGAAATTCCCAACTTTTAGGGTTTCCAGATTATTGGGGGGGGGGGGGGGGGGGTGCGACGTGCCTGGGTGCCAGCTCAGGTGTTGCCCTCGTCATCTGACGATCATAGTTCAAAAATACGAGGCATCGTTCCTGGGTCTTTCCTTCGAGATAGGCCCCAAACCGTCGCCAATAGCCCACTGTACAGCTCTAGTGCGATGTTAATTAATCAAACCAAGCTAAATTGGAATACCTCTGTAAAATTAACGGGTTGTAACTGTTCCTTAAAAAGAAAGTAAATACCAAACACTTTCCTCGTCCATAAAAGGTTAAGACCAAGTAATAAAATTGAGTTTTATGAAATGTGAACAATACGTTTTCATTAAAAAAACGAGTGTGCCCTATTAAAACTAAATTATTGAAAGACACTGCTTGAAAAAATATAAAACTCTCCCATTTTAGAGGTTAAGAAAAAAAATAGGTTAGAAAAGAACGGGTCAGAGAAAAGAACATGGTGTTCGTAAAATTGATAGTTCCTGTTCATTTTAAAGAACAGGTGGAAAAGAACTCCATATTCTTTTCTTTCGCATCCATTTGTTCTTCATTCTTCACCATTTCTACCTTCTGAATTCATGAGTGAAGAATACGACGCTCAGTTTGCTTCTGACTCTCGAGTTTTTCTACGGGATAGATCATGAAATGACTCCAAAATCCGTTGTGCAGCTGTAGATCATCAAGTGCAACCATAGCCAACTGTAAAAACATCTCGGTGATGCAGCGGCGGTGCATTACCGGACTCGTAAATGGAGAATTGCTGCTGGAATTTCGTCTTGAGAGTGTATCGAATGCGTGTTTGGAAGTTCTTGAATTTCGCCTTGAGATTGTATCGAACGCATGATTGAAAGTTATTCGTCGTCCTTTACTAAACTTTAACTTGACTAAACATCTCAGTGATGCAGTTGTGCTACAGTACCGGGCTCGTGGTTCGAATTTCGCCTTGAGATTGTATCGAACGCATGATTGAAAGTTATTCGTCGTCCTTTACTAAACTTTAACTTGACTAAACATCTCAGTGATGCAGTTGTGCTACAGTACCGGGCTCGTGGTTCGAATTTCGCCTTGAGATTGTATCGAACGCATGATTGAAAGTTATTCGTCTTCCTTTACTAAACATTAACTTGACTAAACATCTCAGTGATGCAGTGGTGCTACAGTAACCGGGCTCGTGGTTCGAATTTCGTCTTGAGAGTGTATCGAACGCGCGATTAAAAGTGAATATTTTACGCGAAAAAGTGGCTGCCTGATTCTTACGGGATCGACCCCGAGCCGCCAATAATGGTGTAAGCTCTAGTGTGACATTCGCCTTGGAACATTCAACTAACCAAGCATCTCGTGGAAATTCGGTAAGTTATCGAATTTAATTTTTTTGGATGAAGTGAAATAAAATGCATGTGTCGAACCAATTTCAAAATGATTCTGGTCCGTTTTCTTGAAATTATAAAGACCGAACCTGATATAGATAATAAATATATTAAGTTTGTAGGATCTAAAGTCGGATCTGTGTCGGATTACTTTGAGAGCGACAATCTCTTGAACCTTTTACTAGTAAAACTTCATTATTACGTAAATAGTAGTAATAAAAAAAACATTTAGAATTTTCAACACGTTTGAAATAGTTAGTTTAAAAAAAACTAAGTTTATCAAAGCAGATTTTTGTAAAAATAAAACCTTTTCTACCACCTATTGTAATAATTTATTGGGGAAACTCAATAATTCAATAGTTGCAAGAAATTAAAAATATTCAATATGTGAAATGATTTTTTCCCACTCCTACGCAAATCCGGAAAAATATGGGGAAATTTAGTAGTACGTAAGTAATACATAATCGTAAAGAATACTAGGACAATAGAGCTTGAACATTGAAGTAAGCGATTTGGACGGGTTTTTTCGGTGTTGGTTTTTTCCCCCAGCCAGCGGGCCTTTGAGAACTAGGGTGTTACTTTCAGAGTTAAAAGTTGGATTTTAAGTTAAGCATAATCATGGGAATCGTGCCGACAAAAGTGTGTTATATAAGGTGTGTTATATTTAGTTTTTATTATAAGGTTTCCACTCTCTTAGGGGAAAAACTGGAATTGTCGAATGAATTACTAAAAAGTCCGGAATATTGTAAATTTATTAAATTTGATAGGAATGTGTGGGACTTTTTCTACGTGAATACATTATATTGATTTAATTTATATTTTTTATTCTTTATGTTGTCAATAATATAATTTGCATAATATGTTCTTCAATCATGAAGGTATCTGGGGTTTCTTCGTATAAGGACCGATGTCAAGTTTAGCAATTTAATTTTTTTTTAAATATTTTGAATATATAAATTTTTAACTTGTAGATGAAACAGAAACTAATAATGTCAGGCTTCTTTTCTAACCCTTCAAATCAAACCCGTGGTTTCCGCAACGTTGCAACAAGACTGGGCCTTATTCTTTGAACAGGGTGGCAACATAACCGGGAAATCATCATGCATTTTTTTTTACTTCCGGAAATGTCAGGGAATTTTTCAACATTTCACAAAAAATCAGGGAAATGTTCAAATTTGGATCATTTAAACGGCAATTATCGTCTATTATGCCCTCTATTCTGGGTAGTTTAGTCGTCAATATTTCCTTTTAGTTCTGAAAAAGAATTTAAAAAAAAAGCAGTTATGCGCATTTTCAATTTTTTATTTTTGTAAAACTGTGAACCACTGCGGGATGGAGAAGCAAAAGCAAAGTGTGTCGGACTTTAGATAGTAAGCAACATGTGAGGGGCTAATGAGTATGCGATATATTGAATATTATAATAGGAAATGGGAAGCATATAAAACATTTAAAATTATCTCCAAAAGAAATGGAAAAACCAGAAATATGTTTAATTACTATTATGCCTATAGCAATTGTATAATTTGTGTTGTATTCATAAATTATTATTTTAACTGACAATAAGTATCGCTTATAATTTTTCATTTGTAATGTAATATATTTATTGTATTATTGTAGCGTAGATACTTTGTTCTATACAAAGCATGTAATGCAACATTTCGTAAGGTAAAGGTGAAAATTCACAGTCGCCACTCGCCACGTGGCGACTAACTTTTTAAAAGTGGCGATCGAAATTTTTTTATCGATTCGAGCAACTAGTAATGTAGGTCGATTCGAGCAACTAAATCGCGCCGATCGCCGATGTTTCGAATCCGAAGTCGCCGCAAAGCTTGCTACGCATCGCGTAGCAACGCAACCAAAATTGACGTTATTTCCCAAACATATAAAAATAACTAAACAAAATTTAGGTTTTTTAATAAATAATTAATTGGTTTATAGAATCTATGAAGATAGTACACATTACTTAAAAAAAAATTGGGATGAAAAACTTGACATTTTTTATAAACATAGTGAACGCCACAGCATTTCGAAGTCCAAATTTTTTCTAACTCATTTGAAATAAACAATCATATTTTCACCCGCTGCAATGAAGGCTTTATTCGCTACTCCGCGATTTCAAGTGTTTTTTTAAAATTCTTAATACTAATTCCTAAGTTGAACTAAACATTTCAAAATAAAATTTCTTCATTCAAAATATTTTAAATAAAAGGTTACTTTTATTTATTTTCAAAATAAATTGTCATCGGCGGCAATTAAGTTTCGCGGGAATATATTTAAAATGACTTTTTGTTATACCCCTAAATCTTTTTTATTAAATTATATTAGGAAAAATAAATTGAACTTTATGGTTTATAATTATAGTTGAAATATAAAATGTTATTGTAGGATAATATTGGGACTTAAAAGGTCCGATTGAAGGTTGGAAAGCGACATGAATATAAGTAGCTGTGTATAGTTTTATGCATGATGATCGTTGCCAATTTAGAGCATTCTTTTCTTCTATATTTTTTATTATTATTTAATTTTGAGTCTAAATATTAATTTTAAAATAAAATATGTAAACCTTTTTTTAAAGTCCATTTACTGGTTTTAATTAAAGTTTTCCAAGTTTAAAAAAAAAAATTAAAATTTTGGAGAACAATAAAATGTTTCTAAAATAAAGATAAGAGCTTTTTTGTGGATTGGCTAATTACGAGTAATATTGGGACTTTTGCGAAGTAATAACGATTTGAAATTGTTTGTAGTACTCAGCATGAATTCCTCTGTGAATTTGCAGAGCCTTAACAAATTAATTTGAATTACCATCAATTTGTGAAGGATAAGTTACAACTGTTGTGCAATAATTATTTTGTTATTTGGGGGACACATTTGAATTTGGTGTTATCTTTATTAGTCATTAATTACTGCTCAGAAAATTACTTTTGAGAAAATACCCCCCTCATATTACTCTTAAAATGCAAATTTGTATACTTTTTTAAATAATTTTCCAGAATTTTTTTTTAATATTTAATTATTTTATATGCAATTTAATTATTTTGAATAATAGCTTTATTCACACAATCATTAGCTTCTTAACATAATGTGAATTAATACATTTGAAGGTCATTTTTTTTAGTACTGCATGAACTTGGTAATGTCGCTACATAACGTAAAGTGGCCAGGCCACTGCATTTTTTAAGTCTAGTGGCCACTGGCCACCATCAAATTTTGTTAATTTTCACCTTTATCGTAAGGTAATTCTAAAATCGGGAAATTTTTTGTGACACCGTCATGGAAATAAGAGAAATACCAGGGAACTTTTTTTCCAGAATTCTGTCGACAACCTGTTATAGTCATCTGAAAACCTTCTGGAAATCCTGAAAAAGTCGGGGAAATTTGATCTATACAAAGCAGATGTTTCAATCTGAATGTTGTTGGGTAACCCAGATTATGAACATCGAAACATTTACGTAAGAAAGGAGTCTCCTTTGCTATTTTAGCTTTAACTAGGGGTTCGTGGCTTAATGCTAATTAGTTTGGTTTGGTTAATTAACGTCGCATTAGAGCTGCACAGTGGGCTATTGGCGACGGTTCGGGGTCTATCTCGAAGGAAAGACCCGGGAATACATACACATTCACACACACATTCGTACATGCACCTCGTTATTTTAGAACCATGGAAGATGACGAGGAAACACCTGAACTGGCACCCAACGTATTCAATAGACGTTCGGGACTTTAGACCCCGATCAGATGTATCGTGCATCAGTCCCGTGTACACGCCGTTAATTTTTGCGTATGTTCTGGACGGCTTTTCTAGTATTTTTTAGCGAAGCTGGAAACCCTCCGATCACAAGATCACTACTTTTTTACTTTTCTTTGTCCAGTCCATCGCCTAGGATCGAACCAGGAATAATCGGATTCCCAGGTGTTGCCTTTAACCGCTTGGCCACGGAGGCCTAATGCTAATTAGACTACAATTTATGTATAATGGCTCTTGTGTTACTCGATGGTTTGTTAATTAACCCTTTGCAGAAGAGGAACCTGTTTAATATTTTCGTTCTTTTTATGGAATAGTTAATCCCGTTCTTTTTGAAAGGGATCGTCTTTAGCGCGTTGTTTTTACTTTTAGATTTAAAAAGTAAAAGTTACGCGTGAAGCTCAATATTAATATGCCTATACCAAACATATATTTAGTGGATTATGACATTCGTCAAATAGTATTAAATACAGGGTGGCAACATAACCTGGAAAACCGGGAAATCAGGGAATTATCATGGAAATTTTTAATTCTGGAAAAATCAGGGAAATTTTCAAAATTTTACAAAAAATCATGGAATTTTTTTTAATTTGTATCGTTAAAACGGCAATTATCGTCTGTTATGCCCCCCCCCCCTTCTTGGAAATTTAATTTTCAATATTTTCTTTTAGTTCTGAATAAGAATATAAGGAAAAAAAAGCATGGTTATGCGCATTTTCATATTTTCGGTTTTATTATTGTAAAAACGTGAACCACTGCTGAAGAGAGAAGCAAAAGCAAAGTATGTTGGACCTTGAATTGTAAGCAACATGTGAGGGGCTAATAAATATATGGAATTTATTGAAGATTGGATTAGGAAATATGAAGCATATAAAACACTTAAAATTATCTACAAAAGAAATAATTTGAAAAAGCTTGCTTTTTTTGCATTTTCTTCTTCCAGAGAACATATTTAATTACTATAATTTCTGTTGTATCCATACATTATTATTTTAACTGTCAATAAGTGTATTTGTTATAATTTTTCATTTATAATGCAATATATTTATAGTATTATCGCAGCGTGGATACTTTGTTTCTATACAAAGCATGCATTGCAGCATTTCTTAATGTAGTAAAATCAGGGAAATTTGTGTGATACAATCTTGGAAATCAGAGAAATATCAGGGAACTTTTTTTCCGGAATGTTGTTGATACCCTGGACTGGTAATCATCACTCAAGTGGAAATTGTTAAAAATAAGTAAAGTTTTGGAATAAAAATAATTTTTTTAAAGAATACAATTATAAGGGGTATAATTACGGATGACATGAATATTCGGACCCTATGCTAAATATTCGGTTAGGTCGAATACTGCTGATATTCGACAATCATTAGCCTAACAGCTGTCACAGAATCAGGACGTTAAAACATAAAACAGTATTTGGAGAAAAACCAGATTTGAAAAATTGTTTACTTATAATTAGAAAAAAAAATCTAGGTGAATTAAAATAAGCTTCTGTTAAATGTACTATTTTTATAATCACTATCAAAAATATACAGCTTTTTTAATCGGTAATTAAATTTTAAAATATATTTTTAAAAAAATGCGAAACCTTTTAAATCTAATTACTAATTTTTTTATCATGAAAAAACAGGTGTTGATAAATGATAACGAAAACTTGGAATGAACACAACTTCTTAGCTTTATATTAAATAATCTTATAATATATATAATATAATATATATTATTTAATATAATATATTAAATAATAATTTATAGTGCAAAATTAATACAGTTATAGTATTTTTAAGTAGAGTTCTGTCGCGTTCTTTTTTTTTTAAAGTTTAAATTGAATTGACTATAGATTTCATGTTTGTTTTATTATTAATAGATTTTTAATAGTATTACTATTCGATAGTGATCACTCGGCGTTTTTTGAAGGGCGACCTGCCCTGTATGCTAATTTTTCATCTCGAAAGCGCCATCATGCCCTTTTTTTTCAAAAATGCCGACCCTTTTGCCCTTTTCAGTCAAGCACAAGCATCCTTGCTTCCCTAGCTATCTTTAAAAAAAATGCACAGATTTTAACGTTTTTTGTGGAAATCGGAATTAAGTGAATTATGACATTAAAAAAACAAACTTTTTAACTACGCGAGCAGCGCAGTCGCTATGATTCCGCGGTAATTTCGAACACGGGCACAATCCACGAATCCTATTGGTTGCCTGTGCCCGCATATGAAATACTAATAAAAAAAATTTCTTGTAAAGAGAAGATGGTTTGGGTCGATGTTACTAAATTTTGGATTTAAGTAGCTTTTCTATCAGTTTTGTAAGGGGTCTGATTAGGACTACTCACCGATTTGGTTACGTGAACAAATTAATTTTTAATATTTTAAATTAGTTTTGAACTATTCGCATTAATTTAAAAATTGTCAAATAGAAATATTATTGATTCTACCCGGTAGAGCTTTTGCTAATTGACCCCTAAAACCAGTATAGAAAAGTGTTATCACTTTCAAAAATATACAGCTTTTTTAATCGGTAATTAAATTTTAAAATATATTTTTAAAAAAATGCGAAACCTTTTAAATCTAATTACTAATTTTTTTTATCATGAAAAAACAGGTGTTGATAAATGATATATCATCGAAGCCGCATAATGGACAATGCACTTACACTTTCACGACCAAGAATTTTTTAGAGATTGCGAAGAACATATTTTTAGTTAAAACAGTCCGTGACATATTTGGTACAGATGTAGTATAGGACATTTGGCGCCCGAGGTGTTTTTTGGCGTGTTTTATAGGGGCGATAAATTTATAGTATGGCAACCCCACATGTCATTGTTGGTATCTTCCGATTCTTGTAGCGACTTTGAATCTGGCAACCCTATGACGTCATAGCGCTGTTTATCGACATTTGCAATATATTTAAAAAAATATATTTTCGGGTAAGGTGGGATAATTTAGGTTTTTTTGAAATTTTTCGTCGCCAAAAGCAAAAACGCGCCAAATGTCCTACACTACATCTGTTCCGTTTTTCTGACTCTTTCCAAAATACGCAAATTAATTGCAGATTTATTGCTGTTTCTCTAAATTTACATTTAAAAAAAAATTCGATTGGATTTCTAAAGTATTGGAGTTATGTTAAATTAAACTTGGCGGTTTTTCCGATTTTAAACATGGAAAATTTAAGATTTTCTGCATATTTAAACGTTTTCGTTTCTTGCTGTGAAAGCCTTTTCTTTAGTTTTAATTTGTTTATACACTTATTTGTTTACATATTATGAGTCAATCAGTTATTCCGAGTATCAATCAAAACACTGCTTGCCACCACGACCTTTGCGACTTTGATAACGTCACTGTATTTTTTGCAGATTCATTGCGATACTTTTTCAGTTGTAATTGGGTGTTTTTGGTATTTATTATTAGCCAACCGAATTGTTGATTTTAGCAAGAATCAATTGCTCCGAATTCGAAGCAAATTGCATGTTATTGCATTTCGGAGCAAATTGCATTGCTCCGAAATTGCATTTCGGAGCAATGCAATTTGCTCCGAAATATCTTTTAATAATAATTATAGTACTTCACATAAATAGTTACATCTAATTTATTTTTTAAGATAGAATTTCAGTATTGATACCATTCAAGAAAGGAAGATTTTACGAATATAACTATATTTTTTTTAACGGGAAAAAAGTATATTTTTGAACTACTTAGAGCAGTTTTAATTTATCCCTTAAAATTTTACGCGTAAAATTGACGATTATTTCAGACATTTCGTCAATTATTTAAAAATTTATAACTACAAAACTAAATCGAAATTTGACAAACGCTCTGGATCGTTTGTAGCCAATAGTTTAATCTATACCCCTAATTTTTTATTTATTTTTTTGTTGAAAATTGGAAGACAAGTATACAAAAATGTATGAATTATTTTCAAAATGTTCTAAAATCATGAATTTAACATAAAATAACGTCTAATATACTGATCGTATTGAAAAACAAAAATATTCATCTTATTACCCAAACATTTCTTAATAAACTGGTATAATTTCATAATTTTAGGACATTTACTTTTTGAGATGCAAGCGAAACAATGAGACAAAAATTCGCAAATTAAAATTTTCTCGAAATATCCGACATTTTTCCTTTCTTCACTATTTTTTATACCTATCTTAATTGACCACATCTAATTTAATTGTAAAGATAGAACTATAATCTTTATAACATCGGAAAGATGAAGTTTTAACGAACATTAATATATTTTTTTAATAAGAAAATATGTAATTTTAAATGACTTATAGCAATTTAGAAATCACGTTTCAAAAATGAGGGCGAAAAAACTTCAAAAAGTGGAGCGTGTTCAAAGGTTTAAAAAATTTATAAATCCAAAACTAATTCGAATTTTAAAAAATGCTTACTTGGATTTCCAGTTCAAACCTATTTGTACACTCCCTAAAAAAATTGGATCTCTCCTCTTAATAGTGTTTCAGAAACTCGACGGACAAAATTACTTGTAAGCGAAATTTTATCAACGACGACTTTAATATTAAATAACTTATAAACTAATAACAGTATTGAAACAAAAATATATTCTTCTTATTTATCAAACATTTCTTAACAAATTCACTTAATTTCGTAATTTTAGGACTTTAACATTTTGAGATACGATCTGAATAACATTGAAAGAACTGAAAATTCCCCCTAGGGCCGACTTTTTCCCCCTAGGGCTTACTTTTTTTTAAAATAGAGATTTTTTTTAATTACCCTGCCTTTATCGGGAAGTTCCAATTGCGGCCAATGGCAACCTTTTGTCTGGGCGATAAACAATTGTTTTCTTCTTTGAGAATATGGTAACCCGGCTCCCTTCGGCCGCAATTGGGCTATTGTCATTGTTAATGATATCAAATCACATTGCTACTTTTTAAGAAAGTACGGTTACTTAAATTTGAGTACGTCATCACTCATTTACGATGGAGTTTACACTTAAGGAAAACGAGTAGGGTCAGATACTCATTTTTAAGTACCTTTTTTTCTTTTACAGTGTGCGATAGATGATTTGCCATTTGTTCGCATATTCCGACTAATTTTTTAAAATATTTTGTTTTGTTTAGATTGCTGGTTCGAAGAAAGTTCGCCAGGCACCGTACTGGACTTGTGTAGACATGGATGCGAAGCCAAGCCCTCTCAACGGACACTTTGTCTTCACATCTCATTGAGGTGAGTGTTTGAATAAATAAATAGATCTTCAACGGATACCAAGGGTAAGTCGAATATATTTTACAGCAAAGTTTTTGGTTTAATTTGTTCTTAATTTTTTTCTGAAGATTAACCTTTGCAGGCGAAGTACAAGGTGGTAACACAACCTGGAAAACCGGGAAATCAGGGAATTATCATGGAAAGTTTTAATTCTGGAAATATCGGGGAAAAGTCAGGGAATTTTTCAAAATTTCACAAAAAATCAGGGAATTTTTCGAAATTTCACAAAAAATCAGGGAATTTTTCAAATTTGGATCGTTAAAACGGCAATTCTCGCCTATTATGCTCTCTATTCTGGGTAATTTAGTTGTCAATATTTCCTTTTAGTTCTGAAAAAGATTTTTTTTTTTAAAAAAGCATGGTTATGCGCATTCTCATATTTTCAATTTTGTTTAATCTGAACCACAGCTGGAGGGGAGAAGCAAAAGCAAATTGCATTGGACCTTGAATTGCAAGCAACATGTGAGAGGTCAATGAATATGTGATTTATTGAACAATGGAATAGGAAATAGGAAGCATATAAAACATTTAAAATAATCTTTAAAAGAAATAATTTGAAAAAATTTGCTTTTTTTTGTATTATCTGCTTCTAGAAAACATGTTTAGTTACTACTATGCCTGTTGCAATTGCATAATTTGTGTTGTATTCATAAATTATTCTTTTAACTGTCAAAAAGTATTGCTTATAATTTTTCATTTATAATGCAATATATTTATTGAATCATTGTAGCATGGATACTTTGTTTCTATACAAAGCAGTTATTGCAACGTTTCTTAATGTAATTATAAAATCAGGGAAATTTTTGTGACACCGTCATGGAAATCAGGGAAATATCAGATAACTTTTTTTTCCAGAATGTTGTTGCCACCCTGAAGTACGTTCTTGATATTTAAGTTATTTTTAAGTAACAGTTATATCATTCCTATTTTTTTAAGGTAAATCTTTAATGTGTTCTTTTTACGTTTAGGTCGGTTAATTATATAAAAAAAAAACTTTGGCTTGAAGCTGAATATTTATCTCAGTACACCCAACATTTATTTATGAAATTCGTCATTTTTTTTTAAACAGGAGTTGTGAGAAATTCAATCACCATACTTTAAGCTTCGAGATGACAAAATCAAATTCTATTGAAAGTTTTATGAAAATAACTTTTTAAACTCCAAGAATCTTGGAAGAACAGGGTGACAACATAATCAGGGAATTTTTTTATTTTGTTAATATCAGGGAATTTTTTCAAAATTTCACAAAAAAATTAGGGAATTTTTAAATTTAGATCATTAAAACGGCAATTATCGTCTATTATTCCATTTGTTTTGTTTAGTTTAGTTGTTAATATTTCCTTTTAGTTCTGAAAAAGAATTTTTAAAGAAAGCATGGTTATGCGCATTCCTATATTTTCATTTTTACATTTGTAAAAATGTGAACCACTGCTGGAGGGAGAAGCAAAAGCGAGTGTTGGACTTTAGTGTGTTGTTAAGCAACATGTGAGGGGCTAATGAATATGCGATTTGTTGAATATTAGAATAGGAAGCGAATAAAATATTTAAAATTATCTCCAAAATAAATAATTGGAAAAACTTGCTTTTTTTTTGCATAATCTGCTTTCAGAGAACGTGTTTAATTACTATTACGCTTGTAGCAATTGCGGAATTTGCGTCGTATCCATAAATTATTATTTTAACTGTCAATAAGCAATGCTTAAAATTTTTCATTTATAATGCAATATACTTATTGGATCATTGTAGCGTGGATACTTTGTTTCTATACAAAGCATGTATTGCAACATTTCTTAATGTAATTGTAAAATCAGGGAAATTTTTGTGACACCATCATGGAAAGCAGGGAAATATCGGGTAACTTTTTTCCAGAATGCTGCCACCCTGTAAAGTCATTCCCCCCCCTTATTTTAGCATAAATATTTGTTTCTCTTTATGCCTATGATAACGCATTTCTGGCCCTTTTCCCTCCGCTATATAACCAATTTTTTTTTTTCATTTTGTAATGGCCATTACAAAAATCACGATTCATCTCCGTATTTACGTTTTGACTGCTAGTTGGGTGTTGCAAACTAGGAGCAGGCTTGCTGTTTTTGTTCTTACAAATGTAATTAATCACAATGGTGTAGCATGTAGGCCTATGTGTAAATAATTTCTGTCCTTCCACGGGATCTCGTTTATGCATTGTATCAAAAACAAAATGTAAATGAAGACCTTGTTCAGGGGTTGAATGATAAATAGCAGATGCAAGTGTAAATTGTAAATATATATATTCCCATGATATCATATTGTAATTCGAAAAATACTGTTCGATTTACATTTTATTTGTAAAACCGACATCTTCTGCAGTGGCATCCCTGCTAAATTTCAATTCGGACTATAATTTAAAAGTTACAAAAAAAAAAAGAGATTATTATAAAAATATTTAAGTATTTTTGCACCAATTAACCAACTTTTTTTATTAATGCTTCGATTTTCTACAAAAATTTGGCAGGAATAATGCTTGAAATAGTAGAATATAATAAAATAGTGGAAATTGTAGAATAGTAGAAACTCGTTTTGTTTCCTTCAAATTTTTACTAGGGGGGTACTGTAAAAACGAGTGAAAGGAGTCGAAATGATTCAATATGTGTTCTGAAACATAGTTTTATTTCTGCAACAAAACGCATGTGCTGCCCCGTTATATGTTCATTCACTGATTTATATGATATGTCTCAATCAAATATCTTATTATTAGGGATGAACCGGATAGTGGTTTTGCCGGATATCGGATATCCGGTGCACATTACAAACCGGATATCGGATATCCGAACTAGATTTTGCCGGATATCCGGCAGTTTATTTTTTATGAAAATAACTTCTCATACACACTAGAAAAAACGGAAATCGGTCAAAAATTGAAAAATATTTTTTTATTCTGTAATATTTCCCAATTCCTTATCTTTAAAGTGATGCCAAAATTGAATAAACATTAAAAAAACTTCTTTATTTACAAAGGGTTATTCTAGGGTGCTGCTGGCAATGGGCGTATGTTTTGTACATTTTACACTTAATTTCTGAATAATTGTAATTTTACCATATGCCCTTTCATTCCAAACATGAAAACTCAAGTTTGCTTAAAATTTTGAGACATTTATTTTTTAATTCAACTTTATATTAGTTATGAGATGTGATGACCCTCCACTATAACGATTCGTTAAAAATATAATTTTAAAGTAAAAAATTTGTAAAAAAGTTTTTTTTTAAGTATCTATTGGTTAAAGGGAGAATCTGCACACTGTGAATACATTGGGAGAATTTTTAGGAAAATACCTAAAGCAAGAACAAAGAAAATTGATCGCCGCAAAAAAAAATCTCCGATGTTTTATTCATCCGGATATCCGGCATGGAAAATCGGATATCCGGCACTTTACTTCCGGATATCGGATAGTTACCGGATAGTTAAAAAGCAGCCGGATAGGCCAGATACCGGATAATTACCGGATATCCGTTTCATCCCTACTTATTATAAGTTATTTGCCTGGCACAAGCAATAATTGCAGAAACTTTTAATCAGCTGAGTGACTAAAAAATCACTCGGCAACTGTCCGGCGATTATTTTAATTGCATTTAACTTAGTGCTGTCATGTTTCAGATTTCGAAATCGTCACAATAGAGATGAAAAATCGCCCAAACTCTTTATTTTCACAATCCATACAGAACTGTCGATTAATTGACAAAGTTGTTAACGCGTTGTCGAGCGAAAGGATATTTTGTCCAATAGTGTGCGATAATTGCTGAATGAGCAAATACAATTTGAGTTTTTCAATTGCGTGCAACTAGTTCAGTTGGATGTCTGATAGTTCCCAGTACGCGGCTAGCGTGTATTGTTACGTAAATGTTTTTTTTTTTTATTTAAAACTTTTTTTTTGCTCTATTGTGTTTTTTCCTATAATTTTGTCACACTCACATTGATGACTTACAATTTAATGCGGATTTATATTTTGTAGGTATCTTTTTGTCCATGTCTTTAAGGTATTTGATCCTTTTTTTTCATAGGGCATATGTAAAAAGTGTTGATAGTCTTGTTATACTTAAAGCGCATTAAACAAAAAAACAGGTCGTTCATTTAGTGACAGAAAATCAACTATCGACCTCTGGTTAAATTAGAAATTTTTATATTAAAAGTTCCACAAAAATAATACACAGTTTATAAGAAAGATATAAACGAAATAAAACACATTTAGTAATATTTTAATATTACTGTGTCCCAAAATTTTTAAATATCTTATTTTAAATAATTTTCTCCAGATTATATTTGATACTTTTATGTTTTACAACATTCCTGTGTTATAATTAGTTAGTAAATTGTTAGGTGTTAATTATTAGATTTAAGGTTTTTGAAGAACCAATCTATATTTAAATGATGAACTGCTTGAAATTACTAAAGTTTAATATATTTTTTATTATTTAAATGAGTAATTTTCGGTGGATTTTTTTATCTAACAAAAAACAATATTTTGTTTCAAACCGTCCGGTTAATTAAGAATTCCGGAAAGTTAAATACCGGATAACCGGATATATTTTTTTCAAATTACTCCCAAATGAAACATCCCCTACCTAACAAAAAAAAAAATTGTGCAAATATCTGAACTAGAACCAAAATCCGGCGCGAACATACATAAAAAAAAATATTTAATACATAGCAGTCGAATTGATAACCTCTCGACATGTCGCACGATTTGGCTGTTTTAATTTAAAATTTCTGTCGGCTATATTTTGAAGTATTGGTTGACGCGCTGTTCTGTCTTTTAAAAATTTATTACATATTGCGCGAGCATGGGACAGGGTAGTCACTTTTTATGGACCTTGGCGTTGTTCAGGGGTGTTGCGCCTGCTCCAAATTTCGCAAAACTATTTGATTTTCCTTGTGGTTTCTGGTGCATTTATGTGAATGAAATGACATGGAGTTATTCTAACTCGGAGTGAAATGACATGTCTATATATTTTTCTAAACTGCAACAAGGATTATATTAATTGTGATGGATGTTTTTAAAAGAGAATACAACACTTAATTTTATTTTTAGAATTAACATTTTCTTATATAACTGGTTTTACAGAAAATTAATTCACGAATTTTCATAACGAAAAACAAATTTATTAGCAAAGAAAATTTATTCGTGTTAACCAATTTTATTTTCATGTTCAAAAATGGTTATGTTTATAAATGCATTTTTAAAACCTTTAAAAATACTTCTTTTTTATCTAATATGTCGTTTCTAAAAACCTTTAATATTATTTCTAGTTTTTTTATTTATTATATATTTAATTTAGCTAGTAATTTGTTATGTGTTAAGTTATTTTTATAAATCTGCAGATTTTAGTTGATATTTTTATGTTTTACAATATTCCTGTGTTATTACTATTTTCAATATATTGTAGCAAAAGCCACGAGGAAAATCAGTACATTTTATTATTTGGTTAATTAGATTGCAGCTTTTTCTTTTTATTAATGGGATTATTTTTTTCAATAAGGCAAATATGTTTTCAATATTTTTTTGAGATTTTTATGGTAATGCCCAATAGTAGTTTTTGGATTTGTGGAATCTAATTTTTATTAAATTTGTGTATGATTCGGGGAAAAATTGATTTGAAGGAATATATTATTTATTTTATGAGAATTTTTGTAGGATAGGGTTTTCTGTGTGCGATTTTATTTGTAATTATTGGAGAAGCTTATTATTTTGATTGAGGGCTAATTGTTTAGAAGGGAGCTGAGCCTGTGAGAAGAGGAGAAGGAATGAGAGCCTCCTGTTTACATCTTGCGCGGACATGGGACAGGGCAGTCACTTTTTATGGACCTTGGCGTTGGTTATAAATAGCAAGGATCTCTGGACCCGACACCGGTTCGTGAAAACCTACCCTGTCTCTCCAATGACGATCCGACTTGGCGTTGGGTTTCCCTAGTTCCAGAGCTAGGCACCCCTCGGATCGTCCCCATTTTATGTCCGGCTTCTTCGATTCACGGGGGGACCCAAGCATTGCCAGTCACTTGGGCACTCGTCCTCACCTGTGCTCTGAAGAGGTCATCGAAGGGCCTGCTTCGCGTCTCCCTTTAGATTTTTTTTTTTAAGGTTAGTTGGGGGTAGTGTTTAGCATTTTTAGTAGTTGGGGTAGTACTTTTTAAGGAATGGTATTTACGTAGAAGTGGGAAAGTGAGAAAAACAAAATTCTTAATATTCCGTAATTTTTGTTTGCATACAATTTCCGGTATTCTTTTTATTTGATTTTCCTCGTGGTTTCTGGTGCATTTATGTGAGTGAAATGACATGGAGTTAAATCTAAATCTAACTCAGAGTGAAATATTAACTCGGAGTGAAATGACATGTCTATATATTTTTCTAAACTGCAACAAGGATTATATTAATTGTGATGGATGTTTTTAAAAGAGAATACAACACTTAATTTTATTTTTAGAATTTACATTATCTTGCATAACTGGTTTTAAGGAAAATTAAATTCGCGAATTTTCATAATGAAAAACAAATTTATTAGCAAAGAAAATTTATCCGTGTTAACCAATTTTATTTTCATGTTCAAAAATGGTTATGTTTATAAATGCATTTTTAAAACCTTTAAAAATACTTCTTTTTTTATCTAATATGTCGTTTCTAAAAACCTTTAATATTATTTCTAGTTTTTTTTATTTATTATATATTTAATTTAGCTAGTAATTTGTTATGTGTTAAGTTATTTTTATAAATCTGCAGATTTTAGTTGATATTTTTATGTTTTACAATATTCCAGTGTTATTACTATTTTCAATATATTGTAGCAAAAGCCACGAGGAAAATCAGTACAAACATTTTATTATTTGGTTAATTAGATTGCAGCTTTTTCTTTTTCTTAATGGGATTATTTTTTTCAATAAGGCAAATATGTTTTCAATATTTTTTTGAGATTTTTATGGTAATGCCCAATAGTAGTTTTTGGATTTGTGGAATCTAATTTTTATTAAATTTGTGTATGATTCGGGGAAAAATTGATTTGAAGGAATATATTATTTATTTTATGAGAATTTTTGTAGGATAGGGTTTTCTGTGTGCGATTTTATTTGTAATTATTGGAGAAGCTTATTATTTTGATTGAGGGCTAATTGTTTAGAAGGGAGCTGAGCCTGTGAGAAGAGGAGAAGGAATGAGAGCCTCCTGTTTACATCTTGCGCGGACATGGGACAGGGCAGTCACTTTTTATGGACCTTGGCGTTGGTTATAAATAGCAAGGATCTCTGGACCCGACACCGGTTCGTGAAAACCTACCCTGTCTCTCCAATGACGATCCGACTTGGCGTTGGGTTTCCCTAGTTCCAGAGCTAGGCACCCCTCGGATCGTCCCCATTTTATGTCCGGCTTCTTCGATTCACGGGGGGACCCAAGCATTGCCAGTCACTTGGGCACTCGTCCTCACCTGTGCTCTGAAAGGTCATCGAAGGGCCTGCTTCGCGTCTCCCTTTAGATTTTTTTTTTAAGGTTAGTTGGGGGTAGTGTTTAGCATTTTCAGTAGTTGGGGTAGTACTTTTTAAGGAATGGTATTTACGTAGAAATGGGAAAGTGAGAAAAACAAAATTCTTAATATTCCGTAATTTTTGTTTGCATACAATTTCCGGTATTCTTGTTATTTGATTTTCCTCGTGGTTTCTGGTGCATTTATGTGAGTGAAATGACATGGAGTTAAATCTAACTCAGAGTGAAATATTAACTCGGAGTGAAATGACATGTCTATATATTTTTCTAAACTGCAACAAGGATTATATTAATTGTGATGGATGTTTTTAAAAGAGAATACAACACTTAATTTTATTTTTAGAATTTACATTATCTTGCATAACTGGTTTTAAGGAAAATTAAATTCGCGAATTTTCATAATGAAAAACAAATTTATTAGCAAAGAAAATTTATCCGTGTTAACCAATTTTATTTTCATGTTCAAAAATGGTTATGTTTATAAATGCATTTTTAAAACCTTTAAAAATACTTCTTTTTTTATCTAATATGTCGTTTCTAAAAACCTTTAATATTATTTCTAGTTTTTTTTATTTATTATATATTTAATTTAGCTAGTAATTTGTTATGTGTTAAGTTATTTTTATAAATCTGCAGATTTTAGTTGATATTTTTATGTTTTACAATATTCCAGTGTTATTACTATTTTCAATATATTGTAGCAAAAGCCACGAGGAAAATCAGTACAAACATTTTATTATTTGGTTAATTAGATTGCAGCTTTTTCTTTTTCTTAATGGGATTATTTTTTTCAATAAGGCAAATATGTTTTCAATATTTTTTTGAGATTTTTATGGTAATGCCCAATAGTAGTTTTTGGATTTGTGGAATCTAATTTTTATTAAATTTGTGTATGATTCGGGGAAAAATTGATTTGAAGGAATATATTATTTATTTTATGAGAATTTTTGTAGGATAGGGTTTTCTGTGTGCGATTTTATTTGTAATTATTGGAGAAGCTTATTATTTTGATTGAGGGCTAATTGTTTAGAAGGGAGCTGAGCCTGTGAGAAGAGGAGAAGGAATGAGAGCCTCCTGTTTACATCTTGCGCGGACATGGGACAGGGCAGTCACTTTTTATGGACCTTGGCGTTGGTTATAAATAGCAAGGATCTCTGGACCCGACACCGGTTCGTGAAAACCTACCCTGTCTCTCCAATGACGATCCGACTTGGCGTTGGGTTTCCCTAGTTCCAGAGCTAGGCACCCCTCGGATCGTCCCCATTTTATGTCCGGCTTCTTCGATTCACGGGGGGACCCAAGCATTGCCAGTCACTTGGGCACTCGTCCTCACCTGTGCTCTGAAGAGGTCATCGAAGGGCCTGCTTCGCGTCTCCCTTTAGATTTTTTTTTTTAAGGTTAGTTGGGGGTAGTGTTTAGCATTTTCAGTAGTTGGGGTAGTACTTTTTAAGGAATGGTATTTACGTAGAAGTGGGAAAGTGAGAAAAACAAAATTCTTAATATTCCGTAATTTTTGTTTGCATACAATTTCCGGTATTCTTTTTATTTGATTTTCCTCGTGGTTTCTGGTGCATTTATGTGAGTGAAATGACATGGAGTTAAATCTAACTCGGAGTGAAATATTAACTCGGAGTGAAATGACATGTCTATATATTTTTCTAAACTGCAACAAGGATTATATTAATTGTGATGGATGTTTTTAAAAGAGAATACAACACTTAATTTTATTTTTAGAATTTACATTATCTTGCATAACTGGTTTTAAGGAAAATTAAATTCGCGAATTTTCATAATGAAAAACAAATTTATTAGCAAAGAAAATTTATCCGTGTTAACCAATTTTATTTTCATGTTCGAAAATGGTTATGTTTATAAATGCATTTTTAAAACCTTTAAAAATACTTCTTTTTTATCTAATATGTCGTTTCTAAAAACCTTTAATATTATTTCTAGTTTTTTTATTTATTATATATTTAATTTAGCTAGTAATTTGTTATGTGTTAAGTTATTTTTATAAATCTGCAGATTTTAGTTGATATTTTTATGTTTTACAATATTCCTGTGTTATTACTATTTTCAATATATTGTAGCAAAAGCCACGAGGAAAATCAGTACAAACATTTTATTATTTGGTTAATTAGATTGCAGCTTTTTCTTTTTCTTAATGGGATTATTTTTTTCAATAAGGCAAATATGTTTTCAATATTTTTTTGAGATTTTTATGGTAATGCCCAATAGTAGTTTTTGGATTTGTGGAATCTAATTTTTATTAAATTTGTGTATGATTCGGGGAAAAATTGATGTGTAGGAATATATTATTTATTTTATGAGAATTTTTGTAGGATAGGGTTTTCTGTGTGCGATTTTATTTGTAATTATTGGAGAAGCTTATTATTTTGATTGAGGGCTAATTGTTTAGAAGGGAGCTGAGCCTGTGAGAAGAGGAGAAGGAATGAGAGCCTCCTGTTTACAACTTGCGCGGACATGGGACAGGGCAGTCACTTTTTATGGACCTTGGCGTTGGTTATAAATAGCAAGGATCTCTGGACCCGACACCGGTTCGTGAAAACCTACCCTGTCTCTCCAATGACGATCCGACTTGGCGTTGGGTTTCCCTAGTTCCAGAGCTAGGCACCCCTCGGATCGTCCCCATTTTATGTCCGGCTTCTTCGATTCACGGGGGGACCCAAGCATTGCCAGTCACTTGGGCACTCGTCCTCACCTGTGCTCTGAAGAGGTCATCGAAGGGCCTGCTTCGCGTCTCCCTTTAGATTTTTTTTTAAGGTTAGTTGGGGGTAGTGTTTAGCATTTTCAGTAGTTGGGGTAGTACTTTTTAAGGAATGGTATTTACGTAGAAGTGGGAAAGTGAGAAAAACAAAATTCTTAATATTCCGTAATTTTTGTTTGCATACAATTTCCGGTATTCTTTTTATTTGATTTTCCTTGTGGTTTCTGGTGCATTTATGTGAGTGAAATGACATGGAGTTAAATCTAACTCAGAGTGAAATATTAACTCGGAGTGAAATGACATGTCTATATATTTTTCTAAACTGCAACAAGGATTATATTAATTGTGATGGATGTTTTTAAAAGAGAATACAACACTTAATTTTATTTTTAGAATTTACATTATCTTGCATAACTGGTTTTAAGGAAAATTAAATTCGCGAATTTTCATAATGAAAAACAAATTTATTAGCAAAGAAAATTTATCCGTGTTAACCAATTTTATTTTCATGTTCAAAAATGGTTATGTTTATAAATGCATTTTTAAAACCTTTAAAAATACTTCTTTTTTATCTAATATGTCGTTTCTAAAAACCTTTAATATTATTTCTAGTTTTTTTTATTTATTATATATTTAATTTAGCTAGTAATTTGTTATGTGTTAAGTTATTTTTATAAATCTGCAGATTTTAGTTGATATTTTTATGTTTTACAATATTCCTGTGTTATTACTATTTTCAATATATTGTAGCAAAAGCCACGAGGAAAATCAGTACAAACATTTTATTATTTGGTTAATTAGATTGCAGCTTTTTCTTTTTCTTAATGGGATTATTTTTTTCAATAAGGCAAATATGTTTTCAATATTTTTTTGAGATTTTTATGGTAATGCCCAATAGTAGTTTTTGGATTTGTGGAATCTAATTTTTATTAAATTTGTGTATGATTCGGGGAAAAATTGATTTGAAGGAATATATTATTTATTTTATGAGAATTTTTGTAGGATAGGGTTTTCTGTGTGCGATTTTATTTGTAATTATTGGAGAAGCTTATTATTTTGATTGAGGGCTAATTGTTTAGAAGGGAGCTGAGCCTGTGAGAAGAGGAGAAGGAATGAGAGCCTCCTGTTTACATCTTGCGCGGACATGGGACAGGGCAGTCACTTTTTATGGACCTTGGCGTTGGTTATAAATAGCAAGGATCTCTGGACCCGACACCGGTTCGTGAAAACCTACCCTGTCTCTCCAATGACGATCCGACTTGGCGTTGGGTTTCCCTAGTTCCAGAGCTAGGCACCCCTCGGATCGTCCCCATTTTATGTCCGGCTTCTTCGATTCACGGGGGGACCCAAGCATTGCCAGTCACTTGGGCACTCGTCCTCACCTGTGCTCTGAAAGGTCATCGAAGGGCCTGCTTCGCGTCTCCCTTTAGATTTTTTTTTTAAGGTTAGTTGGGGGTAGTGTTTAGCATTTTCAGTAGTTGGGGTAGTGTTTAGCATTTTCAGTAGTTGGGGTAGTACTTTTTAAGGAATGGTATTTACGTAGAAATGGGAAAGTGAGAAAAACAAAATTCTTAATATTCCGTAATTTTTGTTTGCATACAATTTCCGGTATTCTTGTTATTTGATTTTCCTCGTGGTTTCTGGTGCATTTATGTGAGTGAAATGACATGGAGTTAAATCTAACTCAGAGTGAAATATTAACTCGGAGTGAAATGACATGTCTATATATTTTTCTAAACTGCAACAAGGATTATATTAATTGTGATGGATGTTTTTAAAAGAGAATACAACACTTAATTTTATTTTTAGAATTTACATTATCTTGCATAACTGGTTTTAAGGAAAATTAAATTCGCGAATTTTCATAATGAAAAACAAATTTATTAGCAAAGAAAATTTATCCGTGTTAACCAATTTTATTTTCATGTTCAAAAATGGTTATGTTTATAAATGCATTTTTAAAACCTTTAAAAATACTTCTTTTTTATCTAATATGTCGTTTCTAAAAACCTTTAATATTATTTCTAGTTTTTTTATTTATTATATATTTAATTTAGCTAGTAATTTGTTATGTGTTAAGTTATTTTTATAAATCTGCAGATTTTAGTTGATATTTTTATGTTTTACAATATTCCTGTGTTATTACTATTTTCAATATATTGTAGCAAAAGCCACGAGGAAAATCAGTACAAACATTTTATTATTTGGTTAATTAGATTGCAGCTTTTTCTTTTTCTTAATGGGATTATTTTTTTCAATAAGGCAAATATGTTTTCAATATTTTTTTGAGATTTTTATGGTAATGCCCAATAGTAGTTTTTGGATTTGTGGAATCTAATTTTTATTAAATTTGTGTATGATTCGGGGAAAAATTGATGTGTAGGAATATATTATTTATTTTATGAGAATTTTTGTAGGATAGGGTTTTCTGTGTGCGATTTTATTTGTAATTATTGGAGAAGCTTATTATTTTGATTGAGGGCTAATTGTTTAGAAGGGAGCTGAGCCTGTGAGAAGAGGAGAAGGAATGAGAGCCTCCTGTTTACAACTTGCGCGGACATGGGACAGGGCAGTCACTTTTTATGGACCTTGGCGTTGGTTATAAATAGCAAGGATCTCTGGACCCGACACCGGTTCGTGAAAACCTACCCTGTCTCTCCAATGACGATCCGACTTGGCGTTGGGTTTCCCTAGTTCCAGAGCTAGGCACCCCTCGGATCGTCCCCATTTTATGTCCGGCTTCTTCGATTCACGGGGGGACCCAAGCATTGCCAGTCACTTGGGCACTCGTCCTCACCTGTGCTCTGAAGAGGTCATCGAAGGGCCTGCTTCGCGTCTCCCTTTAGATTTTTTTTTTAAGGTTAGTTGGGGGTAGTGTTTAGCATTTTCAGTAGTTGGGGTAGTACTTTTTAAGGAATGGTATTTACGTAGATGTGGGAAAGTGAGAAAAACAAAATTCTTAATATTCCGTAATTTTTGTTTGCATACAATTTCCGGTATTCTTTTTATTTGATTTTCCTCGTGGTTTCTGGTGCATTTATGTGAGTGAAATGACATGGAGTTAAATCTAACTCGGAGTGAAATATTAACTCGGAGTGAAATGACATGTCTATATATTTTTCTAAACTGCAACAAGGATTATATTAATTGTGATGGATGTTTTTAAAAGAGAATACAACACTTAATTTTATTTTTAGAATTTACATTATCTTGCATAACTGGTTTTAAGGAAAATTAAATTCGCGAATTTTCATAATGAAAAACAAATTTATTAGCAAAGAAAATTTATCCGTGTTAACCAATTTTATTTTCATGTTCAAAAATGGTTATGTTTATAAATGCATTTTTAAAACCTTTAAAAATACTTCTTTTTTATCTAATATGTCGTTTCTAAAAACCTTTAATATTATTTCTAGTTTTTTTATTTATTATATATTTAATTTAGCTAGTAATTTGTTATGTGTTAAGTTATTTTTATAAATCTGCAGATTTTAGTTGATATTTTTATGTTTTACAATATTCCTGTGTTATTACTATTTTCAATATATTGTAGCAAAAGCCACGAGGAAAATCAGTACAAACATTTTATTATTTGGTTAATTAGATTGCAGCTTTTTCTTTTTCTTAATGGGATTATTTTTTTCAATAAGGCAAATATGTTTTCAATATTTTTTTGAGATTTTTATGGTAATGCCCAATAGTAGTTTTTGGATTTGTGGAATCTAATTTTTATTAAATTTGTGTATGATTCGGGGAAAAATTGATGTGTAGGAATATATTATTTATTTTATGAGAATTTTTGTAGGATAGGGTTTTCTGTGTGCGATTTTATTTGTAATTATTGGAGAAGCTTATTATTTTGATTGAGGGCTAATTGTTTAGAAGGGAGCTGAGCCTGTGAGAAGAGGAGAAGGAATGAGAGCCTCCTGTTTACAACTTGCGCGGACATGGGACAGGGCAGTCACTTTTTATGGACCTTGGCGTTGGTTATAAATAGCAAGGATCTCTGGACCCGACACCGGTTCGTGAAAACCTACCCTGTCTCTCCAATGACGATCCGACTTGGCGTTGGGTTTCCCTAGTTCCAGAGCTAGGCACCCCTCGGATCGTCCCCATTTTATGTCCGGCTTCTTCGATTCACGGGGGGACCCAAGCATTGCCAGTCACTTGGGCACTCGTCCTCACCTGTGCTCTGAAGAGGTCATCGAAGGGCCTGCTTCGCGTCTCCCTTTAGATTTTTTTTTTTAAGGTTAGTTGGGGGTAGTGTTTAGCATTTTCAGTAGTTGGGGTAGTACTTTTTAAGGAATGGTATTTACGTAGATGTGGGAAAGTGAGAAAAACAAAATTCTTAATATTCCGTAATTTTTGTTTGCATACAATTTCCGGTATTCTTTTTATTTGATTTTCCTCGTGGTTTCTGGTGCATTTATGTGAGTGAAATGACATGGAGTTAAATCTAACTCGGAGTGAAATATTAACTCGGAGTGAAATGACATGTCTATATATTTTTCTAAACTGCAACAAGGATTATATTAATTGTGATGGATGTTTTTAAAAGAGAATACAACACTTAATTTTATTTTTAGAATTTACATTATCTTGCATAACTGGTTTTAAGGAAAATTAAATTCGCGAATTTTCATAATGAAAAACAAATTTATTAGCAAAGAAAATTTATCCGTGTTAACCAATTTTATTTTCATGTTCAAAAATGGTTATGTTTATAAATGCATTTTTAAAACCTTTAAAAATACTTCTTTTTTATCTAATATGTCGTTTCTAAAAACCTTTAATATTATTTCTAGTTTTTTTTATTTATTATATATTTAATTTAGCTAGTAATTTGTTATGTGTTAAGTTATTTTTATAAATCTGCAGATTTTAGTTGATATTTTTATGTTTTACAATATTCCTGTGTTATTACTATTTTCAATATATTGTAGCAAAAGCCACGAGGAAAATCAGTACAAACATTTTATTATTTGGTTAATTAGATTGCAGCTTTTTCTTTTTCTTAATGGGATTATTTTTTTCAATAAGGCAAATATGTTTTCAATATTTTTTTGAGATTTTTATGGTAATGCCCAATAGTAGGTTTTGGATTTGTGGAATCTAATTTTTATTAAATTTGTGTATGATTCGGGGAAAAATTGATGTGTAGGAATATATTATTTATTTTATGAGAATTTTTGTAGGATAGGGTTTTCTGTGTGCGATTTTATTTGTAATTATTGGAGAAGCTTATTATTTTGATTGAGGGCTAATTGTTTAGAAGGGAGCTCAGCCTGTGAGAAGAGGAGAAGGAATGAGAGCCTCCTGTTTACAACTTGCGCGGACATGGGACAGGGCAGTCACTTTTTATGGACCTTGGCGTTGGTTATAAATAGCAAGGATCTCTGGACCCGACACCGGTTCGTGAAAACCTACCCTGTCTCTCCAATGACGATCCGACTTGGCGTTGGGTTTCCCTAGTTCCAGAGCTAGGCACCCCTCGGATCGTCCCCATTTTATGTCCGGCTTCTTCGATTCACGGGGGGACCCAAGCATTGCCAGTCACTTGGGCACTCGTCCTCACCTGTGCTCTGAAGAGGTCATCGAAGGGCCTGCTTCGCGTCTCCCTTTAGATTTTTTTTTAAGGTTAGTTGGGGGTAGTGTTTAGCATTTTCAGTAGTTGGGGTAGTACTTTTTAAGGAATGGTATTTACGTAGAAGTGGGAAAGTGAGAAAAACAAAATTCTTAATATTCCGTAATTTTTGTTTGCATACAATTTCCGGTATTCTTTTTATTTGATTTTCCTCGTGGTTTCTGGTGCATTTATGTGAGTGAAATGACATGGAGTTAAATCTAACTCAGAGTGAAATATTAACTCGGAGTGAAATGACATGTCTATATATTTTTCTAAACTGCAACAAGGATTATATTAATTGTGATGGATGTTTTTAAAAGAGAATACAACACTTAATTTTATTTTTAGAATTTACATTATCTTGCATAACTGGTTTTAAGGAAAATTAAATTCGCGAATTTTCATAATGAAAAACAAATTTATTAGCAAAGAAAATTTATCCGTGTTAACCAATTTTATTTTCATGTTCAAAAATGGTTATGTTTATAAATGCATTTTTAAAACCTTTAAAAATACTTCTTTTTTATCTAATATGTCGTTTCTAAAAACCTTTAATATTATTTCTAGTTTTTTTATTTATTATATATTTAATTTAGCTAGTAATTTGTTATGTGTTAAGTTATTTTTATAAATCTGCAGATTTTAGTTGATATTTTTATGTTTTACAATATTCCTGTGTTATTACTATTTTCAATATATTGTAGCAAAAGCCACGAGGAAAATCAGTACAAACATTTTATTATTTGGTTAATTAGATTGCAGCTTTTTCTTTTTCTTAATGGGATTATTTTTTTCAATAAGGCAAATATGTTTTCAATATTTTTTTGAGATTTTTATGGTAATGCCCAATAGTAGTTTTTGGATTTGTGGAATCTAATTTTTATTAAATTTGTGTATGATTCGGGGAAAAATTGATGTGTAGGAATATATTATTTATTTTATGAGAATTTTTGTAGGATAGGGTTTTCTGTGTGCGATTTTATTTGTAATTATTGGAGAAGCTTATTATTTTGATTGAGGGCTAATTGTTTAGAAGGGAGCTCAGCCTGTGAGAAGAGGAGAAGGAATGAGAGCCTCCTGTTTACAACTTGCGCGGACATGGGACAGGGCAGTCACTTTTTATGGACCTTGGCGTTGGTTATAAATAGCAAGGCACTCTGGACCCGACACCGGTTCGTGAAAACCTACCCTGTCTCTCCAATGACGATCCGACTTGGCGTTGGGTTTCCCTAGTTCCAGAGCTAGGCACCCCTCGGATCGTCCCCATTTTATGTCCGGCTTCTTCGATTCACGGGGGGACCCAAGCATTGCCAGTCACTTGGGCACTCGTCCTCACCTGTGCTCTGAAGAGGTCATCGAAGGGCCTGCTTCGCGTCTCCCTTTAGATTTTTTTTTTAAGGTTAGTTGGGGGTAGTGTTTAGCATTTTCAGTAGTTGGGGTAGTACTTTTTAAGGAATGGTATTTACGTAGAAGTGGGAAAGTGAGAAAAACAAAATTCTTAATATTCCGTAATTTTTGTTTGCATACAATTTCCGGTATTCTTTTTATTTGATTTTCCTCGTGGTTTCTGGTGCATTTATGTGAGTGAAATGACATGGAGTTAAATCTAACTCAGAGTGAAATATTAACTCGGAGTGAAATGACATGTCTATATATTTTTCTAAACTGCAACAAGGATTATATTAATTGTGATGGATGTTTTTAAAAGAGAATACAACACTTAATTTTATTTTTAGAATTTACATTATCTTGCATAACTGGTTTTAAGGAAAATTAAATTCGCGAATTTTCATAATGAAAAACAAATTTATTAGCAAAGAAAATTTATCCGTGTTAACCAATTTTATTTTCATGTTCAAAAATGGTTATGTTTATAAATGCATTTTTAAAACCTTTAAAAATACTTCTTTTTTTATCTAATATGTCGTTTCTAAAAACCTTTAATATTATTTCTAGTTTTTTTATTTATTATATATTTAATTTAGCTAGTAATTTGTTATGTGTTAAGTTATTTTTATAAATCTCCAGATTTTAGTTGATATTTTTATGTTTTACAATATTCCTGTGTTATTACTATTTTCAATATATTGTAGCAAAAGCCACGAGGAAAATCAGTACAAACATTTTATTATTTGGTTAATTAGATTGCAGCTTTTTCTTTTTCTTAATGGGATTATTTTTTTCAATAAGGCAAATATGTTTTCAATATTTTTTTGAGATTTTTATGGTAATGCCCAATAGTAGTTTTTGGATTTGTGGAATCTAATTTTTATTAAATTTGTGTATGATTCGGGGAAAAATTGATGTGTAGGAATATATTATTTATTTTATGAGAATTTTTGTAGGATAGGGTTTTCTGTGTGCGATTTTATTTGTAATTATTGGAGAAGCTTATTATTTTGATTGAGGGCTAATTGTTTAGAAGGGAGCTGAGCCTGTGAGAAGAGGAGAAGGAATGAGAGCCTCCTGTTTACATCTTGCGCGGACATGGGACAGGGCAGTCACTTTTTATGGACCTTGGCGTTGGTTATAAATAGCAAGGATCTCTGGACCCGACACCGGTTCGTGAAAACCTACCCTGTCTCTCCAATGACGATCCGACTTGGCGTTGGGTTTCCCTAGTTCCAGAGCTAGGCACCCCTCGGATCGTCCCCATTTTATGTCCGGCTTCTTCGATTCACGGGGGGACCCAAGCATTGCCAGTCACTTGGGCACTCGTCCTCACCTGTGCTCTGAAAGGTCATCGAAGGGCCTGCTTCGCGTCTCCCTTTAGATTTTTTTTTTAAGGTTAGTTGGGGGTAGTGTTTAGCATTTTCAGTAGTTGGGGTAGTACTTTTTAAGGAATGGTATTTACGTAGAAATGGGAAAGTGAGAAAAACAAAATTCTTAATATTCCGTAATTTTTGTTTGCATACAATTTCCGGTATTCTTGTTATTTGATTTTCCTCGTGGTTTCTGGTGCATTTATGTGAGTGAAATGACATGGAGTTAAATCTAACTCAGAGTGAAATATTAACTCGGAGTGAAATGACATGTCTATATATTTTTCTAAACTGCAACAAGGATTATATTAATTGTGATGGATGTTTTTAAAAGAGAATACAACACTTAATTTTATTTTTAGAATTTACATTATCTTGCATAACTGGTTTTAAGGAAAATTAAATTCGCGAATTTTCATAATGAAAAACAAATTTATTAGCAAAGAAAATTTATCCGTGTTAACCAATTTTATTTTCATGTTCAAAAATGGTTATGTTTATAAATGCATTTTTAAAACCTTTAAAAATACTTCTTTTTTATCTAATATGTCGTTTCTAAAAACCTTTAATATTATTTCTAGTTTTTTTATTTATTATATATTTAATTTAGCTAGTAATTTGTTATGTGTTAAGTTATTTTTATAAATCTGCAGATTTTAGTTGATATTTTTATGTTTTACAATATTCCTGTGTTATTACTATTTTCAATATATTGTAGCAAAAGCCACGAGGAAAATCAGTACAAACATTTTATTATTTGGTTAATTAGATTGCAGCTTTTTCTTTTTCTTAATGGGATTATTTTTTTCAATAAGGCAAATATGTTTTCAATATTTTTTTGAGATTTTTATGGTAATGCCCAATAGTAGTTTTTGGATTTGTGGAATCTAATTTTTATTAAATTTGTGTATGATTCGGGGAAAAATTGATGTGTAGGAATATATTATTTATTTTATGAGAATTTTTGTAGGATAGGGTTTTCTGTGTGCGATTTTATTTGTAATTATTGGAGAAGCTTATTATTTTGATTGAGGGCTAATTGTTTAGAAGGGAGCTGAGCCTGTGAGAAGAGGAGAAGGAATGAGAGCCTCCTGTTTACAACTTGCGCGGACATGGGACAGGGCAGTCACTTTTTATGGACCTTGGCGTTGGTTATAAATAGCAAGGATCTCTGGACCCGACACCGGTTCGTGAAAACCTACCCTGTCTCTCCAATGACGATCCGACTTGGCGTTGGGTTTCCCTAGTTCCAGAGCTAGGCACCCCTCGGATCGTCCCCATTTTATGTCCGGCTTCTTCGATTCACGGGGGGACCCAAGCATTGCCAGTCACTTGGGCACTCGTCCTCACCTGTGCTCTGAAGAGGTCATCGAAGGGCCTGCTTCGCGTCTCCCTTTAGATTTTTTTTTAAGGTTAGTTGGGGGTAGTGTTTAGCATTTTCAGTAGTTGGGGTAGTACTTTTTAAGGAATGGTATTTACGTAGAAGTGGGAAAGTGAGAAAAACAAAATTCTTAATATTCCGTAATTTTTGTTTGCATACAATTTCCGGTATTCTTTTTATTTGATTTTCCTCGTGGTTTCTGGTGCATTTATGTGAGTGAAATGACATGGAGTTAAATCTAACTCAGAGTGAAATATTAACTCGGAGTGAAATGACATGTCTATATATTTTTCTAAACTGCAACAAGGATTATATTAATTGTGATGGATGTTTTTAAAAGAGAATACAACACTTAATTTTATTTTTAGAATTTACATTATCTTGCATAACTGGTTTTAAGGAAAATTAAATTCGCGAATTTTCATAATGAAAAACAAATTTATTAGCAAAGAAAATTTATCCGTGTTAACCAATTTTATTTTCATGTTCAAAAATGGTTATGTTTATAAATGCATTTTTAAAACCTTTAAAAATACTTCTTTTTTATCTAATATGTCGTTTCTAAAAACCTTTAATATTATTTCTAGTTTTTTTATTTATTATATATTTAATTTAGCTAGTAATTTGTTATGTGTTAAGTTATTTTTATAAATCTGCAGATTTTAGTTGATATTTTTATGTTTTACAATATTCCTGTGTTATTACTATTTTCAATATATTGTAGCAAAAGCCACGAGGAAAATCAGTACAAACATTTTATTATTTGATTAATTAGATTGCAGCTTTTTCTTTTTCTTAATGGGATTATTTTTTTCAATAAGGCAAATATGTTTTCAATATTTTTTTGAGATTTTTATGGTAATGCCCAATAGTAGTTTTTGGATTTGTGGAATCTAATTTTTATTAAATTTGTGTATGATTCGGGGAAAAATTGATGTGTAGGAATATATTATTTATTTTATGAGAATTTTTGTAGGATAGGGTTTTCTGTGTGCGATTTTATTTGTAATTATTGGAGAAGCTTATTATTTTGATTGAGGGCTAATTGTTTAGAAGGGAGCTCAGCCTGTGAGAAGAGGAGAAGGAATGAGAGCCTCCTGTTTACAACTTGCGCGGACATGGGACAGGGCAGTCACTTTTTATGGACCTTGGCGTTGGTTATAAATAGCAAGGATCTCTGGACCCGACACCGGTTCGTGAAAACCTACCCTGTCTCTCCAATGACGATCCGACTTGGCGTTGGGTTTCCCTAGTTCCAGAGCTAGGCACCCCTCGGATCGTCCCCATTTTATGTCCGGCTTCTTCGATTCACGGGGGGACCCAAGCATTGCCAGTCACTTGGGCACTCGTCCTCACCTGTGCTCTGAAGAGGTCATCGAAGGGCCTGCTTCGCGTCTCCCTTTAGATTTTTTTTTTAAGGTTAGTTGGGGGTAGTGTTTAGCATTTTCAGTAGTTGGGGTAGTACTTTTTAAGGAATGGTATTTACGTAGAAGTGGGAAAGTGAGAAAAACAAAATTCTTAATATTCCGTAATTTTTGTTTGCATACAATTTCCGGTATTCTTTTTATTTGATTTTCCTCGTGGTTTCTGGTGCATTTATGTGAGTGAAATGACATGGAGTTAAATCTAACTCAGAGTGAAATATTAACTCGGAGTGAAATGACATGTCTATATATTTTTCTAAACTGCAACAAGGATTATATTAATTGTGATGGATGTTTTTAAAAGAGAATACAACACTTAATTTTATTTTTAGAATTTACATTATCTTGCATAACTGGTTTTAAGGAAAATTAAATTCGCGAATTTTCATAATGAAAAACAAATTTATTAGCAAAGAAAATTTATCCGTGTTAACCAATTTTATTTTCATGTTCAAAAATGGTTATGTTTATAAATGCATTTTTAAAACCTTTAAAAATACTTCTTTTTTTATCTAATATGTCGTTTCTAAAAACCTTTAATATTATTTCTAGTTTTTTTATTTATTATATATTTAATTTAGCTAGTAATTTGTTATGTGTTAAGTTATTTTTATAAATCTGCAGATTTTAGTTGATATTTTTATGTTTTACAATATTCCTGTGTTATTACTATTTTCAATATATTGTAGCAAAAGCCACGAGGAAAATCAGTACAAACATTTTATTATTTGGTTAATTAGATTGCAGCTTTTTCTTTTTCTTAATGGGATTATTTTTTTCAATCAGGCAAATATGTTTTCAATATTTTTTTGAGATTTTTATGGTAATGCCCAATAGTAGTTTTTGGATTTGTGGAATCTAATTTTTATTAAATTTGTGTATGATTCGGGGAAAAATTGATGTGTAGGAATATATTATTTATTTTATGAGAATTTTTGTAGGATAGGGTTTTCTGTGTGCGATTTTATTTGTAATTATTGGAGAAGCTTATTATTTTGATTGAGGGCTAATTGTTTAGAAGGGAGCTGAGCCTGTGAGAAGAGGAGAAGGAATGAGAGCCTCCTGTTTACATCTTGCGCGGACATGGGACAGGGCAGTCACTTTTTATGGACCTTGGCGTTGGTTATAAATAGCAAGGATCTCTGGACCCGACACCGGTTCGTGAAAACCTACCCTGTCTCTCCAATGACGATCCGACTTGGCGTTGGGTTTTCCTAGTTCCAGAGCTAGGCACCCCTCGGATCGTCCCCATTTTATGTCCGGCTTCTTCGATTCACGGGGGGACCCAAGCATTGCCAGTCACTTGGGCACTCGTCCTCACCTGTGCTCTGAAGAGGTCATCGAAGGGCCTGCTTCGCGTCTCCCTTTAGATTTTTTTTTTAAGGTTAGTTGGGGGTAGTGTTTAGCATTTTCAGTAGTTGGGGTAGTACTTTTTAAGGAATGGTATTTACGTAGAAGTGGGAAAGTGAGAAAAACAAAATTCTTAATATTCCGTAATTTTTGTTTGCATACAATTTCCGGTATTCTTTTTATTTGATTTTCCTCGTGGTTTCTGGTGCATTTATGTGAGTGAAATGACATGGAGTTAAATCTAACTCAGAGTGAAATATTAACTCGGAGTGAAATGATATGTCTATATATTTTTCTAAACTGCAACAAGGATTATATTAATTGTGATGGATGTTTTTAAAAGAGAATACAACACTTAATTTTATTTTTAGAATTTACATTATCTTGCATAACTGGTTTTAAGGAAAATTAAATTCGCGAATTTTCATAATGAAAAACAAATTTATTAGCAAAGAAAATTTATCCGTGTTAACCAATTTTATTTTCATGTTCAAAAATGGTTATGTTTATAAATGCATTTTTAAAACCTTTAAAAATACTTCTTTTTTATCTAATATGTCGTTTCTAAAAACCTTTAATATTATTTCTAGTTTTTTTATTTATTATATATTTAATTTAGCTAGTAATTTGTTATGTGTTAAGTTATTTTTATAAATCTGCAGATTTTAGTTGATATTTTTATGTTTTACAATATTCCTGTGTTATTACTATTTTCAATATATTGTAGCAAAAGCCACGAGGAAAATCAGTACAAACATTTTATTATTTGGTTAATTAGATTGCAGCTTTTTCTTTTTCTTAATGGGATTATTTTTTTCAATAAGGCAAATATGTTTTCAATATTTTTTTGAGATTTTTATGGTAATGCCCAATAGTAGTTTTTGGATTTGTGGAATCTAATTTTTATTAAATTTGTGTATGATTCGGGGAAAAATTGATGTGTAGGAATATATTATTTATTTTATGAGAATTTTTGTAGGATAGGGTTTTCTGTGTGCGATTTTATTTGTAATTATTGGAGAAGCTTATTATTTTGATTGAGGGCTAATTGTTTAGAAGGGAGCTGAGCCTGTGAGAAGAGGAGAAGGAATGAGAGCCTCCTGTTTACAACTTGCGCGGACATGGGACAGGGCAGTCACTTTTTATGGACCTTGGCGTTGGTTATAAATAGCAAGGATCTCTGGACCCGACACCGGTTCGTGAAAACCTACCCTGTCTCTCCAATGACGATCCGACTTGGCGTTGGGTTTCCCTAGTTCCAGAGCTAGGCACCCCTCGGATCGTCCCCATTTTATGTCCGGCTTCTTCGATTCACGGGGGGACCCAAGCATTGCCAGTCACTTGGGCACTCGTCCTCACCTGTGCTCTGAAGAGGTCATCGAAGGGCCTGCTTCGCGTCTCCCTTTAGATTTTTTTTTAAGGTTAGTTGGGGGTAGTGTTTAGCATTTTCAGTAGTTGGGGTAGTACTTTTTAAGGAATGGTATTTACGTAGAAGTGGGAAAGTGAGAAAAACAAAATTCTTAATATTCCGTAATTTTTGTTTGCATACAATTTCCGGTATTCTTTTTATTTGATTTTCCTCGTGGTTTCTGGTGCATTTATGTGAGTGAAATGACATGGAGTTAAATCTAACTCAGAGTGAAATATTAACTCGGAGTGAAATGACATGTCTATATATTTTTCTAAACTGCAACAAGGATTATATTAATTGTGATGGATGTTTTTAAAAGAGAATACAACACTTAATTTTATTTTTAGAATTTACATTATCTTGCATAACTGGTTTTAAGGAAAATTAAATTCGCGAATTTTCATAATGAAAAACAAATTTATTAGCAAAGAAAATTTATCCGTGTTAACCAATTTTATTTTCATGTTCAAAAATGGTTATGTTTATAAATGCATTTTTAAAACCTTTAAAAATACTTCTTTTTTATCTAATATGTCGTTTCTAAAAACCTTTAATATTATTTCTAGTTTTTTTATTTATTATATATTTAATTTAGCTAGTAATTTGTTATGTGTTAAGTTATTTTTATAAATCTGCAGATTTTAGTTGATATTTTTATGTTTTACAATATTCCTGTGTTATTACTATTTTCAATATATTGTAGCAAAAGCCACGAGGAAAATCAGTACAAACATTTTATTATTTGATTAATTAGATTGCAGCTTTTTCTTTTTCTTAATGGGATTATTTTTTTCAATAAGGCAAATATGTTTTCAATATTTTTTTGAGATTTTTATGGTAATGCCCAATAGTAGTTTTTGGATTTGTGGAATCTAATTTTTATTAAATTTGTGTATGATTCGGGGAAAAATTGATGTGTAGGAATATATTATTTATTTTATGAGAATTTTTGTAGGATAGGGTTTTCTGTGTGCGATTTTATTTGTAATTATTGGAGAAGCTTATTATTTTGATTGAGGGCTAATTGTTTAGAAGGGAGCTCAGCCTGTGAGAAGAGGAGAAGGAATGAGAGCCTCCTGTTTACAACTTGCGCGGACATGGGACAGGGCAGTCACTTTTTATGGACCTTGGCGTTGGTTATAAATAGCAAGGATCTCTGGACCCGACACCGGTTCGTGAAAACCTACCCTGTCTCTCCAATGACGATCCGACTTGGCGTTGGGTTTCCCTAGTTCCAGAGCTAGGCACCCCTCGGATCGTCCCCATTTTATGTCCGGCTTCTTCGATTCACGGGGGGACCCAAGCATTGCCAGTCACTTGGGCACTCGTCCTCACCTGTGCTCTGAAGAGGTCATCGAAGGGCCTGCTTCGCGTCTCCCTTTAGATTTTTTTTTTAAGGTTAGTTGGGGGTAGTGTTTAGCATTTTCAGTAGTTGGGGTAGTACTTTTTAAGGAATGGTATTTACGTAGAAGTGGGAAAGTGAGAAAAACAAAATTCTTAATATTCCGTAATTTTTGTTTGCATACAATTTCCGGTATTCTTTTTATTTGATTTTCCTCGTGGTTTCTGGTGCATTTATGTGAGTGAAATGACATGGAGTTAAATCTAACTCAGAGTGAAATATTAACTCGGAGTGAAATGACATGTCTATATATTTTTCTAAACTGCAACAAGGATTATATTAATTGTGATGGATGTTTTTAAAAGAGAATACAACACTTAATTTTATTTTTAGAATTTACATTATCTTGCATAACTGGTTTTAAGGAAAATTAAATTCGCGAATTTTCATAATGAAAAACAAATTTATTAGCAAAGAAAATTTATCCGTGTTAACCAATTTTATTTTCATGTTCAAAAATGGTTATGTTTATAAATGCATTTTTAAAACCTTTAAAAATACTTCTTTTTTTATCTAATATGTCGTTTCTAAAAACCTTTAATATTATTTCTAGTTTTTTTTATTTATTATATATTTAATTTAGCTAGTAATTTGTTATGTGTTAAGTTATTTTTATAAATCTGCAGATTTTAGTTGATATTTTTATGTTTTACAATATTCCTGTGTTATTACTATTTTCAATATATTGTAGCAAAAGCCACGAGGAAAATCAGTACAAACATTTTATTATTTGGTTAATTAGATTGCAGCTTTTTCTTTTTCTTAATGGGATTATTTTTTTCAATCAGGCAAATATGTTTTCAATATTTTTTTGAGATTTTTATGGTAATGCCCAATAGTAGTTTTTGGATTTGTGGAATCTAATTTTTATTAAATTTGTGTATGATTCGGGGAAAAATTGATGTGTAGGAATATATTATTTATTTTATGAGAATTTTTGTAGGATAGGGTTTTCTGTGTGCGATTTTATTTGTAATTATTGGAGAAGCTTATTATTTTGATTGAGGGCTAATTGTTTAGAAGGGAGCTGAGCCTGTGAGAAGAGGAGAAGGAATGAGAGCCTCCTGTTTACATCTTGCGCGGACATGGGACAGGGCAGTCACTTTTTATGGACCTTGGCGTTGGTTATAAATAGCAAGGATCTCTGGACCCGACACCGGTTCGTGAAAACCTACCCTGTCTCTCCAATGACGATCCGACTTGGCGTTGGGTTTTCCTAGTTCCAGAGCTAGGCACCCCTCGGATCGTCCCCATTTTATGTCCGGCTTCTTCGATTCACGGGGGGACCCAAGCATTGCCAGTCACTTGGGCACTCGTCCTCACCTGTGCTCTGAAGAGGTCATCGAAGGGCCTGCTTCGCGTCTCCCTTTAGATTTTTTTTTTAAGGTTAGTTGGGGGTAGTGTTTAGCATTTTCAGTAGTTGGGGTAGTACTTTTTAAGGAATGGTATTTACGTAGAAGTGGGAAAGTGAGAAAAACAAAATTCTTAATATTCCGTAATTTTTGTTTGCATACAATTTCCGGTATTCTTTTTATTTGATTTTCCTCGTGGTTTCTGGTGCATTTATGTGAGTGAAATGACATGGAGTTAAATCTAACTCAGAGTGAAATATTAACTCGGAGTGAAATGATATGTCTATATATTTTTCTAAACTGCAACAAGGATTATATTAATTGTGATGGATGTTTTTAAAAGAGAATACAACACTTAATTTTATTTTTAGAATTTACATTATCTTGCATAACTGGTTTTAAGGAAAATTAAATTCGCGAATTTTCATAATGAAAAACAAATTTATTAGCAAAGAAAATTTATCCGTGTTAACCAATTTTATTTTCATGTTCAAAAATGGTTATGTTTATAAATGCATTTTTAAAACCTTTAAAAATACTTCTTTTTTTATCTAATATGTCGTTTCTAAAAACCTTTAATATTATTTCTAGTTTTTTTATTTATTATATATTTAATTTAGCTAGTAATTTGTTATGTGTTAAGTTATTTTTATAAATCTGCAGATTTTAGTTGATATTTTTATGTTTTACAATATTCCTGTGTTATTACTATTTTCAATATATTGTAGCAAAAGCCACGAGGAAAATCAGTACAAACATTTTATTATTTGGTTAATTAGATTGCAGCTTTTTCTTTTTCTTAATGGGATTATTTTTTTCAATAAGGCAAATATGTTTTCAATATTTTTTTGAGATTTTTATGGTAATGCCCAATAGTAGTTTTTGGATTTGTGGAATCTAATTTTTATTAAATTTGTGTATGATTCGGGGAAAAATTGATGTGTAGGAATATATTATTTATTTTATGAGAATTTTTGTAGGATAGGGTTTTCTGTGTGCGATTTTATTTGTAATTATTGGAGAAGCTTATTATTTTGATTGAGGGCTAATTGTTTAGAAGGGAGCTGAGCCTGTGAGAAGAGGAGAAGGAATGAGAGCCTCCTGTTTACAACTTGCGCGGACATGGGACAGGGCAGTCACTTTTTATGGACCTTGGCGTTGGTTATAAATAGCAAGGATCTCTGGACCCGACACCGGTTCGTGAAAACCTACCCTGTCTCTCCAATGACGATCCGACTTGGCGTTGGGTTTCCCTAGTTCCAGAGCTAGGCACCCCTCGGATCGTCCCCATTTTATGTCCGGCTTCTTCGATTCACGGGGGGACCCAAGCATTGCCAGTCACTTGGGCACTCGTCCTCACCTGTGCTCTGAAGAGGTCATCGAAGGGCCTGCTTCGCGTCTCCCTTTAGATTTTTTTTTAAGGTTAGTTGGGGGTAGTGTTTAGCATTTTCAGTAGTTGGGGTAGTACTTTTTAAGGAATGGTATTTACGTAGAAGTGGGAAAGTGAGAAAAACAAAATTCTTAATATTCCGTAATTTTTGTTTGCATACAATTTCCGGTATTCTTTTTATTTGATTTTCCTCGTGGTTTCTGGTGCATTTATGTGAGTGAAATGACATGGAGTTAAATCTAACTCAGAGTGAAATATTAACTCGGAGTGAAATGACATGTCTATATATTTTTCTAAACTGCAACAAGGATTATATTAATTGTGATGGATGTTTTTAAAAGAGAATACAACACTTAATTTTATTTTTAGAATTTACATTATCTTGCATAACTGGTTTTAAGGAAAATTAAATTCGCGAATTTTCATAATGAAAAACAAATTTATTAGCAAAGAAAATTTATCCGTGTTAACCAATTTTATTTTCATGTTCAAAAATGGTTATGTTTATAAATGCATTTTTAAAACCTTTAAAAATACTTCTTTTTTATCTAATATGTCGTTTCTAAAAACCTTTAATATTATTTCTAGTTTTTTTTATTTATTATATATTTAATTTAGCTAGTAATTTGTTATGTGTTAAGTTATTTTTATAAATCTGCAGATTTTAGTTGATATTTTTATGTTTTACAATATTCCTGTGTTATTACTATTTTCAATATATTGTAGCAAAAGCCACGAGGAAAATCAGTACAAACATTTTATTATTTGGTTAATTAGATTGCAGCTTTTTCTTTTTCTTAATGGGATTATTTTTTTCAATAAGGCAAATATGATTTCAATATTTTTTTGAGATTTTTATGGTAATGCCCAATAGTAGTTTTTGGATTTGTGGAATCTAATTTTTATTAAATTTGTGTATGATTCGGGGAAAAATTGATGTGTAGGAATATATTATTTATTTTATGAGAATTTTTGTAGGATAGGGTTTTCTGTGTGCGATTTTATTTGTAATTATTGGAGAAGCTTATTATTTTGATTGAGGGCTAATTGTTTAGAAGGGAGCTGAGCCTGTGAGAAGAGGAGAAGGAATGAGAGCCTCCTGTTTACAACTTGCGCGGACATGGGACAGGGCAGTCACTTTTTATGGACCTTGGCGTTGGTTATAAATAGCAAGGATCTCTGGACCCGACACCGGTTCGTGAAAACCTACCCTGTCTCTCCAATGACGATCCGACTTGGCGTTGGGTTTCCCTAGTTCCAGAGCTAGGCACCCCTCGGATCGTCCCCATTTTATGTCCGGCTTCTTCGATTCACGGGGGGACCCAAGCATTGCCAGTCACTTGGGCACTCGTCCTCACCTGTGCTCTGAAGAGGTCATCGAAGGGCCTGCTTCGCGTCTCCCTTTAGATTTTTTTTTAAGGTTAGTTGGGGGTAGTGTTTAGCATTTTCAGTAGTTGGGGTAGTACTTTTTAAGGAATGGTATTTACGTAGAAGTGGGAAAGTGAGAAAAACAAAATTCTTAATATTCCGTAATTTTTGTTTGCATACAATTTCCGGTATTCTTTTTATTTGATTTTCCTTGTGGTTTCTGGTGCATTTATGTGAGTGAAATGACATGGAGTTAAATCTAACTCAGAGTGAAATATTAACTCGGAGTGAAATGACATGTCTATATATTTTTCTAAACTGCAACAAGGATTATATTAATTGTGATGGATGTTTTTAAAAGAGAATACAACACTTAATTTTATTTTTAGAATTTACATTATCTTGCATAACTGGTTTTAAGGAAAATTAAATTCGCGAATTTTCATAATGAAAAACAAATTTATTAGCAAAGAAAATTTATCCGTGTTAACCAATTTTATTTTCATGTTCAAAAATGGTTATGTTTATAAATGCATTTTTAAAACCTTTAAAAATACTTCTTTTTTATCTAATATGTCGTTTCTAAAAACCTTTAATATTATTTCTAGTTTTTTTATTTATTATATATTTAATTTAGCTAGTAATTTGTTATGTGTTAAGTTATTTTTATAAATCTGCAGATTTTAGTTGATATTTTTATGTTTTACAATATTCCTGTGTTATTACTATTTTCAATATATTGTAGCAAAAGCCACGAGGAAAATCAGTACAAACATTTTATTATTTGGTTAATTAGATTGCAGCTTTTTCTTTTTCTTAATGGGATTATTTTTTTCAATAAGGCAAATATGTTTTCAATATTTTTTTGAGATTTTTATGGTAATGCCCAATAGTAGTTTTTGGATTTGTGGAATCTAATTTTTATTAAATTTGTGTATGATTCGGGGAAAAATTGATGTGTAGGAATATATTATTTATTTTATGAGAATTTTTGTAGGATAGGGTTTTCTGTGTGCGATTTTATTTGTAATTATTGGAGAAGCTTATTATTTTGATTGAGGGCTAATTGTTTAGAAGGGAGCTGAGCCTGTGAGAAGAGGAGAAGGAATGAGAGCCTCCTGTTTACAACTTGCGCGGACATGGGACAGGGCAGTCACTTTTTATGGACCTTGGCGTTGGTTATAAATAGCAAGGATCTCTGGACCCGACACCGGTTCGTGAAAACCTACCCTGTCTCTCCAATGACGATCCGACTTGGCGTTGGGTTTCCCTAGTTCCAGAGCTAGGCACCCCTCGGATCGTCCCCATTTTATGTCCGGCTTCTTCGATTCACGGGGGGACCCAAGCATTGCCAGTCACTTGGGCACTCGTCCTCACCTGTGCTCTGAAGAGGTCATCGAAGGGCCTGCTTCGCGTCTCCCTTTAGATTTTTTTTTAAGGTTAGTTGGGGGTAGTGTTTAGCATTTTCAGTAGTTGGGGTAGTACTTTTTAAGGAATGGTATTTACGTAGAAGTGGGAAAGTGAGAAAAACAAAATTCTTAATATTCCGTAATTTTTGTTTGCATACAATTTCCGGTATTCTTTTTATTTGATTTTCCTCGTGGTTTCTGGTGCATTTATGTGAGTGAAATGACATGGAGTTAAATCTAACTCAGAGTGAAATATTAACTCGGAGTGAAATGATATGTCTATATATTTTTCTAAACTGCAACAAGGATTATATTAATTGTGATGGATGTTTTTAAAAGAGAATACAACACTTAATTTTATTTTTAGAATTTACATTATCTTGCATAACTGGTTTTAAGGAAAATTAAATTCGCGAATTTTCATAATGAAAAACAAATTTATTAGCAAAGAAAATTTATCCGTGTTAACCAATTTTATTTTCATGTTCAAAAATGGTTATGTTTATAAATGCATTTTTAAAACCTTTAAAAATACTTCTTTTTTATCTAATATGTCGTTTCTAAAAACCTTTAATATTATTTCTAGTTTTTTTTATTTATTATATATTTAATTTAGCTAGTAATTTGTTATGTGTTAAGTTATTTTTATAAATCTGCAGATTTTAGTTGATATTTTTATGTTTTACAATATTCCTGTGTTATTACTATTTTCAATATATTGTAGCAAAAGCCACGAGGAAAATCAGTACAAACATTTTATTATTTGGTTAATTAGATTGCAGCTTTTTCTTTTTCTTAATGGGATTATTTTTTTCAATAAGGCAAATATGTTTTCAATATTTTTTTGAGATTTTTATGGTAATGCCCAATAGTAGTTTTTGGATTTGTGGAATCTAATTTTTATTAAATTTGTGTATGATTCGGGGAAAAATTGATTTGAAGGAATATATTATTTATTTTATGAGAATTTTTGTAGGATAGGGTTTTCTGTGTGCGATTTTATTTGTAATTATTGGAGAAGCTTATTATTATTATTGAGGGCTAATTGTTTAGAAGGGAGCTGAGCCTGTGAGAAGAGGAGAAGGAATGAGAACCTCCTGTTTACATCTTGCGCGGACATGGGACAGGGCAGTCACTTTTTATGGACCTTGGCGTTGGTTATAAATAGCAAGGATCTCTGGACCCGACACCGGTTCGTGAAAACCTACCCTGTCTCTCCAATGACGATCCGACTTGGCGTTGGGTTTCCCTAGTTCCAGAGCTAGGCACCCCTCGGATCGTCCCCATTTTATGTCCGGCTTCTTCGATTCACGGGGGGACCCAAGCATTGCCAGTCACTTGGGCACTCGTCCTCACCTGTGCTCTGAAGAGGTCATCGAAGGGCCTGCTTCGCGTCTCCCTTTAGATTTTTTTTTTAAGGTTAGTTGGGGGTAGTGTTTAGCATTTTCAGTAGTTGGGGTAGTACTTTTTAAGGAATGGTATTTACGTAGAAGTGGGAAAGTGAGAAAAACAAAATTCTTAATATTCCGTAATTTTTGTTTGCATACAATTTCCGGTATTCTTTTTATTTGATTTTCCTCGTGGTTTCTGGTGCATTTATGTGAGTGAAATGACATGGAGTTAAATCTAAATCTAACTCAGAGTGAAATATTAACTCGGAGTGAAATGACATGTCTATATATTTTTCTAAACTGCAACAAGGATTATATTAATTGTGATGGATGTTTTTAAAAGAGAATACAACACTTAATTTTATTTTTAGAATTTACATTATCTTGCATAACTGGTTTTAAGGAAAATTAAATTCGCGAATTTTCATAATGAAAATCAAATTTATTAGCAAAGAAAATTTATTCGTGTTAACCAATTTTATTTTCATGTTCAAAAATGGTTAGGTTTATAAATGCATTTTTAAAACCTTTAAAAATACTTCTTTTTTATCTAATATGTCGTTTCTAAAAACCTTTAATATTATTTCTAGTTTTTTTATTTATTATATATTTAATTTAGCTAGTAATTTGTTATGTGTTAAGTTATTTTTATAAATCTGCAGATTTTAGTTAATATTTTTATGTTTTACAATATACTTGTGTTATTACAATTTTCAATATGTGTGTGGGATTGCCCTATAAACGGGTCGTATCCGAATGAGTGCGATAACTTTAATGGAATATTTGTGTTCTATAGCGATAAGTCTCTTTAGATATAGGATATTTTATAAATAGTGTATGATTCCTGAAAAGTTTATCGGAATGTATCTAGAGACCGCCCAATAAATGGGTCGTATCCCTGTGTGTTTCCCTCAAGGGGCTCACATAGTGTGAGTACGGGCTTAGCAACCCCGAGGTACCCTAGCTGGGCGTTTTTTTTTTTTTTGCGAAGGTCCTATCGTGTGTACGATTTTTAGTTCTTATGTATTGTTCTACCGTTGAAACCTATAAACGGGTCATAGCCGAATGTGTGTTGCGATACCTTTAAAGATTTTGTTGTGTTCTATAGCAATAAGTCTCTTTAGATATAGGATATTTTATTAGTGTGTGTGTCCTGAAAAGTTTATCGGAATGTATCTAAAGATCTCCCTATAAACGGGTTGTATCTGTGTGTGTGGGATCGCCCTATAAACGGATTGTATCCGTGTGTGTGTGGGATCGCCCTATAAACGGGTCGTATCCGAATGAGTGCGATAACTTTAATTGATTATTTGTGTTCTATAGCGATAAGTATATTTAGATATAGGATATTCTATAATTAGTGTGTGTGTCCTGAAAAGTTTATCGGAATGTATGTAGAGATCGCCCTATAAACGGGTTGTGTCTGTGTGTGTGGGATCGCCCTATAAACGGGTTGTATCCGTGTGTGTGTGGGATCGCCCTATAAACGGGTCGTATCCGAATGAGTGCGATAACTTTAATGGATTATTTGTGTTCTATAGCGATAAGTATCTTTAGATATAGGATATTCTATAATTAGTGTGTGTGTCCTGAAAAGTTTATCGGAATGTATGTAGAGATCGCCCTATAAACGGGTTGTATCTGTGTGTGTGGGATCGCCCTATAAACGGGTTGTATCCGTGTGTGTGTGGGATCGCCCTATAAACGGGTCGTATCCGAATGAGTGCGATAACTTTAATTGATTATTTGTGTTCTATAGCGATAAGTATATTTATATATAGGATATTCTATAATTAGTGTGTGTGTCCTGAAAAGTTTATCGGAATGTATGTAGAGATCGCCCTATAAACGGGTTGTATCTGTGTGTGTGGGATCGCCCTATAAACGGGTTGTATCCGTGTGTGTGTGGGATCGCCCTATAAACGGGTCGTATCCGAATGAGTGCGATAACTTTAATTGATTATTTGTGTTCTATAGCGATAAGTATCTTTAGATATAGGATATTTTATAAATAGTGTGTGATTCCTGAAAAGTTTATCGGAATGTATCTAGAGACCGCCCAATAAATGGGTCGAATCCCTGTGTGTGTTTCCCTCAAGGTGCTCACATAGTGTGAGTACGGGCTTAGCAACCCCGAGGTACCCTTGCTGGGCGTTTTTTTTTTTTTGCGAAGGTCCTATCGTGTATACGATTTTTAGTTGTTATGTATTGTTCTACCGTTGAAACCTATAAACAGTTCATAGCCGAATGTGTGTTGCGATACCTTTAAAGATTTTGTTGTGTGCTATAGCAATAAGTCTCTTTAGATATAGGATATTTTGTAATTAGTGTGTGTGTCCTGAAAAGTTCATCGGAATGTATCTAGAGATCACCCTATAAACGGGTTGTATCTGTGTGTGTGGGATCGCCCTATAAACGGGTTGTATCCGTGTGTGTGTGGGATCGCCCTATAAACGGGTCGTATCCGAATGAGTGCGATAACTTTAATTGATTATTTGTGTTCTATAGCGATAAATCTCTTTAGATATAGGATATTTTGTAATTAGTGTGTGTGTCCTGAAAAGTTTATCGGAATGTATCTAGAGATCACCCTATAAACGGGTTGTATCTGTGTGTGTGGGATCGCTTTATAAACGGGTCGTATCCGAATGAGTGCGATAACTTTAATGGATTATTTGTGTTCTATAGCGATAAGTATCTTTAGATATAGGATATTTTTAATTAGTGTGTGTGTCCTGAAAAGTTTATCGGAATGTATGTAGAGATCGCCCTATAAACGGGTTGTATCTGTGTGTGTGGGATCGCCCTATAAACGGGTTGTATCCGTGTGTGTGTGGGATCGCTCTATAAACGGGTCGTATCCGAATGAGTGCGATAACTTTAATGGATTATTTGTGTTCTATTGCGATAAGTATCTTTAGATATAGAATATTCTATAATTAGTGTGTGTGTCCTGAAAAGTTTATCGGAATGTATCTAGAGATCACCCTATAAACGGGTTGTATCTGTGTGTGTGGGATCGCCTTATAAACGGGTCGTATCCGAATGAGTGCGATAACTTTAATGGATTATTTGTGTTCTATAGCGATAAGTATCTTTAGATATAGGATATTTTTAATTAGTGTGTGTGTCCTGAAAAGTTTATCGGAATGTATGTAGAGATCGCCCTATAAACGGGTTGTATCTGTGTGTGTGGGATCGCCCTATAAACGGATTGTATCCGTGTGTGTGTGGGATCGCCCTATAAACGGGTCGTATCCGAATGAGTGCGATAACTTTAATTGATTATTTGTGTTCTATAGCGATAAGTATCTTTAGATATAGGATATTTTTAATTAGTGTGTGTGTCCTGAAAAGTTTATCGGAATGTATGTAGAGATCGCCCTATAAACGGGTTGTATCTGTGTGTGTGGGATCGCCCTATAAACGGGTTGTATTCGTGTGTGTGTGGGATCGCTCTATAAACGGGTCGTATCCGAATGAGTGCGATAACTTTAATGGATTATTTGTGTTCTATTGCGATAAGTATCTTTAGATATAGAATATTCTATAATTAGTGTGTGTGTCCTGAAAAGTTTATCGGAATATATGTAGAGATCGCCCTATAAACGGGTTGTATCCGTGTGTGTGTGGGATCGCCCTATAAACGGGTCGTATCCGAATGAGTGCGATAACTATAATTGATTATTTGTGTTCTATAGCGATAAGTATATTTAGATATAGGATATTCTATAATTAGTGTGTGTGTCCTGAAAAGTTTATCGGAATGTATGTAGAGATCGCCCTATAAACGGGTTGTGTCTGTGTGTGTGGGATCGCCCTATAAACGGGTAGTATCCGTGTGTGTGTGGGATCTCCCTATAAACGGGTCGTATCCGAATGAGTGCGATAGCTTTAATGGATTATTTGTGTTCTATAGCGATAAGTCTCTTTAGATATAGGATATTTTATAAATAGTGTGTGATTCCTGAAAAGTTTCTCGGAGTGTATCTAGAGACCGCAAAATAAATGAGTCGTATCCCTGTGTGTTTCCCTCAAGGGGCTCACATAGTGTGAGTACGGGCTTAGCAACCCCGAGGTACCTTAGCTGGGCGTTTTTTTTTTTTTTGCGAAGTTCCTATCGTTTGTACGATTTTTAGTTGTTATGTATTGTTCTACCGTTGAAACCTATAAACGGGTCATAGCCGAATGTGTGTTGCGATACCTTTAAAGATTTTGTTGTGTTCTATAGCAATAAGTCTCTTTAGATATAGGATATTTTGTAATTAGTGTGTGTGTCCTGAAAAGTTTATCGGAATGTATCTAGAGATCACCCTATAAACGGGTTGTATCTGTGTGTGTGGGATCGCCCTATAAACGGGTCGTATCCGAATGAGTGCGATAACTTTAATTGATTATTTGTGTTCTATAGCGATAAGTATCTTTAGATATAGGATATTCTATAATTAGTTTGTGTGTCCTGAAAAGTTTATAGGAATGTATGTAGAGATCGCCCTATAAACGGGTTGTATCTGTGTGTGTGGGATCGCCCTATAAACGGGTTGTATCCGAATGAGTGCGATAACTTTCAATGGATTATTTGTGTTCTATAGCGATAAGTATCTTTAGATATAGGATATTCTATAATTAGTGTGTGTGTCCTGAAAAGTTTATCGGAATGTATGTAGAAATCGCCCTATAAACGGGTTGTATCTGTGTGTGTGGGATCGCCCTATAAACGGGTTGTATCCGTGTGTGTGTGTGATCGCCCTATAAACGGGTCGTATCCGAATGAGTGCGATAACTTTAATTGATTATTTGTGTTCTATAGCGATAAGTATCTTTAGATATAGGATATTTTATAAATAGTGTGTGATTCCTGAAAAGTTTATCGGAATGTATCTAGAGACCGCCCAATAAATGGGTCGAATCCCTGTGTGTGTTTCCCTCAAGGTGCTCACATAGTGTGAGTACGGGCTTAGCAACCCCGAGGTACCCTTGCTGGGCGTTTTTTTTTTTTTGCGAAGGTCCTATCGTGTATACGATTTTTAGTTGTTATGTATTGTTCTACCGTTGAAACCTATAAACAGTTCATAGCCGAATGTGTGTTGCGATACCTTTAAAGATTTTGTTGTGTGCTATAGCAATAAGTCTCTTTAGATATAGGATATTTTGTAATTAGTGTGTGTGTCCTGAAAAGTTCATCGGAATGTATCTAGAGATCACCCTATAAACGGGTTGTATCTGTGTGTGTGGGATCGCCCTATAAACGGGTTGTATCCGTGTGTGTGTGGGATCGCCCTATAAACGGGTCGTATCCGAATGAGTGCGATAACTTTAATGGATTATTTGTGTTCTATTGCGATAAGTATCTTTAGATATAGAATATTCTATAATTAGTGTGTGTGTCCTGAAAAGTTTATCGGAATATATGTAGAGATCGCCCTATAAACGGGTTGTATCCGTGTGTGTGTGGGATCGCCCTATAAACGGGTCGTATCCGAATGAGTGCGATAACTATAATTGATTATTTGTGTTCTATAGCGATAAGTATATTTAGATATAGGATATTCTATAATTAGTGTGTGTGTCCTGAAAAGTTTATCGGAATGTATGTAGAGATCGCCCTATAAACGGGTTGTGTCTGTGTGTGTGGGATCGCCCTATAAACGGGTAGTATCCGTGTGTGTGTGGGATCTCCCTATAAACGGGTCGTATCCGAATGAGTGCGATAGCTTTAATGGATTATTTGTGTTCTATAGCGATAAGTCTCTTTAGATATAGGATATTTTATAAATAGTGTGTGATTCCTGAAAAGTTTCTCGGAGTGTATCTAGAGACCGCAAAATAAATGAGTCGTATCCCTGTGTGTTTCCCTCAAGGGGCTCACATAGTGTGAGTACGGGCTTAGCAACCCCGAGGTACCTTAGCTGGGCGTTTTTTTTTTTTTTGCGAAGTTCCTATCGTTTGTACGATTTTTAGTTGTTATGTATTGTTCTACCGTTGAAACCTATAAACGGGTCATAGCCGAATGTGTGTTGCGATACCTTTAAAGATTTTGTTGTGTTCTATAGCAATAAGTCTCTTTAGATATAGGATATTTTGTAATTAGTGTGTGTGTCCTGAAAAGTTTATCGGAATGTATCTAGAGATCACCCTATAAACGGGTTGTATCTGTGTGTGTGGGATCGCCCTATAAACGGGTTGTATCCGAATGAGTGCGATAACTTTCAATGGATTATTTGTGTTCTATAGCGATAAGTATCTTTAGATATAGGATATTCTATAATTAGTGTGTGTGTCCTGAAAAGTTTATCGGAATGTATGTAGAGATCGCCCTATAAACGGGTTGTATCTGTGTGTGTGGGATCGCCCTATAAACGGGTTGTATCCGTGTGTGTGTGTGATCGCCCTATAAACGGGTCGTATCCGAATGAGTGCGATAACTTTAATTGATTATTTGTGTTCTATAGCGATAAGTATCTTTAGATATAGGATATTTTATAAATAGTGTGTGATTCCTGAAAAGTTTATCGGAATGTATCTAGAGACCGCCCAATAAATGGGTCGAATCCCTGTGTGTGTTTCCCTCAAGGTGCTCACATAGTGTGAGTACGGGCTTAGCAACCCCGAGGTACCCTTGCTGGGCGTTTTTTTTTTTTTGCGAAGGTCCTATCGTGTATACGATTTTTAGTTGTTATGTATTGTTCTACCGTTGAAACCTATAAACAGTTCATAGCCGAATGTGTGTTGCGATACCTTTAAAGATTTTGTTGTGTGCTATAGCAATAAGTCTCTTTAGATATAGGATATTTTGTAATTAGTGTGTGTGTCCTGAAAAGTTCATCGGAATGTATCTAGAGATCACCCTATAAACGGGTTGTATCTGTGTGTGTGGGATCGCCCTATAAACGGGTTGTATCCGTGTGTGTGTGGGATCGCCCTATAAACGGGTCGTATCCGAATGAGTGCGATAACTTTAATTGATTATTTGTGTTCTATAGCGATAAATCTCTTTAGATATAGGATATTTTGTAATTAGTGTGTGTGTCCTGAAAAGTTTATCGGAATGTATCTAGAGATCACCCTATAAACGGGTTGTATCTGTGTGTGTGGGATCGCCTTATAAACGGGTCGTATCCGAATGAGTGCGATAACTTTAATGGATTATTTGTGTTCTATAGCGATAAGTATCTTTAGATATAGGATATTTTTAATTAGTGTGTGTGTCCTGAAAAGTTTATCGGAATGTATGTAGAGATCGCCCTATAAACGGGTTGTATCTGTGTGTGTGGGATCGCCCTATAAACGGGTTGTATCCGTGTGTGTGTGGGATCGCTCTATAAACGGGTCGTATCCGAATGAGTGCGATAACTTTAATGGATTATTTGTGTTCTATTGCGATAAGTATCTTTAGATATAGAATATTCTATAATTAGTGTGTGTGTCCTGAAAAGTTTATCGGAATGTATCTAGAGATCACCCTATAAACGGGTTGTATCTGTGTGTGTGGGATCGCCTTATAAACGGGTCGTATCCGAATGAGTGCGATAACTTTAATGGATTATTTGTGTTCTATAGCGATAAGTATCTTTAGATATAGGATATTTTTAATTAGTGTGTGTGTCCTGAAAAGTTTATCGGAATGTATGTAGAGATCGCCCTATAAACGGGTTGTATCTGTGTGTGTGGGATCGCCCTATAAACGGATTGTATCCGTGTGTGTGTGGGATCGCCCTATAAACGGGTCGTATCCGAATGAGTGCGATAACTTTAATTGATTATTTGTGTTCTATAGCGATAAGTATCTTTAGATATAGGATATTTTTAATTAGTGTGTGTGTCCTGAAAAGTTTATCGGAATGTATGTAGAGATCGCCCTATAAACGGGTTGTATCTGTGTGTGTGGGATCGCCCTATAAACGGGTTGTATCCGTGTGTGTGTGGGATCGCTCTATAAACGGGTCGTATCCGAATGAGTGCGATAACTTTAATGGATTATTTGTGTTCTATTGCGATAAGTATCTTTAGATATAGAATATTCTATAATTAGTGTGTGTGTCCTGAAAAGTTTATCGGAATATATGTAGAGATCGCCCTATAAACGGGTTGTATCCGTGTGTGTGTGGGATCGCCCTATAAACGGGTCGTATCCGAATGAGTGCGATAACTATAATTGATTATTTGTGTTCTATAGCGATAAGTATATTTAGATATAGGATATTCTATAATTAGTGTGTGTGTCCTGAAAAGTTTATCGGAATGTATGTAGAGATCGCCCTATAAACGGGTTGTGTCTGTGTGTGTGGGATCGCCCTATAAACGGGTAGTATCCGTGTGTGTGTGGGATCTCCCTATAAACGGGTCGTATCCGAATGAGTGCGATAGCTTTAATGGATTATTTGTGTTCTATAGCGATAAGTCTCTTTAGATATAGGATATTTTATAAATAGTGTGTGATTCCTGAAAAGTTTCTCGGAGTGTATCTAGAGACCGCAAAATAAATGAGTCGTATCCCTGTGTGTTTCCCTCAAGGGGCTCACATAGTGTGAGTACGGGCTTAGCAACCCCGAGGTACCTTAGCTGGGCGTTTTTTTTTTTTTTGCGAAGTTCCTATCGTTTGTACGATTTTTAGTTGTTATGTATTGTTCTACCGTTGAAACCTATAAACAGTTCATAGCCGAATGTGTGTTGCGATACCTTTAAAGATTTTGTTGTGTGCTATAGCAATAAGTCTCTTTAGATATAGGATATTTTGTAATTAGTGTGTGTGTCCTGAAAAGTTCATCGGAATGTATCTAGAGATCACCCTATAAACGGGTTGTATCTGTGTGTGTGGGATCGCCCTATAAACGGGTTGTATCCGTGTGTGTGTGGGATCGCCCTATAAACGGGTCGTATCCGAATGAGTGCGATAACTTTAATTGATTATTTGTGTTCTATAGCGATAAATCTCTTTAGATATAGGATATTTTGTAATTAGTGTGTGTGTCCTGAAAAGTTTATCGGAATGTATCTAGAGATCACCCTATAAACGGGTTGTATCTGTGTGTGTGGGATCGCCATATAAACGGGTCGTATCCGAATGAGTGCGATAACTTTAATGGATTATTTGTGTTCTATAGCGATAAGTATCTTTAGATATAGGATATTTTTAATTAGTGTGTGTGTCCTGAAAAGTTTATCGGAATGTATGTAGAGATCGCCCTATAAACGGGTTGTATCTGTGTGTGTGGGATCGCCCTATAAACGGGTTGTATCCGTGTGTGTGTGGGATCTTTCTATAAACGGGTCGTATCCGAATGAGTGCGATAACTTTAATGGATTATTTGTGTTCTATTGCGATAAGTATCTTTAGATATAGAATATTCTATAATTAGTGTGTGTGTCCTGAAAAGTTTATCGGAATGTATCTAGAGATCACCCTATAAACGGGTTGTATCTGTGTGTGTGGGATCGCCTTATAAACGGGTCGTATCCGAATGAGTGCGATAACTTTAATGGATTATTTGTGTTCTATAGCGATAAGTATCTTTAGATATAGGATATTTTTAATTAGTGTGTGTGTCCTGAAAAGTTTATCGGAATGTATGTAGAGATCGCCCTATAAACGGGTTGTATCTGTGTGTGTGGGATCGCCCTATAAACGGATTGTATCCGTGTGTGTGTGGGATCGCCCTATAAACGGGTCGTATCCGAATGAGTGCGATAACTTTAATTGATTATTTGTGTTCTATAGCGATAAGTATCTTTAGATATAGGATATTTTTAATTAGTGTGTGTGTCCTGAAAAGTTTATCGGAATGTATGTAGAGATCGCCCTATAAACGGGTTGTATCTGTGTGTGTGGGATCGCCCTATAAACGGGTTGTATCCGTGTGTGTGTGGGATCGCTCTATAAACGGGTCGTATCCGAATGAGTGCGATAACTTTAATGGATTATTTGTGTTCTATTGCGATAAGTATCTTTAGATATAGAATATTCTATAATTAGTGTGTGTGTCCTGAAAAGTTTATCGGAATATATGTAGAGATCGCCCTATAAACGGGTTGTATCCGTGTGTGTGTGGGATCGCCCTATAAACGGGTCGTATCCGAATGAGTGCGATAACTATAATTGATTATTTGTGTTCTATAGCGATAAGTATATTTAGATATAGGATATTCTATAATTAGTGTGTGTGTCCTGAAAAGTTTATCGGAATGTATGTAGAGATCGCCCTATAAACGGGTTGTGTCTGTGTGTGTGGGATCGCCCTATAAACGGGTAGTATCCGTGTGTGTGTGGGATCTCCCTATAAACGGGTCGTATCCGAATGAGTGCGATAGCTTTAATGGATTATTTGTGTTCTATAGCGATAAGTCTCTTTAGATATAGGATATTTTATAAATAGTGTGTGATTCCTGAAAAGTTTCTCGGAGTGTATCTAGAGACCGCAAAATAAATGAGTCGTATCCCTGTGTGTTTCCCTCAAGGGGCTCACATAGTGTGAGTACGGGCTTAGCAACCCCGAGGTACCTTAGCTGGGCGTTTTTTTTTTTTTTGCGAAGTTCCTATCGTTTGTACGATTTTTAGTTGTTATGTATTGTTCTACCGTTGAAACCTATAAACGGGTCATAGCCTAATGTGTGTTGCGATACCTTTAAAGATTTTGTTGTGTTCTATAGCAATAAGTCTCTTTAGATATAGGATATTTTGTAATTAGTGTGTGTGTCCTGAAAAGTTTATCGGAATGTATCTAGAGATCACCCTATAAACGGGTTGTATCTGTGTGTGTGGGATCGCCCTATAAACGGGTCGTATCCGAATGAGTGCGATAACTTTAATTGATTATTTGTGTTCTATAGCGATAAGTATCTTTAGATATAGGATATTCTATAATTAGTTTGTGTGTCCTGAAAAGTTTATAGGAATGTATGTAGAGATCGCCCTATAAACGGGTTGTATCTGTGTGTGTGGGATCGCCCTATAAACGGGTTGTATCCGAATGAGTGCGATAACTTTCAATGGATTATTTGTGTTCTATAGCGATAAGTATCTTTAGATATAGGATATTCTATAATTAGTGTGTGTGTCCTGAAAAGTTTATCGGAATGTATGTAGAGATCGCCCTATAAACGGGTTGTGTCTGTCTGTGTGTGTGGGATCGTCCTATAAACGGGTAGTATCCGTGTGTGTGTGGGATCGCCCTATAAACGGGTCGTATCCGAATGAGTGCGATAACTTTAATTGATTATTTGTGTTCTATAGCGATAAATCTCTTTAGATATAGGATATTTTGTAATTAGTGTGTGTGTCCTGAAAAGTTTATCGGAATGTATCTAGAGATCACCCTATAAACGGGTTGTAACTGTGTGTGTGGGATCGCCCTATAAACGGGTCGTATCCGAATGAGTGCGATAACTTTAATGGATTATTTGTGTTCTATAGCGATAAGTATCTTTAGATATAGGATATTTTTAATTAGTGTGTGTGTCCTGAAAAGTTTATCGGAATGTATCTAGAGATCACCCTATAAACGGGTTGTATCTGTGTGTGTGGGATCGCCCTATAAACGGGTTGTATCCTTGTGTGTGTGGGATCGCTCTATAAACGGGTCGTATCCGAATGAGTGCGATAACTTTAATGGATTATTTGTGTTCTATAGCGATAAGTATCTTTAGATATAGGATATTTTTAATTAGTGTGTGTGTCCTGAAAAGTTTATCGGAATGTATGTAGAGATCGCCCTATTAACGGGTTGTATCTGTGTGTGGGATCGCCCTATAAACGGGTTGTATCCGTGTGTGTGTGGGATCGCCCTATAAACGGGTCGTATCCGAATGAGTGCGATAACTTTAATTGATTATTTGTGTTCTATAGCGATAAGTATATTTAGATATAGGATATTCTATAATTAGTGTGTGTGTCCTGAAAAGTTTATCGGAATGTATGTAGAGATCGCCCTATAAACGGGTTGTGTCCGTGTGTGTGGGATCGCCCTATAAACGGGTAGTATCCGTGTGTGTGTGGGATCGCCCTATAAACGGGTCGTATCCGAATGAGTGCGATAGCTTTAATGGATTATTTGTGTTCTATAGCGATAAGTCTCTTTAGATATAGGATATTTTATAAATAGTGTATGATTCCTGAAAAGTTTATCGGAATGTATCTAGAGACCGCAAAATAAATGGGTCGTATCCCTGTGTGTTTCCCTCAAGGGGCTCACATAGTGTGAGTACGGGCTTAGCAACCCCGAGGTACCTTAGCCGGGCGTTTTTTTTTTTTTTTTTGCGAAGTTCCTATCGTGTGTACGATTTTTAGTTGTTATGTATTGTTCTACCGTTGAAACCTATAAACGGGTCATGGCCGAATGTGTGTTGCGATACCTTTAAAGATTTTGTTGTGTTCTATAGCAATAAGTCTCTTTAGATATAGGATATTTTGTAATTAGTGTGTGTGTCCTGAAAAGTTTATCGGAATGTATCTAGAGATCACCCTATAAACGGGTTGTATCTGTGTGTGGGATCGCCCTATAAACGGGTTGTATCCTTGTGTGTGTGGGATCGCTCTATAAACGGGTCGTATCCGAATGAATGTGATAACTTTAATGGATTATTTGTGTTCTATAGCGATAAGTATCTTTAGATATAGGATATTCTATAATTAGTGTGTGTGTCCTGAAAAGTTTATCGGAATGTATGTAGAGATCGCCCTATAAACGGGTTGTATCTGTGTGTGTGGGATCGCCCTATAAACGGGTTGTATCCGTGTGTGTGTGGGATCGCCCTATAAACGGGTCGTATCCGAATGAGTGCGAAAACTTTAATTGATTATTTGTGTTCTATAGCGATAAGTATGTTTAGATATAGGATATTCTATAATTAGTGTGTGTGTCCTGAAAAGTTTATCGGAATGTATGTAGAGATCGCCCTATAAACGGGTTGTATCTGTGTGTGTGGGATCGCCCTATAAACGGGTTGTATCCGTGTGTGTGTGGGATCGCCCTATAAACGGGTCGTATCCGAATGAGTGCGATAACTTTCAATGGATTATTTGTGTTCTATAGCGATAAGTATCTTTAGATATAGGATATTCTATAATTAGTGTGTTTGTCCTGAAAAGTTTATCGGAATGTATGTAGAGATCGCCCTATAAACGGGTTGTGTCTGTCTGTGTGTGTGGGATCGTCCTATAAACGGGTAGTATCCGTGTGTGTGTTGGATCGCCCTATAAACGGGTCGTATCCGAATGAGTGCGATAACTTTAATTGATTATTTGTGTTCTATAGCGATAAAAATCTCTTTAGATATAGGATATTTTGTAATTAGTGTGTGTGTCCTGAAAAGTTTATCGGAATGTATCTAGAGATCACCCTATAAACGGGTTGTATCTGTGTGTGTGGGATCGCCCTATAAACGGGTCGTATCCGAATGAGTGCGATAACTTTAATGGATTATTTGTGTTCTATAGCGATAAGTATCTTTAGATATAGGATATTCTATAATTAGTGTGTGTGTCCTGAAAAGTTTATCGGAATGTATGTAGAGATCGCCCTATAAACGGGTTTTATCTGTGTGTGTGGGATCGCCCTATAAACGGGTTGTATCCGTGTGTGTGTGGGATCGCCTTATAAACGGGTCGTATCCGAATGAATGCGATAACTTTGATGGGTTATTTGTGTTCTATTGCGATAAGTCTCTTTAGATATAGAATATTCTATAATTGGTGTGTGTTCTGAAAAGTTTATCGGAATGTATCTAGAGATCGCCCTATAAACGTGTTGTATCTGTGTGTGTGGGATACGGGTAGTATCCGTGTGTGTGGGATCGCCTTATAAACGGATCGTATCCGAATGAATGCAATAACTTTGATGGGTTATTTGTGTTCTATTGCGATAAGTCTGTCTAATATTTACCTAGCCGGTCTGGAATGTTAAATAAAATACAACTTTCTTTGTAATATCTTGTTTGTCTGGTTTTGATTTGTTAATTGTGCAGAGGAGGCGAACGTTTATATTGCGCGAAGCACAGTTAAAATATGTCACCTGAGAAACGAAATTCTTGTATCTTTGGAATGGAGGTGCTCCTCCTCCTCATGCGATTCTGAACTCGAATGATACTAGGATATAAATTATATTAGGTATTTATACGGCGTCGATGTTTCTTAATAAATCACTTGAAAATATCTATGAATGTTTTAGACGACAATACGCCCAAATAAGCATATATTGCGTATCTTTCCACAAATAGTAATGAAGTAAGTTTAAACCGTTTTGGTAGCCCTCTTCTGTCATTAAGGCATATATTGATTAAATGAGCGTCATTCTAATACTTTTCAGTTTCTAATGTTATTAATTGGTTTTATAATTTAGAATTTATTCAGTAGAACTATATTAAAAAAATACAAATCATAAGGAACTTCACAAGAAATATCGGTACAAATACTTTATGCATTTGAATAAAGGACAGTTTGATGTTTTCGTAATAAAATTTAAATAAACCATAGACCAAATATAAACCAAAATTTGCTTAACAAACTCTTAGGAAGAAATTATACACGGCATATACGCATGCAATGGATTTATTATATAAAATTAGTAACCATTTAGTTGCTGAAAAACTTTCAACTTTGCTGAAAAACTTTCAATTTGCGTGTCTGCGACTCCCTTGTTCAGAGTTTAGGGAAGGGGCTGGTACCTGGGTTACCAAATAAACCCCTAAACATTTCGAACAAGGGATGAGACTCCAGGTATCAGGCAATTCTATTGCCGGCAAAAGCCTATTTAATTAAACAAGAAGTTTCTTCGTCTGAATTTCTATTACGTCGTAAGGATTTATTCTTTCCTGGAAATGGTGTGTCTGTAGTTCTGTTCAGGCCTCGCAACAGGTCCCTTCCCCCCCCCCCCCCCCAAAAGGTCCCTTTTTGTTACTTGAAATACTTAAAAGTCCTTTTTTTTCAGAATATTGTCCCTTTTTCCCTTATTTTAACAAAAATTACTTTTCCACCCTTTATGACTATAATAACACATTTATGGCCCTTTCTCCTCCTTATTTAACCATTTTTTTTTATTATGTACTGGTCATTACATTGATGTTTGTATATGTGTTAAATCTGCTGCTAAGGTGTTGCAACTCTCGAATATCATTAAACCAGAAAAAACTTGCTGTTTTGCGTTAACAAATGTAATTAATCATATTAGAGTGGAATGTGGGCCTAAGTGAAATCGGTTCGTCCCCCCGTTATATTCCTTCTTTTTTTCCCCTCAACAGCAAAAACAAAAAATAGAGTAGGGACCCTGTACCGTAAAAATTTATACGTGGAAACATTTGGGCCCCACGCGGTACACATTTCAGAAAGGGAGTGGGTAAATAGCAAGCTTTGTTGGTCACCTTCCTCTACACGATGGTAGATAATTTATCCCCCAAAGGTCGATTCCCCGTAGAGTAATGGGGGCTGAACCAAGGGCGAACCCCCCCTCCCTCTCACGCGGTACATAGGTCAAAGGAGAGAATGAGTTAACAATCGTCCTGGTCAACGTACTTCACCTTCCTCTACAGAACGGCCATTTATGCACATAAGCTGATTCCACTTGGAGTTATGGGGGTTGAATCGTATAGTGCAACAATTACGTGCAACACCCTTTACCAACGCGGCACAAAGGTCAGAGGGGGAATAGGTTAAAAATAGACCGGCTCGAAAAGTCAATGTCCTGCACACGATGGTACAGCTGCGGAAAAAAAAAACGAACCACCAATGATTATTTCGTTAGTTTTCATAGTAGAGCTAAACTTAATATACCTTTTTGTAGGGAATAAAGTCTACTATACAACAATATAAAAAAAATTGCATAGGGGACTATCTTCATACTCGAATCCGTACCAACTTTAAAATTTTCAATAGCAACACCTCTTTTTGATAGCGCAGAAATGTTCCCCGCCCTCAAAATAATCTAAATATAAATTTTTGTTAATTTCCTACATTTAAATGCAGAGATATTATACAATATGTATCGATCTTATTTGAGGGGCTACCTCCACATTGAACAAAGTTGAACTAAGAAATGAATGAAGCGGGTAGAAAACGTTTTGGCGTTAGCCGTGGTTCTTCCGTTCGTGGTCAGATCAGAGATAAGATAAGGCTAGCATATAAATTGTTCAAATAATATGATGCAGTATGTATTATTCTTACAGATATGTTACTACTTCAATGTGATTGATCATATTTAACGTGCACCACTCCCGTACACCCCTCGCCTTTATATAAGAATTTATAATTTTATGCCAACGCGATCACAGCGCTTTTAATTCTCAAAATTAGTAAAGATTTCTGCTGATTTTTAATTTGTGTATGACCCCTGAAATGATCATTTGTTACACATTTGAATATAGCCAAAAAACTACAAAGGGGAAAATCACGAAATTTTAGATATGGATATAAAGCGTTTTTCTGAATCCATCGCTATCAAAATGGTTGCTATTCATAAATTTTATGAATATTAATATCCTAATTTAAATAAAATTAAAAAATATACATATAAGTAATGAAAGTTAGTGTATTTTATTTGGGTCGTTTAGAAGTAACACGGATAAAAATTTCAGCTTAATAAAATTATTATTTCGAAAGATATGATTAAAAGTTTAAGAAATTCATTTAACATTACGAGTTCTAAACTTTCGAAATTCATAATTAAAAAACTACTTAACCAAATGACTTGCAAATTGATTTTCAGCGATAAATTTTGTCGTAGATTCTAAATATTGAATCAATATTAGGTGTTGCTATTGGAAATTTTAAAGTCCCCTATGCAAATTTTTTGTATACCAATGTGTAGTAGACTTTATTCTATACAAAATGGTATATTAAGTTTAGCTCTACTATAAAAATTAACGAAATAATCATTGGTGGTTCGTTTTTTTTTTCCGCAGCTGTACATTACTTATCCTCATAGGCTGATTCTAAGTGAAATTATATGGATTTTGCACATGTGTTTTTTTAGGTTGCGACCCTGACCGAAAGCATAGACGGTATAGTCAAAAACTGGTATAGTGTTAGAAATAGCTTACATCTATCAAACGTAACCACTTTGAGCTTTCTTTCAAACGAACAGAAAATAATTATTTTTTTTTAAATTTACATCGCTTTTCACTCCTTTGCTTTTTTCCTATAATTTTGTCAACATAATGTTTTAAATATTCATGAGATTTAACAAATTGTTTTAATAATATTAATAGCTTTACGGTGCGATATTTATAATGGTGTTAGTTAAAAAAAACTAATGCGGGCCTAAATTTTGTAGGTCCGTTTTTGTCTCTTTTTTAAAGAAATTTGGTACCTTTTTTCTTAGGGACAAATGTAAAAAGTGTTGCGAGCCCTGCTTTAAAGAAATCAATTTGATATATGTAAAAATATTTGGAGAGTAAAGCATACGAATAGCTAACTGAAAAAAAGGGGACATCTACTATACAATGTCGGAAATTCCCTTTGTTGTTAAGCCATTCACTTGACTGTATGTTTGCAAGAAAAAGCTTCAAATAACCTTTTCATTGTCAACCTTTTCGTACACTTATAAACAAAAAGGATAAATTTTTATTTATCAACCTTGTCGCATGCTTGTACGATACCCTGGTCGTATGCTTGCACGACACCCTTGTCTTATGTTTGCACGCAATGTTGCATTTACCTTTGCTTTTTTCAAGTAGCGTATCTTGTCATAAACATGTTCCAACGTTGCACACTTGTCACCGGCAGTCTTATGACAACCTTTACCCTTGTCGTTGTCAATATTAGAACAATTTTGCAAAAAGAGCTTAAATTGCTATTTGGGAGATGACGAGGAAACACCTGAACTGGCACCCACCGCCTTCAATAGACGTCGGAACTTTGGACCCCGATCAGATTTATCGTACACCAGTCCCGTATACACGTCGTTAATTTTTGCGGATGTTCTGGACGACTTTTCTAGTATTTTGTAGCGAAGCTGGCAAACCTCCGATCACAAGATCACTACTTTTTACTTTTCTTTGTCAAGTCCATCGCCTGGCATCGAACCAGGAACCTTCGTATTCCCAGCTGACGCCTTTAACCGCTCGGACACTGAGGGCCCTGATCAGGTATGGAAGTGAACATATGCGAGCTGGAACCCTCAATAGGCGTTAGAACATTCGACCACGATCCTCAAAACGGGATATCGAAGCACCTCCTATCGATAGCCTTCCGGATGCTGAAAAAAAAGGGCGAAAGCGCATGCGGTCAACAGATTGATTAACCCGAGGTACTCCGAATCAGCATGGCGAGTGCATTCGTACAGCAAAACAGGGTCTCGACCTTAGAGCATGAATGGACTGGAGTAGAGCGAATAAAACGTCATCATCGTGAAACCAACATCTAAGACCAAATGGCCTCAGACACGTGACTTCTTTTCAAAATTATGAATTAAAAAATACTCGCGATTGGCTGATGAATTGGGAAATGTGTAACAGAGAAAATTTATGAATGGAATGACGTAATTAACCATATGTCTGAGGCCATACATGTTGGCCTCACTTTAATGTTAGCGAGATTATAACATTATTTATTCTCTACTATGAAGAATCCATGCTCGAAGGTCTCGACGCACAGTATTATCGAGAAACTCCCGACTCGTTGGAAAAACAGTGTAAACCCAGAGAGTTGTAATATTTACACATAGAGTATCATTACTCTATGTGTAAAACCGCATACTGTCAACGGATCGCTCCGTGGCACTCCGAATAAGCGTGAATTGCGTTAAGACCAAAAAAAGAGGAGTTTCATTTCAATAAAAATAGTAATAAAGAGTAGGGGTGAAACGGATATCCGGTAACTATCCGATATCCGGAAGTAAAGTGCCGGATATCCGATTTTCCAAGCCGGATATCCAGGTGAATAAAACATCGAAGATTTTTTTTGTGGCGGTCAATTATATTTGCTAAGAATATGGTATTTAAGTATTTTCCTGAAAATTCTACCAATGTATTAACAGTGTGCAGATTCTCCCTTGAATTTTTCTCGTTTTTAACTTTAAAATTCTATGAATTTTTTTTTAACGAATCGTTATGGTGGAGGGTCATAACATCTCACAACTAATATAAAGTTAAAACAAAAATAAATTTCTCAAAAGTTTAAGCAAACTTGAGTTTTTATGTTTGGAATGAAAAGGCATATGGTAAAAATACAATTATTCAGAAATTGAGTTTAAAGTGTACAAAACATCAAAACATACGCCCATTGCTAACAGCACCCTAGACTAACCCTTTGTAAATAAAAAAGTTTTTTGAATGTTTATTCAATCTTGGTATCACCTTAAGGGTAAGTAATTGCAAATTTTATAGAATAAAAAAATATTTCGTAATTTTTGACCGATTTCCGTATTTTCTAGTGTGTATGAGAAGATATTTTCATAAAAAAGAAACTACCGGATATCCGGCAAAATCCAGTTCGGATATCCGGTTTGTAATGTGCGCCGGATATCCTATATCCGGCAAAACCACTATCCGGTTCATCCCTAATAAAGAGTGCATATTTTGATTCAGTTAAACAGACGCAGGTAAGTCTCAACTTTGGAAAATTCTGATCTTTTTAACTGCATTGTCAAACTTAATTTTTTTTTATAAAAATTCAAAACCCTATCCTCTACAGACTACTACAGACGATGGACGCAAACCCATTCCCTCTCTGACACTTGTACCACGTGGGGGAGGAGTCCACAACAACAGTTTTCGATTCCGCCTACATAATTCTTCGTATAGGCATGCCATCATATAAAGAAAGGTAGACCGCATCGACCAAGACAATTATTAATCCATTCCGCCCGCTGACCTTTGTACTCCGTAAAAGGAATATCGCCTTTAAATGCAGACGATTTTGTTCTCATTACTCCCTTGGGGAATCGTGCAATGAGCGATAAATGACTTACCGTCGTACAGGAAAGTGAGTCGCGTCGATCAGGTCGTTTGTTAATCCCTTTTTCCCTCTGTTCTTTACAAAGTATTCATGAACCAATTATTACGGTACAATGTAGCTTGTATCTACCAGATAGCTTACTTTTTCCATGTAAGATATAAGTTACAACTCTGTCAAATTTCATCTTTCTGGATATACAGAAAATTAGAGAATTAGTGATGAGTCAGTGGATAAGCGGCGAGGATTTTTTACTTTTGGCAGTTCAGAGTTCGAATTTTTGAAAATCCTTTCTTAGTGAGAAATTTTGGCTTAAAATGTAACTCCATGCCAAATTTAATTTTGCATAGTTGTTGTAGTATGGAATATCCCGTTATCCAATTATATGTGCACCATTTTGACATATATTTTATCATTCTTTGACAATAATTTAGCCATTTTTTATGTAGTTTTTACATATATTATCATATTTTATATATTTTTGCGATATTTTAATCATTTGGCGAAATTTTTTATTCATTTGGTGATTTTCTTATTAATTTGGCGATTTTTTTATTAATTTGACGATGTTTTTATTCATTTGGCGACATTTTGGCGATATTTTTTTATTTATTTGGCGATATTTTTTATTTATTTGGCGATATATTTTTTTATTTGTTTGGAGACATTTTGGCGGTTTTTAGTCATCAGCCAATCAGAATGCTCCATATAGGTTACATAATATTAAAATATTCCATTGTTTCAATTTTATATTTTGCATTGTTACATGTTCTCCATATTTATCCTATGGGAAAGTTTTTTAAAAATCATTATTTTGGCAGTTTGAGTTTGAATTTTTAAAAATCCTTTCTTAGTGCACCCCTAGGGCCCAATATGAATCTGTGTTTCAAATTTCAGCACTCTATGTCTTTTAGATCTGGAGATCTTGTGATCAGTCAGTCAGTGGCTTTCGCTTTTACATATATAGATAAAAAAACGTTTCTGTACAAAATTTTATAACTAAATTATTTAAAGCGCAAAACCAATTTTTAAGAAATAAAAATATTTCATTAAAAGTATTAAAATGTACATGCAACATATTGTAATACAAAATATTCTAAATCGCTATATATACTACCCAACATTTATAATATGTTTTGGCTTAAGCGTAATTAATTTTTATACATGATAACATTTACTTTCATCGCACGTTAGGACTACTTCCAGTTTCAAAATGAATGTTAACAATCCCTAAATTTCTTATATAAAATATGAGGACATTCACGCAATTCGATGGACAGCAAATAAGATTTACCAGAGAATTTTCTGATAAATCATATTTCCGAACGATGCAAAAAAAAAAATTATAATTATAATGATTTTCGCCAATAATAAATAACAGTTAAGAGGATCACGATCTATCAGTTATTAGTTATTGTAGTTATACCAACTGACATATAGTTAATTTTAGAAAAGTCTAGTTAAAAAAATGGCGAAATATTTTCGCCAAATATATCGCCAAGTGTTACAAAAAGTCGTCAAGTATCCCCAAAAGTCGCCAAGAGGTGCTACATGACATTAAGTGTCACCAAGTGTCACAAATGTCGTTAAGAGTCGCCAAATGTTGCCAAGTATCGACAAAAGTTTCTAACTGTCGCCAAAAGCATCCAAATGTCCCCAAAATTCGCCAAGAGTCGTCAAATAAAACAATAATTTGATTTTCATTATCATAATATGTACTTTACACGTCTAACCTTAATGATACTAGAGCATTTCAAAGAACTTAAACTTATTTTGATAATGAAATGGCATCGTTCTGTTGGCGGCAGAACAGGTAAATACAGAAGCTTAGGAAAAGTAGATATTTGAATCTTCACGTTGTATTCGAATAGAAACAGCTGAGAAAGGAACTCATTGTCCTCCTGTACCTTTCAATGCAAAATCTCGCTCCACTTTAAAACACGTTTGCGAATGAATAAGGGGCGCTTCCTTTCGAATGCCTCTTTGTAGGAATTCTAAATTTCTACGATTGTTTTTTAAATATTTTTTTAAAGGCAAAAATAGTATAATATAGGGGGAGCCCTTTCAAAATATTACCTGGGGAGGCTCGAGCACCCAATGCAGCTCCTACACCTATGGCCAAGACCGTCTTAGCAATTAACAGATCGTTCTTGCAAAAGAACAGGCTGTTTCAAAAAAATTTAAAAGCAGTGTGTTCTTTTCTTAACCAGTTCTTTTATTAACCTGCTTAATTTTGTCGATTTTCTGTGTTTCTGGTCAAATTAAATACCGCTATCTGTTGATCGATTGATAAACTTATTTTATCAAAATAGTTTTATTTTATTCGATTTCGAAAAATTACTTTTATTGCGTGTTAAGAACTGTAATTTCTTAAAAGAGATATTTTTAATTATCTGGAATATTGAAATAACGATATATTTTTTAACTGTCATTCAGTTATTTCATCAATACATTTATGGATAGTCACAAAATATATTTTCCGTGGCGCGACAAAAAGTGGGAATGACGAAAAACAACAGGAATTATATCTATGGCTTAGAACAAGAAGGACCTGAGGTGACTTAGGTTAATTTAATAATAAATCAGAAGGTTATTTAGTATATTATTTATTTATTCACGGTAGCTCCGCGTTAAGTGCGACATGGTCGCTCTCTCGACTCGTTCTATTTCGTCCGGTTCCTCCTAGAGGTAACGCCGTGGTTGCCGAAGAGACTTGGCGAATTATCGCTCAGTCGGCGCACACCACAGACCAATCTAATAAGTGACTGTTTGGAGAAAAAATGGATTCAAAGTTTGAGGCTCAGCCATATGTTACAATATTACGGAAGTCATGGGATTGTTTTATTTGAAGGGTTGGTTTCCAGTTCATTTAGGTTTAAAATTGATATATTCAAAACGGTTATTAAAAAATATATAAAATTAACATTGCTATTTCTTGTTCCCAGGCCATAGATATAAGCGAGGTACAAAACAAATGGTTCCTGAATGATATTAAACGATACATAAAATCAAGATCAAATTGCATAGTTGGATAGACTAGTACAAAAATCAAACATTTTAAGTAGAACACAATATTGATAATCCGAATTAGAAATTAAAGTGAGATTTAGGAGAATGCAACTTTGAATCTCCAGATCCCGAACTGTAGACAAAGGACGAGCAATTTAAGTAGATGTAAGGAAAATTGACTTCATGTTTACAGATTGTTAATTTTCCCATATGAAGTATAAAGGCTTTTAAATTGAAGGTATAATTGGATGAAAGAGGTACGTAACATTAAAAAAAATTGAGTTGCTGTCATGGGCAAAGAAGGTATGCATTGGCACCATTGTAAAAACTTTATTGACTTAACATATATACTATAGTCTCATAAAGGAAATATGTAATCACAACACAATATAAAATTAAAACTTTAATGTCAAATTTATTAAAACTTACTTTTTTAAATACTTTCTTCATATACCCCTTCAATTATAAACGATAAAATCCGATTGAAATTTCTGGACCTCGCTGATTGATTTTTTTTTTACCAAAATGTAAAACTTAAAATAAACTTGGGCGAACAACATAAAACATATACATAACCACAAATAAAATATACATCATTAAAAAAAAGCTAAATTCAAAATTTACTACTTACAATAGTTAAAAAGATCTCGACAACATAAGCCTACTTTTTGCATTTTTAAAAAAATAAAATATAAGTATTTGTATCTTTATCCAACGTAATAACTATTCCACATTTGTTTTTGTAAATATAAAAATAATAATGTTAAAATAAAAAAAAAACAATCTACTACAAACTTTAAGTTCGCCAACATCATTCATCAACTAGTACAAATATAATTGAAAGACAAGTGATTATCCAATTTCGTTGTGGACGAAGGTGTTAAGCGCATTGTCTTCCCTTATGATATGATAATTATCTCCTTATTCAATAGCAAATATACTAGTACAAACATTCTGTTGGACAATTAAAATATATTGTGACCGTAGCCAGATACAAGATATTTTGTACTTTTAAATACAGTTATTCATAGAACTTTTGTGCGCAACTAATTTTGATTGAAGTACTAAAGTGAAGAAAACTACTATGCAAAAAATTGAGAGGAAATGCATATCAAACTTTGAACTGTTCATCAAGCTGGCCTAAAATGCCGTGAAACTCGGCCTAATTGAAATCAATACAAAACCTTTGCAGGAAAGAAATGAGTATTATTTTACTTAGCCACATTGCACGACTACTGCATACATACGGAAAGCTTGTCATATAAATAGACCATTGACTACCAATGTTTGTTTTTCAGGGGAAAAAAAATCAAAGTTTTGAGTTTCCCATAAATCAACATTTGAAATGTATCGCAGTTTTTTATAATTATGTGAGAAAATATCCACAAGGTCTATCTTTATACCGATGAGGTTCGTCAAGTTGTATATCCATATAAATATCGAAAATTCAAAACAAAAATCATTGGGCTTTGCTTGTTTGGGGGCATTGGGCTTTGTTTGCAAACCAAACATGTTAAGAAATGTTTTTTAAAAAATAGACAATCATTGAATTTTATGTAAAAAAAAGAGGTTGATCTCTATCCGTTTTGTCAAAAAATATATTAATATTTCTAAAAATACCTTTTATTTTAAAACTTGAAAATCTAAAGCTCCATCTCTCAAATGTTTTTGAGGTTTTCTGCGACTTGCGATCGGACTGACATATTTGCTTAGGCCCTTCTCATTTAATATAACTACCTCTTCTTTTGTGTCATGTTCTTTAAAGCAACGAGCAACATGGTATTTAATTTAAATCAAGACATCCTTTAGCCATCATCTTGTTCTCTCACTAACTTCAAAAGCTATTTGTTATTTTTATCATTCAGGAGCGCCTTAGGTTTCGCAGAAAATAAAATACGAACGGGAAACACTCTTCCTTAAAAAGGACACAAATATCATAGAGTAATAAATTTTCCAAAAAAAACCCATCAAACTCTAAAATGTGTGGTGGTCACTTCATTTACCCGATATTCCTACTTGGGCTCGAGTAATTACTTTAGACTAACTGGTAGAGTATTAGTGTAGCACGCAGAACGTCCCAGGTTCGATTCCGAGTGACAGGCAAAACCACTGCGCTACAGATGAAGTCTTGAGGCATACAATCTGCATCGATAGCTTCGTTAAAACTATCTTAATATAACTAGTGGCAGTTGTACTCAAACTTATTCTTTCTAATTGTACCCACTAATATATAAATATAGTCACCAATTGCAAATCTAAAAAAAATTGTACACATTTAAAATATGCTATTCGTGTTTTTTTTTTTAAATTTGAAGTTTTCATTTTTTACTGTCGTAAAAATGGTTAGGCATGTCTTCTTCTTTTTTTAAAACATTAAAATAGTCAATCATCTTATTAGGGAGAAAGGCTCAATCCCAGGTCTCTAACTATGCTAAACAGTAGTTTAAATGTTTTAAAATGATTTTTATGAGTATGAGAATTTCTTCCAAATCTTGTTTGTAAGTCCTGGAAGAACGCGTAGCAAAATAAGAGAACCCAGTTGTTCCTGTGAACTAATTTGAAAATTCTTCAAAGGGACAACTGATGTTTCGAATGGAATTCAATATTTCACGATGCAAAGTCGTTGAGTAGCTTTGGTGATGCTTCTTCTTCGAAGGATTCGAGAGATGATCTTCTCCTGTACGGGAATAAAAATAGTTAATATGTTTTTATTTAAAATAAAGGATTATTTTAAATATACGACATCGCTTTAAACTCTTCACTAAAGATAGTTACGCACTAAAACCAACTATTTACAAATTTGTAGGATACGACCCAGTGGTTTCTATGGTAACCACAAACGCGAATAGTGCGTAGGGAAAAGCGCAATTAATTGGTGTATGGGCCCATTTAATCCTCCATATAATTTTATGAATTGGTTCTAATAAATGAAACATAGTCAGATTTTTGGAAAGCCATCAGGATGTCGGAATGGATTACTGTAAAAGCATAGAATTTTTATCTTGATTCCATATATAGCTGCTTTTAATGTCGTTTTGAGTAAAGAAAATAAAACGTTAATTCAGGAAGGACATTTCTATTTTGTGAATATTTCTTTGAGCTCGGGACCCTGTGCAGTGGAACGTGTTGTACACCCCTAAGAACGGCCATCTTCAAAGCAGCTACACTGGGTTCAGGGCCTGATTACGGAATAGGCTCGTGATGCCTGGGCTTACACTTTACATTTTTAAGGTGCCCCAAATCACACATATATATAAATATGTAACACCCCAAACATTGTTTGCTACTAAATTTACCTTTAAAAAACGCATTACAAACTTCAATAAACAAAATTGGTCACTTGTATTGTTAAATTTATTCAACTATTGGAGAAAAAAATCAAAACATACATGAACATTGGGAATAAACATTACTTATTAAAATATTATTTGTCATTATATGTCATTAAGGTGTAAATATATTAGGGCATGCAAAAGTTGAATTCAATGTTCCAGGGTAGCAATGGGGCCCCCATTTAAAGTCGAGCGTCCCTTACTGCAATGTCTTAATTGGGCCCTGACTGAGTTTGGCCTATTTTTAAATAAGGAAAATCAAGAAATTTATGCAATCAAACACCTTGCGCGGCCCACGAGTCGAGAAATATTTTCCAACTGTGGTAATTTTCCGGCCCATTCGAAAGATTGTAACTCAAGAAATGTTACTCACCCACTGCAAGAAAGACACTTGTGATCCTTCCCAAAGACTTCTGCGTCGTGGATGGTTTGGGGAAGAATCTCGTCCAAGGTTTCTGGAAGCATGATGGCGCTCATGCCGGCCAGAATGCAAACGATACCGATGATCAAGAAGGGGATGTACTTCGCGAATATCGCCTGTAGGAAGAACAATTGAAATCATCAGGTAAATAAATATTTGGTGGATTAATAAAAATATAATTGCCAACTCTAATGTATGTAGCAAGTAATTAGGAACCACTCAGTAATAATGAAAAGTAAAAATCTTCAATGTGATTAGTTGAAAAAAGCCTCCATCTCAAGTAATTGGTGAAACTGTTCAATTGAAAGTTCTATTGGAAAACACTCAAATGGAAAGTTAATGGTAAATACGCACTTACAAGCTATTTGAAGGACTTTAATGTTCAGTTATAGGTAAGAAATCAATGACATGTTATATGGTTGGTCGGAGCTTAATGGCCCAAGAGCTAAATAAAAGTTGCCAATTGTTAGATTGGTATAACTAATTGTAAAACACTCATTATAAAGTTAATGGTAAGCTAAGCAATCAATTGGGAAGGTAAAATGCCAAGCACTTAATTTCAAGTCGATTTTCAGTAATAAATTGATGGTCAAAAGTAGCACTCAGTGCAGTTATTTTTAAAGCCCACAGTGCCGAGTTGATTCAAACAATGAATTACAAGTTAAAGGTAAATCACTGTGTTTTTCTATATGATCATAAAAGCTCAGTGTACAGTTGATGATAAATGATTTATTTAAGACACTTATAGTGACTTAATAGTGTTTCAGAAACTCGACGGACAAAATTACTTGTAAGTGAAATTTTATCAACGATGACTTTAATATTAAATAACTTATGAACTGATAACAGTATTGAAACAAAAATATATTCATCTTATTTATCACACATTTCTTAATAAATTCACTTAATTCCGTAATTTTAGGACTTTTATATTTTGAGATACGATCTGAATAACATTGAAAGAACTGAAAATTCCCCCTAGGGCTTACTTTTTTTTAAAATAGAGAGATAAATGGTAAATGCTCATGTCGAGATTGTGCAGACTAGATCACAATAGGTAAATAAATAGTAAGCATAAAGGGTAAAGTAAATAGTGAAAACAAAATATAAACTTCGTTCCATCCATCGTTGGAAATCACAGATTCCCGCTTGAAGTTTTCTCCGCGTGTACCATAACTGTTATAATACTAGTAGTTCTGGGAACAGCAGACCTCACGACAAAAAAAAAATTAACTTTACATAAAACGGCCACCATCTTAAAACGAAATTTTTAAAAAAAACTCATACGTCATTTAAATGACTTAAAAAAAACATCCATGCTAAATCTGAAGAAAATGAAACATCACGTTTGGTATTGACAAACAAATTTACAGACATATGACGAAATGCCGAACATGTGTCTTACCAAGAAAATGATATAGGGTACGACGATGTTCGCCAGTCCAGCGAAGGTTCCACTCATCCCCATGCCGATGGATCTGACGGTGGTGGGGTAGAGCTCGGAGCTCTGCTGGTAGACGGCCATGAAGGATGCAGAGGCACCGAATTTACCGATCAGGGAGCACGCCACTGCCACGTACGGAATACCTGTGGCGAAAAAAAAGGTGAATCTGGTATCATTATGTATTCGATTAATAAAGTATGGAATTTTAAAAGGCCAGTTAAAAAGGAGTTACACATTAAATTTGTACGACATATTCATGGCGAAGAACAAATACTTTGCTCTTCCCCCAGATGGGCCTGTTTAAGGACATGGGCCTCCTGGCATTGCTTATCTGTTTTTTACGCCTCACCAAACAATAACACATTTGAAAAATAAATATTTTAATTAAATAAATACTACTAATTCGTTTACACTATAGCGTAAAATCAGGTCCACATGTAGACCATAGGCCCTACAAGAATCCACTCACTAGAACTTCGATTGTGAAGTAAAACCTTCAGTGTCTGGATAGTAAACCTCTGATGAAACAACATTTTTGGTTTAATTTTGTTCCAGCTGTATGAAATTAAAAATGTTAATGCAGGCGATCCCATTTGATGCTAAATTGAGTTTAAATGGGCATTCTAACCTTTAAATGAAGAACACTTTGTTAAGAATGTTTGAAAGGTAAGAAATATTAATAATCCCTCTTACCCAGAATATTCGAATATTATTCAGATACAATTGTAGAATCTTTTGCTTAAAGTTTTCAGAAATGAACTTACGCACTCGTCTGACATTACGATTTGCAATTGAAATCATGCGCATCTTTGTTAATCATTATGTGCCGAATATTCTAAATGTTAAAAGTGTTTCAGAAGAAAGATGAGAGAAGGTGATGGAGAGATAGAGGAGCGAAAGGAGGATAGAGAGAGAGAGATGAGGATAGATACGTATGAGAGAGGATAAGGAGGACGGAGAGTGAGAAAGGAGAGAAAGGGTGAGAGAGAGAGATGGAGTGACAGAGGAGAGAGAGAGAGAGAGGATTTATAGAAAAGTGTGATAGAAGAGAGAAAAAAGAGTGTGATAGAAGAAGGATAAATGAGTGAGAGAGGGTGTAATGAGAAAGGCGAAGAGGAGAGAGATGGAGAGGAAAGAGAGTGGAGAGACAGATGAAAAATAGGAGAGAGAAAGGGTGATATATATGAAATAGATGGGGAAACAGAGAAGAGGGGATGGACACGTGAGGGAGAGATAAGTGGGAGAGAAAGAGGGAGAAAAGGAGGGCGTCGGGATTGAAAGAGGCAGATGGAGAGACATATGAAATATTAGGGAGAGAGTGGAAGGATAGAAAGGGTAGTGAAGAGATGAGAGGGAGAAATAGAGGGGAGAGAGGATATATAGAAAAGTATGATAGAAGAGAGAGAAAAGACAGATGGGAGAAATGAGAGAGGGAGTAGAGAAAGGGAAGAGAGAAATGCGTAGAGGAGAGAGAGAGATGGAGGGACTGAGGAAAGAGAGTGGAGAGACAGATGATAGATAGGAGAGAGAAAGGGCGAGATATATGATAGAGATGGGGAGATAGTGGAGAGACACGTGAGGGATAGAGAGGAGATAGAAAGGAGAAAAAGAGGGCGAGGGGACATAAAAAGGGTGGTGGAGTGACAGAGGAGAGAGGATATATAGAAAAGTGTGATAGAAGAAAGAGACAAGACAGATGGGATAAATGAGAGAGAGAGAGGGTGTAGAGAAAGAGAAGAGAGAAATGCGTAGAGGAGAGAGATGGAGAGACTGAGTAAAGAGAGTGGAGAGACAGATGATAGATATGAGAGAGAAAGAATGAGATATATGAGAGAGATGGGTAGACAGTGGAGAGAGGAGAGACACGTGAGGGAGAGATAGGTGGGACAGAAAGAGAGAGAAAAAGAGGACGAGGGGACAGAAAGAGAAAGAAGGAGATGGAGAGACATATGAAAGGTAAGGGTGAGAGATGGAGAGAAAGGGCGAGAAGAGAGAGAATGAGTTACGAAGGAGAATGTGGCGTGCATTTACCTTCGGGCAGTATGGCTGCCAGTACGCATGCGCTTCCCGTAAGTGTGAGGAAGGACACGGATGACCACCTCCTCCCCCACCTCTCCATGAAGTACCAGCTGCAGAGGAGTCCAGGGACCTCGACAAAGGCCAGGAAGAAGAAGTTGACGAAGGGGTTCCCGCCCAGGTTGGGGACGTTGATCTGGAGGCCGTAGTAGGCGAACATGTCAGCCACCCTTTTTGAGAAAGAAATGACAGTTGAAACCAAGGATAGTGAAGACCATATATATATATATATATATATATATATATATATATGTATATATATATATATATATATATATATAAGGTGTGCTCGTGTTTCGCTTTTTGAAAGGGGCAAGGAAAGAATTCTTTTGACGTCATTTTAGCTCCGCCTTACTATGAGTTTTTGATCATTCTCATTGGCTGTATGTTTCAAGCATTGCTACTTAGGTTCGATCCCCGTGGCTAACGACTGGTGATTTAATTTTTAATTAGCAAAATAATGTAAATATCTGTAAATAATTGTGTTCAGGTAGCTTCACTGCTAATCCGTCCTTGTTTAGTTATGTCCCCGTATTTTACTTGATTGAAATTGTAACTCGTTTAATATGTCCAATACAAATGCATTGACCTGATGGTTCCTAACCTCATTTTACTTTTTCAAAATTCATGGACATGCTCTCGTGGCAGCTAATATTATTTTAATACGCTTAATTTATTAAGCAACTTTTTGCACCTTTTACATACTAAATACATTCCTTAAAATATAATTTAAACTCTTAAAATTTAGCGAATTCTAAATAAAATTAACGATTATCACTTTTAAATAGTTCACAAAAAAACAAATAGATGGCAGCACGTCAAGAACCATTGGTTCAAATGGTTTCTGAATATTTTAATAACGAAACGACTTTGGAAATCGATTCAAATTGTTTTTTGAAGCAAATTTTAACTGTTTTCTTTTAAATAAATTCATGATTAGTTAAAAACAAGAATTCTTGTTAAATTAAGTACTCCTTGACAATAGCGACAATTACCCTTAAAACGACTGTCGAGAGCATTAGACACGCCCACAGACAGTTGAAGGCGGAGGAAGGCGTCACTATGACGTCAAAAGAATCCTTTCCCCCGCCCTCCATCAGCAAGAGCGAGTACCAGCACACCTTTTATATATAGTCTCCACTATCCTTGAGTTGAAACCTTGTTTTCCAAATCAAATCGACTTCTTATTGCCCATTATCAATATTCGGATGTCAGGAGTAGTTGGACTCAATTTCTATTCCAAAGCAAACATCTTTCACTTCAAAGGCCTAAATTTTGAGGCAGAAAATGACCTACTAATTCTTTATTACACTGAAGTTATGCATTAGAAATCGTTGTAAAAGAAGCAAAAAAATATTTTCATATAAAAAAAGCCTTTTAAACTAAAAGTTTCATGTATTTTCGGAATGATGTAAAGAGTGAGTAGTTCCGAGTCTAGGCAGTTAAGTGGCAACAGCGACTGAGAACTGAGACAACTAATCCTCGAGAGAACCTTCCCTGGTCTACCCTATCCAAATTAGTTAAAAGTATGAAAAACACGATTATTTTTTAACTAATATTTTCCTACTTCATAAAGAATTGATCATTTGTTCTACATTAAAGAAAATTAAGGTTATTTAAATTACGACTTGTGATGCATCGATCTAGTTGCTTTAGGAGGTGGACCATAGCCACAGTGGAAAGTTTGCATGTTCTGGAGATGAAATCGTAAAAACAACCTTTGAACGTGGATTATGATAGAAATGGTTAGATACTTGCATATACAGTTTTTATATAAGACCGAAATTCTTACCAGCAAAATGTCACAATGATGAACTTTTTCCTTAAGTTCGGGTATCGTAGGAAATCCAAAGCCGTGTTGCTTGCTTCCGTCTGCTTTTCTTTCTTTATCCTTTCGCCAAGTTTCTATATTGAAAAGTCATTATTTATTTGTCACCGACCAAATTTTTTATGAAGTATTTTATGGGAAAGTTTAACATTTCATACGAACTCATGGTAAATTTATAAGTTTCATATTATATGATAAAAATGGTGGGTATTTTATATAATGACAGATCTTTTCAAGAATTTCCCAATTTACAGGTGTGGGCAAATTACATACACATTGAAGCAACTGGAGATAAAAATTACTTTATTAGACTATACAAAGAAAATATAAATTCTATGAGATATAAAAATTCAATTGACGATAAAGACGTAAAAGTAGTACTTCTAACAATGGTTAGTTTATTCCAGTAGAGACTCATAAAATATGAATGGAAGATATTAAAGGGTCATTAATCTATCTGTATAATTAATTTTTTTTAGTTTACATATATGTTAGGCATATTTCCTTTACAAGCTAATGGAAGAGGTTCTGACCTCATCCCATCCCTCACTCCCAACCCTACTTATACGTACACCACTGATTTATTTTCATATTAGTCGAATAGTCCCGAGCTATATGTGCTATTCAAACTAACTTTTTTTTACATTTATTTGGAAATAATTACATTGTTCTCTTCTTAAATTGGTATTATTCATATTTTTAATTGGAAAACAAAGTATTATGTATGTGTTTCGTGTGGAGTTTCCCCATGTCTTTCGTCAATTGGCTATCAACATCTAGTATTCATTCCCAATTGGAAAATACGTAAGAAATTGTTTGAACTCCAGAAAAAGGTTGAAATATTTTAAATAAATATTTGAAAATGACAATAATCTCTCTTCGACGCGGCGAATTTCCGAATATAATTGATTTTTCAAGGGACAGCTGACTTTTCGGCAAAGTAGGTTAATTCTTAAAAAATATTTTCTGATTTAAAAATTAAGTAACAAATTGCTACATCAGTTTCTTGCCAATATTTTCCACTTCATTCATGATAACTTTAAAGTGTTGTAAAAAATATAAATATGCGCATAAGGTGGTGATATTTTCCCAGTAATGTAATAACTTATTTGATTTTTTTTTTTAAATCAACATTTAAAGTACTGCCCAACATTGTTTCAAGACTTGTTGATATTTTTTATATTACCAATTTAATTCTTTCACTAGTGTCTCACATTTTTTACAGTGTCACATTATCACATCTTATAGCCGTTTCGTTAAATTTTTGATAGATTTTTGTCTAAATTCTTACTTTAATTTTTATCCTGAGCTCTGCTGGATCTTGATGTCTTCCATTAGTCTCTGCTATCCTTGTCAAAACAACAGTCGCCTCAGAGTACTTTTCACGTGAAATAAGCCATCTTGGAGATTCTGGCAAAAATCTGATAAAAAAATAATAATGTAACAAATTAAAATAAATCGTAATTTTCATGAGAAAATTTAGTTTTTATTGACAATGATTCCATGAACTGTAACCCCAAATTGTTTATAATTTTTTTTTACTTACCATAGTCCTTTTATTTAATTTTAGAGCTGTACAGAAAAATTATTATTAATTTACCTATATGTGACATTTAACAAACCCACCTTGACATAGGATAGGAACATATAACAGGATGTAATAAAAGTACCTTAAATTTAAAACCTGCAAAATTTATGATTTATTAAAAATATATTTGAGACTATAAATGTAGATTATGGCATTTGGTACTTCAGTGAAAATTATATACGTTTAGCTGACAAAGTTTGAAAATTTAAATATTAAAATATGACCCAAGTTGCAAAATCGACATAAAAAGTTATTTGGACAAATAAGGTGCAAAAATCTTGTTTGGTTTCTCATTAAAAATAACCCTTGACCGTCTCTGTTAAGAGATTTTCTGTCCACACCTTCGAGCATGGATCCTTCATAGTAGAGAAAACATAATGTTATAATCTCGCTAACATCAAAGTGAGGCCAACATGTATGGCCTCAGACTCGTGGTTAATTACGTCATTCCATTCATAAATTTTCATTGTTACACATTTCCCAATTCATCAGCCAATCGCAAGTATTTTTTTAATTCATAATTTTGAAAAAAAGTCACGTGTCTGGGGCCATTCGGTCTGAGATGTTGGTTTCACGATTATGACGTCATATTCGCTCTACTACAGTCAATTCATGCTCGAAGGTCCACACTTACTTCCAGTAGAAGAACATGAGCACCGAGACGGACGAAGTGACCAGTCCGAATGTGACCCAGTGCCTGGTCAAGTAGGCGATCAGCGGCATCAGGCAGAGTCCGAAGGTCCACGCTGCGTTCGAGATGCCGTTCATGCGAGTCCTCATTGTAGGACCCACCACCTCCAACACTGGAAAAAAATTATATCGGTTCTCGATAAATATCGAAAGTGTCTGAGTCGCCACAGCAGCGCCGCACAGTGGACCGTTTTCGCAATGTGTCGGGACAAAAGTCCGTATGAGTAAATCCGGGACTAATTAATGATAAAACATGGCTAAAAATAATTTGTTTATTCTTTAAAAAATGTTTTGTTGGTGTTAGTAGACATGGACCTCGGAACTTTAATAAAAACACTGTATTCATGGTATTATTTGTCCACTTATTCAAACGAACTAGTTATATATATGTTAAAAACAAAATAAGAAAAACATTCTAATTAATTATAGCAAATGAAACATATTTTTTAAAAGAACATAAAAAAGCATTGGGTTATATTTATATTGTACAATTTTTTTAAGAAATATAAATTTTCTACATCATAAAAATGTTGTAGAATACTAATTTCATTTATTTGATTTATGTTACTTACGACACTCGTATACACTTAATATTCGTTGTCACAATTTTGAATTGTTGAGGCAGCCATTATTTTTGGCAATCTTTATTATTTTTGGTGGGGGCCCCTAGGCTGTAGCCTATGCCTATAAATCCGGCCCTGTAACTTATGATAGGCGAGTGCATATATAGTAGATATTAGTAAACACAAATAAAAATAATGCAATTGCAGTTTTTAAAAAAATAATAATTTCTCTCTAAAATTTTTTAATTTTAGAATTTATTTTTGCTTGTCACGAGACTCTGTGAGGTGAAACACCCCTTTAGGTCCTGCTACGAGACAGTGTTCTTGGATCTTTCCTTCTAAATAGACTCCGAACTGTATCCAAAAGCTCATTGTGTAGCGTTATTGCGACATCAATTTAACAGATCTACTCTCAAGGTATAATATACAGGGGCGTCTTAAGACCCAAAGCGGCCGCTTGGGGCGTCGATGAATAAAGGTACCAAATTTAAGTGAAAAAGGTGAAATAAAAATTATTTGAGTTGGAAATTTGTTGGCAACATTGGATGTTTTTCAAGGTTTACATTTTTAATTAAATTATATAGTAATTTTTTTTCTACCGGTATATTACTTTCTAGAGGTTAGTTTTAATTTGATTAATTGAAAAATTCCTGCATGATTTCTCACAAATATTGCACCTTAGTTAATCGAATATAGTTTTTAGTTGACAAAGTTAGAAAATACCATTATAAAATATGACACAATTTGCAAAATTGCCAAAAATGAATTGTACAAGTTGGGGCGCCAAAACCATGTTCGCTTGTGTCACAAAAATTCTTAGAACCGTCCTTAAAGCATTCGCTAATTCTTCAATGGAAACCCAACATTAATCCGCGTCGCGTACTACGAATGGTTCCAAGTGAGTGGCCATACCCTACTTCTCGTCAACCCGTATCCAATTTGAAGGAAAGTAAAAATTCATTTTCACACACACGAACTGGGTAAGGGTTCAAGGTCGATTTTGTTGTCCATCATTAGAAGGTCTTTGTTTAAAAAAAAAAGCATTGAGCTTATTTCCTTTTAGAATAACTGTCGGAATTCCAAGAGTTATGGAACGTATATTTAATTCTAACTAGGTAGTTATTTAGAATGGGTTGCGGAATTTAGGAGTTGCAGGACTGGATATATTCAGATTATAATGGAGTTCGGTAAATGGGGGTGGTTTTGGCCTTGGGAAAACTCGAGACATTTGGATGCGGGTCACTTGGATTGTATACTAAAATAAAAGCAATAAACTTAGAAACGTGATTGGTAAAAAGGGATATAATAAGCTTTCTTTGTCACGATGTCTGTTATTTTGACATTGTTGATATTCAAAGGAGTCAAAGGGGTTGCTGGATGAAAGTATTGCGCAAAAATGCTTTATCTTGACATTTTGTATGTTTCATTAGTTTTGAAATGAGTTGGATATGCATTGTTATGAATACTAATTTATGGATGTCCTCTCTGTTTCATTATTTCAATGCACGAGGTAAATGAAATTCTGAAAAATTTACATAAAATAATTTGGAATTTCATTTTTCAGTAACTTGATTCCACATAAGGGTAGAAGATATATATTTTTTAAATAAAGTTATTCCAATACCTAAATTTATGATAAATAATAAGTAATATTAAATAACTTAAACATTTGTTATATTATCTAATGAATTATTATTTAAAAGAATTATATCTTTAATAACCGATTATTTATACTGTAGTATTTATTGTCTTAATTAATTAATACCAAGTAATAGTGTACTTTTTTTTTAGTTATTATTGCTTATTTCGACTAAAGTTAGTTGGTCATATTTTTGATGAAACCTACTTTACTGTTTTTATTTGTTCTTTTTAGCAGCTGTTAATTTTTTTCGCTAAAAAATTCCCTAAAGAGTAAAAGCGGTATGTGTCTCAAGCAACGCCACATTCTTTCTGATGCCTCACGGATACTTTATAAATATTTAATTAAATTAAAAAAAAAATTTGGTCTGTGTCCTAAAGTTTGTTCTAGGCATCTTTATATTTGAATCGATATTTTTCAAAATGTAAGTCGCAGTAAACCTGAAACGGTATAAAGAATATAATTTACTTTAGCAACTCTTATCAGTGAAATTATCAAGCACGTCTTACGAAATCTAGCTTTGTTGATTTCAATTTTGTTTTTAAAATCAGTGATCTTCTTAAGATTTGACATTCATAAGACTATAAAGGAAACAGAATAATAAAAAAAGCTGGTTAGAATGTCGTCAATCTTGTTCTTTTTTTAAAAGATCGCACAACCTAATCGAATTAGAACAACGCGAATGACGCTAATCTGTACTTACGAATGATGAATGGCAGCTGGAAGACGGACGGCATGAGGCTGCCGTTGATGGTCCTCAGCACCAGGAAGGCAGTGAAGTTGTCCATCAGAACTGAAGAAATCGCCGTCATTGCTGTCACCAGAATGACGATGAAGAACACTGGTTTGCGACCGATCCTTTTGGATAAGAGAAGATATTTTCTTTTAAACCAACATACTTTTAAAAATATGGTTTGGTTTGGTTAATTAACGTCGCACTAGAGCTGCACAGTGGGCTATTGGCGACGGTTCGGGTTCTATCTCGAAGGAAAGACCCGGGAAGACATACACATTCACACATACCTGCACCTCGTTATTTTAGAACCATGGTCAGATGACGAGGAAATACCTGAACTGGTACCCAACGCCTTCAATAGACGTCGGGACTTTGGACCCCGATCAGATGTATCGTGCAGCAGTCCCGTATACACGCCGTTAATTTTTGCGGATGTTCTGGATGTCTTTTCTAGTATTTTGTAGCGAAGCTGGCAACCCTCCGATCACAAGATAACTACTTTTTTTACTTTTCTTTACCAAATCCATCACCTGGCATCGAACCGGGAACCTTCGTATTCCTAGCTGACGCTCTTAACCGCTAGGCAACGGAGGCCGTTTTAAAAATATGCAAGAGTGGAAACGGGCACTTAAGTATAGATTTTTCGTGGGGAGGAGAGGGTTCAGTGACTGAGCAACGGATTTATTTAACGGATTAACTTATTTCCCCCCTCACCTGTGGGGGATTGGGGGGGGGGGAGGATATACTCTCCCAAAATCTACGAGCATGGACCCTTCATAGTAGAGAAAACATAATGTTATAATCTCGCTAACATCAAAGTGAGGCCAACATGTATGGCCTCAGACTCGTGGTTAATTACGTCATTCCATTCATAAAGTTTCACTGTTACACATTTCCCAATTCATCAGCCAATCGCGAGTATTTTTTAATTCATAATTTTTAAAAGAAGTCACGTGTCTGAGGCCATTCGGTCTGAGATGTTGGTTTCACGATTATAACGTCATACTCGCTCTACAACAGTCCATTCATGTTCGAAGCCCCAAATCAACAAACTTCGCCCCCCCCCCCCCACCCCCCACCCCTTCCCAACCTTTCGAAAACTCTCCCATTTTTTTCCACAAGAAATTTATCAATTTTCATTCAAGTAAACTGGAATATATTGGCAGATAAATATCGAAATAGCAACAAGTATCATTTATTTTTCATGAAATCGTCACCAATATCATTTATTAACGCTTTTTTTTTAATGAGTAAATATCACTTTCTAATTATGAAATAAATTTAAAGTACAAATTTAAATTTTGAGAATTCTTGTCATGGCTCGGCAATGTACACCGTGCTAATTATATAGCAATTTATTTTGAATATTTTATCAAATTCTCCAGTTTGGAAGCATACTACATCATCCAAAATTTACCCTGCGAAGTATGAATAAAATATAGTAAATGTAAAATTGTGATTCAATGTGAAGTAAAGATTTTGTATGAGTTAATATTATGTATTATTACCGAACGTAGGTACACGTTTTTATCCCTCAGGATCTTTTAAATAAAACTATACAGAAAACAAACATAGGGTAATAAAAATAAAATTATACGAAAAATAAATATAGGATAATTTAATTTTAGAATGTTTTCAAAATGAGTTCTTTAACTTTTAATTTTAAATGTTTTACGAAATGTGCATTCTAAAATCAAAAGGAATTTTATTGACACTTCTCCTACGTAATGTGGATAGAAATCGAAGACGCATTTTTAAGAAGGCTAAAATGAAATACTTGGACTGTCCCAAACGAATTTGGACGAATTGTCACCTTAACCTACAAAAAAAAATTCGACTATACTTCTAACACCTTCAATTTCAATGCCAAACAACAAATCTTTATTTTACCGAACCTTTAAGCGGAAATTTTTTTCCGGGAAACAAGAATTCTGAAAGGAAGGTTGCCAACTTACGATCATAAATAATGGTGCATCAGTATTGCAACGGAGTCTCTTTGTTCGCAATGAAGCGATAATAACAAATCCCGTTCCAAGGCAAACGATATTCCGGAAGAGCCGTATCGACGATTCTATTTATTTTAGATAATATAATGAATGCGTGAGTTGGCAGCATCAATGTCAAAAAATTCAAATTTGCTCGCCCAGTTTTCTACTTTCCGCTTCAATACTCGCCAGTCATTCCGGTTCGTTGAGAGTCTTAGCACGTGTTATTGTTTATTTTGAAAAGAAGAAATGAACAGTTGCTTATTTTAAATAACAAATATTAACCCTTTGCACTCTGAAAACGTAACTGACATTTGTTTTTCGTTTAACGGAACGGTTACGGTTTCTTTCGTTCCTGTTCTTTTACCCAAAAATCTTTGGTTCTCTTACCCAGCAATAATTAAAAAAAAAAAAAAAATTATAAAAATTGTGAAAATGAAGGTTTTATAAATGTAATTATACAGTTTTCATAAAAGTTTTATGAAGGTTTTAATAAAGACTTTTGTTTTGTTGTGCTTGTTCGCAACCAGTGGCTATGGGACCATTGGTTGCCGTTCACCATAAGCTCTTATTCCTTTTGCTTTTTCACACACAAAAAATACAAGCGTTATTTAAGTATACCTTTTATAATAAAAATATATATAAGTTTGGAATAAATTTATTACCTATAAAAAGAATAAAAATTTGATGCGGCGAAGCTCCATTTTAATACTTACAATGTATCTGATTATTAAAAGCATTTGCAGAAATACAAAATATATATCGCAAGCGGAACTTTCGATAGAAAATAGTTTAAATACTCGCGTTGGAAGATGTGTAAGCTCTCTACACTTTTAACATTACTACAACGCTATGACATTTTTTTAAAAAAAGGCTTCACCGCGACTGTTGCTAAACGAAATTGAGCATTTCAGAAGTTATAGAGTTCAGTGTTTTTACCCCATTTCAAGTTTTCGTGATGTTGAATTATTTCAAACTTGTTTAACTAACTTTAAAATTAGACAATAAATAACGGTTTTTAGATTCTGACTGGGTTGAAGCCACATTCAAAAGCCTGGTTTTTGTTAATGTCAACGTTTCTGTAGAGAAGAATAATTACGAACTTAAAGGGGCACAGTACCATCAAAGCTTTTTTTTTCTTTCTATTTTTGACATTTTGAATAGAAGTTTAAACGTATATTATTTAAATTTATATGCAAAAACAATATTTCACACAAATTTCCATATATTTTTTTAATTTTTTTTTTTATTCTTTAAGCTTTTTTAAATATTTATATTGTCTCACCAAATTTTTTCCTAATATCCTTTGAACTATAATTAATTGGAACTATAATTATAACTATTGGAATTAAAATGTTGTATACTACATGTATTTGATTTTTATATGAATATTCATAAAAAACACACATATTTTCCTTAAATCTCATTTATTTTTTATTTCAGTAATTTTTATTTAAAAAAAACTACTCATAGGGCTTATTCGCATACTGATTTATATTATATACATATTTTACAATATGTTTAATAAATTATAAATTTTCCCGTTTTTAATAAAAAAATCCTTCGAAAAACCTAATTCAAGGAAAACCAAACAATGAGAAAAAACGATTTAAAGCTTTCGTTCCTAGAAAAACATACTTGTCACCCAGCACAAAATCATATCTATTATTTCGGTGGCAAAGATCCCTTTTAACGGCCTCACACACAACGGATCTTTTAACATATGAATTATAAAAAAAGGGAATTTCCCGCAGCAGTGGCGAATTATACTTTTGTCTCATGAACATTTACGTTTTTTTTAAATGCATTTAAAAATAAATTATTTTCAAGCAGTTTTTAAACGAGACGTTGGACTCTCATTATCGCACGGGCATGCTAGTCTCAAATAACTCATTAAACAACACAGATACAGTTCTAGAATTTTAGAAACATAAATAAATAAAAGATTCCAAACTATAATTTCGCAAATAAAAAAAATCGAGAATTTTACAATATTTAGGGCATTGTGTCCCCTTCATAATATTTAAAGGTAACGGAAAAGGTAAATTATTTGTTTGTTTTCTTTCAAAACATAATTAAAACAATAGGGTTTAGTCCATTTTGAAAAATGTGTGACTATCCTTACTTGTCTGAGAGTGTTCCGTATATGGGAGTTCCTATTATGCTGCCGACATTAGTTAATGTCATAACCATACTGGAGTAGTGACCTTTCTCACAAACCATGTCCCACTGAAATAAAAAGGGAGAAAAATTATTGAAAGAAATGAAAAATTTAGCATTTGGATAGAAAACTACCTAAAATTGACTTATTTTTCGTTTTGGAAGGATTTTTTTAAAGAAAAATCATATAAATCAGTACACAATTTCTATTATAACGAACTTGCATTTTGAAGAAATTTTATAAATACTGTTTTCTATTTAGATGATAAGAACAATACTTGAGATACTACGCTATTCTACAAACATTCTCATCAAAACCAACGTGAGGATATATTCACTATGAGAGATTATACTTTCAACAAATTTCCCTACACAGAAATACTTAATAACTAAAAAAAACTCGTTATTTCACTTCCTATATTTTGTTCTGCCAGTTTAAATACCTTGGAAAAAGGTTTATATGCTGTTAAATTCATTTATATGCTATTAAAGAGATACTTAAAAACTCGTTAATTTTGTTGAAATATTTGCATTATTATTATGTATGAGTAATTTAATAGATCTGCATTAAATAAAAGTAAATAAAATCTAATGGTTGCTTTAATTTGTAACAAAGATATATAACACTTGTAAAAAAAATCTTATACTTAACTTTCCAGTATTAGCGAAAAGTTTATATTGTCCTCCTGAGAATTAACCCTGAAACCACCGAAAACCATACATTTTGAGTAAAAGATTGTGGCACAGAAATCTAAATCTTGTTAAACTGTATTGTATTGTGTGGCATTGGATTGGATTGTGTTGTGTTGCATTGTGTTACATTGTATTACATTGCATTGCATTGCGTGTGTTGCATTTACATGGCATTGCATGGTATTGTATTGTAATATTGTATTGTAATATTGTATTGTAATATTGTATTGTAATTGTATTGTATTGTAATTGTATTGTATTGTAATTGTATTGTGTTGTAATATTGTATTGTAATTGTAATTGTATTGTATAGTATAGTATTGTATTGTATTGTATTGTATTGTATTGTATTGTGTTGTAATATTGTATTGTAATTGTATTGTGTTGTAATATTGTATTGTAATTGTGTTGTTGTGTTGTATTTTATTGTGATGCATTGCTTTGCATTGTATTGTGTTACATTGCATTGTATTGTATTGCATTACATTGAATTGCGTTGCATTGTATTGTATAGTGGTATTTTATTGTGGTATTGATTTACAAAATTTCTAACACTTAATAGGACCTTTATTTCCCTTCTTAGAAATGTTCTTATTCTACTTGTACAGAAATTACGTCTTATCTAAAAACCCATACATTTTTTTATATTTTTACGAATGAAAGTTATAAAATGAAAATTTCAACCCTGTAATGCAATCTTCATGGGAAAATCGGAAATACGATGACGTCACATGAGCGTGCTTAGAATGCTTGATATAAGCTGTATTTCTTAAATGACCACACACATTTCTGAAGCCCCATTAAATAAATGAGAAGAAAACTGACAATAAAATGGTAAGATGCGGTTACCAGGAGCAACACCTGATTGGAATCTTCCGAAAATCAAGAAGTAAATTGCGGGTTCATGTTTTCCAGAAACTCGTGATTTAAAAAAGAATAAGTGGTTAGTTCTTTGTGTTATAAACAAGTTTGTATTCCATATAAGTGTAAATTGTTTTCCGTCGTTTACCCGAACAATTACACTTCGATTTAAATCGTGCAAGCATGTTTTGTGTATAAGCAAAAGAAACTGCTATAATTTGAAAATTGATGCGTGGATCAATATTTCGTAGAAAGAATTATTTCTATGTTCGCAACCAATTAACCTTAATAAGTTAGACTCAATAAGTTAGACTCAAGATTTTTTAGGGCTGAGGAATGGGTTTTGTGAGAAAAACATTGTGAGAAGCTTAATATAAAAAAATATTCTTAATTTCTAATCATAAAAAAGCAATAAAATTATGAAATGAAATAAATTCATTATTTCGCTACATTATGAAATGTATGTGTCTCTAGGTAAGGACACATTGTAAAATAAAAGTTACTTAAAATGAGCCGGAACCTACTATTTTTTTTAAATAAAATTGTATCGTAAATGAACAATGACGTACTCAAATTTAAGTAATCGTACTTTCCCAAAAAGGAGCAATGTGATTTAATATTGCTAATACCATCTTTTGTTCAAGCGATTTTAACGAAACAAACTTAAAATAATAGTTCAGAAGATAAGATGGTTTTCCACATTATTTGATGTCGATTGCTTAAATGGAAACTGAGTTATTACAACTCAATCATCTTACTACCCATTCTTTTGGCACACCTTTTTAACATATCTTTTGTTTAACTTCTTCAAGTTGCCCTGGTAATTTAACGGATTTGGCTCTGAACTGCGGTGCCCCTGGTTCGATTCCCGGTAAGTTTTGGTGTAATTGTTGATATTTAGTGAAAGTGATTTATGAAGACAACCTATGTAAGCAAGCATCTGTTCTTTTTATTCGTTTTTACTTATTGTAGTACTAATTTTTCAGTGTATGTCTTTTTCAAAGTTGAAACTTATGTATTCCTAGCCATTATAAGCATCGAATGTACACAAAAATGAGAACATTTTACTTATTTTGGAGTAGCTATTTTTAATAGTGAATAAATATAGGTTTTATTTACTGAAATATTAGGAACAGCATTCCAGTTTTCTTTATAAAATTTATTTTAAAAATAATGATACGATGATTTATAACCTATATTGAACTCAATTTCAATTACTTAAACTATGAACATATTCAGATAAAGCATGCTGCGAACTATTTACAAAAATTAGTATTTGCCGCACTGTTCAAAACATAAATAATGTAAAATTCAAAGTGTTATAAAAGGACGTTGCAATAAAGAAAACGAATTTAAGTTTTTAGTCGAATAAATGAGCTTTTTAATTATTCTTTAAAATAGTGGCGCATAAAAAGCAAAAATAAAATCTTGTTTGAATTTTATATGTATTTCTGTTACTTATGAATGTTAAAAGTTTCAAAAAATACATTTAACAATTTAGAAATAAGTGTAAAACAATTTATAGTATTGTAATAAAATAATTTTGCAATACAAAATAAAATTATTTATTTGCATAGCATTTAAAAATGTATGTGCCATAAAGTGGTTGTGATTGTTGACCTGTATGTCAGTATGTATATACACATAGGTGTATTTAAGTATATATGAGCAGGAGTTTCGTTATTCTTGCGTATATCATAAATTGTTTGATAGATTTTGACAAATTAATTCTGACATTTTAATTCCCATAATAAAAATGGCGCATTTTTAAAAAAAATCGAAATGAACGAAAATATAATACATAAAATTTAAAGTTGACGATGAAAAATTGCTTTGGCAAAATACCTCTTTACTTAAGTTTTATCAAAGAGTTTCTAACGGAAAACCTTCAAGTTACATAAGTTTAGAAGAACTGAAACTGAATTATATGATATATATAGAATATGATCCAGCAAGGGATATTATTAGCAGAGCTGTTTTATATTTTGGTAATATTGAATATTGACACAAATTCACTGAAAATTTATAATATTTACCAAAGTTTTTTTCATTAATAGTTTTATATGTTTCAACGGGAAAATTAACTGAAAAGCTAACATTCGGAGATGTATATGATGACAACGGGAATTTTAAAAAGAAATATACTACTACTTATAATAATAATTTTCGGTTTGTTTAAGCAACCTACTTTGAAACTGTAGTTTAGAATGGTTTGTGCACATTTAAATTAAAATGAAGTAGACATTCTCGAACTTTGAAGAAACGGTTTAAAGAAAGTGTTTTAAATGAAGGGGCATAATATTGAAGAAACTTATTATTTAATTATTTCTTTATTGATGTATTCTTTTGAAAGATAGCTCAAAACGGATCGTTTGAGCTATCTTTCTATTAAGCTATTTTGAATCGATTCAAATAATAAACAAGTATTTTGCTTTTAAGGGGAAAAGAAAAGGAACGCAGGCTCGAATGAGGGCGAGGTGGGGGACGAACCATTGGGGAAAAAAAGTATAAATGCGTGTGAAACCACGGGTAACAGCTAGTAATATAAATGCATTAGACATTCAATACTATACTGCCACAAGTATAAATATATAATGTTGTTGAAATATAAAGAAAATAAAACGTTATTCCTTTCTTCCATTTGCACAATGTAAGGGAGTTTAGGTGGTCTGTGCACACACAAATTTTGAACTTTGTAAACTAGTACATTTAAATACAGAAGTTGTAAGTTAAAAAGGCATATTTACCGCACATTACGGAATATGTTTAGTATTTTAAAATTAAATCACTTTACCTTGGTAGCGGCTGTTTCATCAAAATGGGCATTATCGTATTGCCAACCTCTATCACAAGGAACAAGCAGAGTGTTATTTTTCAATTGCCATCTGTCGGATTGGAGTACTTCTGTGTAGTTCAGATCGTACCTGAAGCACGAAGAATTGTCTTCTGGGGCCACAAGTCTTCGCTGCATGTGAATGGACAAGTTGCTGGTCGCTAACTCTGGAACGTTGCACCAATGGTCTGGCGTGAATACCATGAAGAGAATGTTCATCGAAAACCATGGCAGAAGTGCTGCTGAGGGCACCAAGAAGTATAGAATCAGCCTCTTCTGGTACTTGCCGAAATCACCGATGTCTTCCAGTAGATCTTCGAATTCCAACTCGCTTTTCAATGGCGACATGATGCTTTTGATTAAATGATAATTCCAAGTGAATTATATGTTGTCTTGGAAGTTTCTAATGAAAATGATGTTGGTCAATCTTTCAAGATATTTATCGAATATCATCCATATAAGGTATGTAAATCAAACTGTTCAATGATTTCTACTATAAATTAAGTTCGTTGATTATCTTCGAGAATATTTTTTGATCTGTTGAAACTATCATCTGTAAGATCTATATATCTTGAAATGATGTCTTTTTCAAATCCCTCAATGATGTTGTCTTGTTCAAAGAGTCTCCACAAATTTCAATCGAATAGATGAGTAATATTGTTCTTACTTCGCTCAGAATTGAAGTTTACTTAAAGGACAATTTGCTTTGAAGAACACATTCTCAAAAGAGAAGCTATCTAACTGGTGCTGGCGAAGTTCTGTTCGAAACGATATCCGAACAGAACAGATTTTGGCGGGAGCGCTTGCAACTTGTCCGAAAACCATGTGTTTTCCCCAACACCGAGCCAATAGCCTTATTTCCCTTTCGGCGGAAGAAATCCCCACCCTTCACAGCTGGAGGTAAATCAAGTTTTCCTAACGTCAGCGAGACGCGTAATAGAGAAATAACGAATTCGCTTGAGAACTGGACGAAAAAGGCACACAGGTTGACCTTGCGGACCAAAGCCGATTTTTCGAGGGTCGGTTTGTGAAAAGCGATAAGGTCTGAATGCCTAAGCAAATATAAAGGAAGAAAAACGACTTATATAAAAGAATGAAAAGAAAGTGTTCGTAAAATACCTGATTTTTTTTTTTTAGTAGTATCGTTCGTTAGTGGGATTACAGAAATTATGGGTTTGGAACAGGTTTGCAATGCCTTAGTAATTCTAATATCTGATTAGGACTGTGCATTGCGTAAAAGTGAAATTTCGGCGAGACATGTTTTAAGGGAGGGGGTTTGGGTAATATAGGGTTTGACAAATAAAAGACCTTAATCGAGTGTTGAGGAAGCTAAGTGGATTAAAATGTGAACATTTGCTCAGGATTCCTTGCTGATAAAATCATATATAAAATATAATTATTGTTTTGTAATCCTTATAAACAAAACATAAAATATGTCTGTCATGTTTGTTTATCCCAAATATAGGAATTGAAATTTTGATCAGAAAATACTTCTTTAAAATCAGTCCGGGTTCAGCGGTCATCGGCAGAAACTTGAGCGATACTAAAAGTGTGGATGATTCAAAGCTACATAACTCCATAGCCAATCATTAGTCTAGGCCCAGCAAAAAAAGTCAGCAAAAAACCTTCATTAAAATTTTGAAATTGATGGTTTTATGCAGGAAAACTGCAGTTTTTTTGAAGATCTATAAAATTAAAGGTTTTTGTTTTAAAATCCTTCATACAAACCTGCAAAAAAACCTTCAATTTAACAATTTTGGTGAAGTTTTCATGCTGACTTGTTTTGCTGGGGAGAGGGGGGAATAAAAAAAACTACCATCGTGTAGAAGAAGGTTACCGCATTGATATTGATCTACTCTTCTCTTTTACGTTTGTAACGCGTGGTCAAATAAGTAAAATCTTTGGGCATACGCTGACCTATTTAACCTCTGTAACTTTAGTTCTAATCGACGGATCGTGGAGAGAGAAGAGAACGCCGATTTTTACAATTCCATGTAATTATAGTTGACAGTTTAATTAATTTGTGTGGAAATTGTGTGGAGTGGAAAATGACGCATTGTAGAAGTTTTTCCTATGAAGCCAAAATATCCCACTAAAGTTTCATAATGCATGTGAAACTTAAACAGGATGGAATAGCTGTTCCAAATGAACAAAATTATACCAAAACTTCTGCCATGTGGAGAAATCTAGAGCTTATTAAAGATGAAAAAGAAGCAGGCAGGAAGGCGCGCGTACAGCTTTGAGACTTTTCCTGAACCTCCAACTTTCTAATTGTTCAGGACGTCAAAGAATCATCAGTGGATCTTCAGTATTCCCAGCAATACACATAAATTTTAAATTAATAAATGTACTTTTGCTAAATCTAATCAGTTGGTATATTTTATAAACCTATCTTTATTAATCATGTATATTATTTCTGTACTAATGATCCCTTTTACGGCCCTTATATTCAATGGATCTTAACACATGATGTATCAAAAGAAAAAGAATTTTCAGGAGCAGTGACAAATCGTACGTCCATCTAATAAATATCAACGCCTTTTTAATGCATTTAAAATAATTCATTTAAACGCGCTTTTTTTAAACAAGTCGTTGATTATGCTGCCATCTATGAATGAGCAGAAGAACTAAACTTTTATTAATTTTTACCTACAAGAAGAAATACGCTAATATATTTCGCCCTTACAAAAAACGGGTGTAGAGGGAGGGGTTGTTCATATGATAATTATTAATTTAGTAGGGGACGAAGCCCCTTGATAAATTAAAAAGGGAAAAATAAAATAATATTTAAAAAAAAATTAAATAAAAGAAAAACCAACTTCCAGAAAAATGCGATAAAAAGTAAAAAATATTTTTTAATTTTACGAACACGTTGAAAAAACTGAATTATTTAATATTAATTTTATACTTATTACATTTTTTTTTAAGTTGGTACCAATTTACAAAAAACATTCCTAAATTTTGGAGCCGATTTAAAAAAAAGTTGTAATAAGTATAAAATTGATATTAAATAATCCAATTTTTTCAACTTGTTCGTAAAATTAAAAATTATTTTTTACTTTTTAGCGCATTTTTCTTAATGTCGATTTTCCTATTTTTAAAAAGATTAGTTTTGAAAGAAAGCAAACGTTAGTCTGAAAATACGTTGAAAATAATGAATGTATTTTTAAAAGGAAAAAAAATCATAGATTTATCAATGATCAAGTTATGGAATTATATGGAAAATAAAAGTTTACTTTAAAACAATATTCTTTTCCTTCTCACTGAATGCAGTGAACCATATTCATTCAGTTACTTTTGTATTCAAGAAACGTATTCGATGACCTTTGTAGTAAAAATAGCGTAAGAGTTTGGCGAAAGCCTTGGTGGGAGATAAAAATTAAATCATGCATTATTTACAAGATATCTGACATTCTATTTATTATGTCAAAAATTACATTGTAACAACCAAATTTTAAAGATATTTTTATAAGTATATTACTTCAATATTTTAATGTGTAACGTCCAGTGGCGGATTTAACAGGCGGCAAATGGACAGTTGCCGCCTGGGCCCCTTGCCTTGAGTCCATTTGCCCCCCCCCCCCCCCCTTTACTCCAGAAATGAAAAAAAGGATATGAACAAAAATAATTCTTCAAAGTTTTAGCATATTTTATTAAACAGATCACTGTATTTTTCTGTATGGCTTCCCTTGCGCTTTCTCATACGAGTAGATAGGGGCCCTTCTTTGACTGGCCGGGGCCCACACCTATTTACAGGGCCCGATTACCGAAAAGTCCCTTGGAGACAGTTCTTACACTTCACATTTCAGACAAGCCCTCGAATCCTCTACAAGCAAATTCGAGGCCCTGCGCATTAGGGTGGAGTGAAAGTATAGGCAAAAATATTTTTTTTCGAATTTCAACTATTAATAGTGCGGAAAAGTTGTCATTTGGTATCATAATGACATACCTAAAATAATTTTATTCTATCTTTTCATCTTGAGGTTCCCCTCTGGCCTTGAATTCTACAAAATTTGTTTTTTTTACAATAATGTGACGTTGGTACGTTGATACTGTGGATCAAAGCTTCAATACCTATAGTAACCCACATGCGAGTTCTTCAGCTGATTCGTGCATATCATACCAAATACAAAGTTCTGTTAAAAAAATCATGTAAAGGGAAACAAATCAGTGATCATTACCAGGCATAGCTCAAAGCATTCAGAGAGAAAGCTAAACAAAAATTGTTCGATATTTCGGCCTGTAAATGTGAAATTTTCTCTTGCTGTTGTGAAAAGTATCGTGAGGTTCATGTTGGAGAACAGGCATTTCTTCATGACCAAAGAACTGTCAGAAGAATGATTATCAGTACTGTTGACCTAACCGCAACACAAGTCCTCCGACGTAAGGTCGAACAAAAAGCACAAGAAAATACTCGACTTTCTAAAAATGTTAAAAGAAATGAAAGTACAACACTAGTGTTCTCAAGTTCGAGTTCATCAGAAACGGAAATAAAAAATGACGGAACCAACGTAAATACTGGAAGAAATGAAGGAGTAATAAGGTTTCTCGAAGTTTATTTTAAAAAGCCCTTACAGTGGTTGGTATGTCAGCTTCAATCAAACAAGCTCCCATTACGACATCTACTAGAACACTTAGACGGTAAAACTACAGGTCCTCGTGCGTTCTCTGGTATTATTGGAAAAGCATTGGCTAATTGTGAACAATTGCCAGTTGTATTATTTGACACAATTCAAGTTAACCTTTCAGAAATAAATAAAAAAAATTTAAGTACTGAACAACAGTACTTTTTTGATATTTGCTAATCAGTGGCTAGCGGCCAGTGTTCAACAAGTTTGTCAAGACGATAACCTGGCGCATTAAACCACTCAAGGTGGTTAACGACTGCAAATAGAATTTTGCGTTTGTATATCGCAACCGTTAATAACCGCAACTGAACCTCCGTTTACCATGGGAATTTCAGATGAAGCTTTGAAAGAAATGGTGCTTTATGGCGTACCTGAAGTGTTTGATTTTGCAAACTACCCCTCATACTCAATTGGTGGAACGATGCGTTAAATTAGTTACAGAAGCATCAGCTGCGGTTTGTGGTGCAAGCAATAGAGATAGATTTATTAGAGTCAGATTGCAGTCTAGACAACTTATGCCACAATTTAACACCAAAGCAGAATATCGTCAATAATCAAGTCAAGTGACCCATTAAACTATGTTCAGTTGTTTGCATTGTGGTTACAGTTTTAGTTCTGAATAACAGAGGAATGTTTTATTAACATCTTTAGATTTAAGTGATACTTGTGTGAACATTGCTAAGCTGGATTCACAATTTCATACTTACTTCACCTTTGTTGTGTAGTATATGGAAACTTAACATTTGTTGTAAAGTTCGTACTACGTGCGGAGCCTCAGATTATCTTTAACATTGTCAGAACTTGTTAACTTGCTTATGTTTTAAAAAATGACCCTATATTAAAGCTAAAATGTCCACAGTATTAAATTCTAATACATTTTTCTTATCCTATATTACGTTACAACATTATTAAATTTTTCACTATTATTGGTAAACTTCAAGGCCCGAGGGGAACCTCTAGATATTATTTGCGATCAAAATCCTTTTACATGACAAATAATGTATACGAAAGGCAACTTTTCCGCACTATTGCTTTACATTAATCAAATTTTGATTTTTTTCGCTCCACCCTACTGCGCATGGCCCCTTAGCAGACGCAAGACCCTGTGCAATTGTAACAGCGGGACACCATGAACTATAATATAGATTTAATATTATTTAAATTTTTACTAGATTTTAAGATTCTTATTATTTTGTGGAGGCACTATAGGTAAGGATACTCAAAAATTAAACCCACACATTTTAGGTGCATATAAACGTACGAGATCAGCATTTTCTTATCATTATTTAAAAAAATTATTTTAAAATTAAAAACTGTAGCAAAACAGTATAATACAGTAGACTCTCGATAACTCGAAATTTTCGATATCTCGAAAAAAATCGATTTCCCTGCACCTTCATTACTTATTTAATGTAATTTTATCTCTTTAACTCGAAGTTTTTCGTCGTTATTTTCGATAACTCGAAGTTTCCTCACAACTCAAAATTTTGTTTTCCTCTCAAAACTACGGATTTTGAAGAACCTTTAGCATATATGTAATCGCCGCGTTCTTCTTTATCAGTTCTCTTTCTTATTGTGCGTTATTGAAAGGGTATACCTACAATGGATTCCTACCTGTGCCCCACCCTTTTGTTTGAATGTCGCCATACTGGATTCCCTGGACTATATCCCCATGTCTTTAACGCAGAGTCAGTCCAAAAAGGAAGATGAATGATTTATCGTCCCTCAAGCCAGCTGGCGTTTTCGGTAAAGTGCGAGTCACTTTCTTGGAACATTACCGACCGTCCAGAAAGCAACTCACTTAAAATAGGAAGACGGCACTCAACACTTCTCATTTTTGTTTAGGCTTTCGTGTGGTGTTGATTTGTCGCTGCGAATAATAGCGACAAAATGATAATGCAATGCACTCTCTATAGCAGCATTTGATGAGAGATCGCTCTCATAAGAAGAACGATAATGAAAAATGCTAGCCTCCTCCAAAGATAACTTTGTAAGAGGCTCTATCTTCCATAAAAACTGCGTGCATTCATTGAATCTAGACTGGAAATGAAAACATCAGAGACATTTCAAGCAATCGAGCATTTGAAAAATATAATTGATTTCGAAAAAAATATAAATACTCACCAAACTATTTTGGATAGATATGTTAAATAAAGTCGTGTAAGTATACTAGTATTTATTTTTACCAAAACAGCTTTTTTATAGGATTTTCGATAACTCGAATTCTCGATATCTCGAATTTTTATAGACTTCCCTTCGAGTTCGTGATAACGAGAGTTGTCTGTATAAATAAAATTAAACAATAACAAATTATTTTAGAATTAAAAAAAAGTGTGTTGTTGTTGGTGCGGGGCCCTGTGTGAAGGCACCGGTAGCACACCCCTACGGGCAGTCCTGCTCGCATATACTATAAAAACATATAACGTCTTTTATTAAAATATAAATATAACGTTAAAATACGCAATAAAAATACATATAATCCGGACATGTTTCGGAAGATACATCTCCCTTCGTTAACAGAAAATTAAAAGTCTGTGTCTTCGCCAGTACAGTTTTTCTACGTCTCATAGACACCAAGACCTCCACCCCCCATGTCATGACGCCATAGTGCCACATGATAAACTCCTTCCCCCAAGGGTACCTGAAGTAAATTGAAAACTGGGCCTCTCGAAAGTTTTGCCGCCTGTGCCTTTTCTCTTAAATCCGCCACTGGTAACGTCTTTAAAACCAGGTTCGATAAGAGGTGACCTGTTAACCAAAGAATTAAACGGAAAATCTATTGAAAAATTTTACACAAAATATTCTACTTTTTCATACACTCAGGAAGATGAAATTTGACAGAGGGGTTCTTTAGACCTTAAGGGGGTCCGATACCCAAAATTCGCAAAAAAAGTCATTTTTTTTTTATATTTAAAAAATAATATTCAAACTTATCTTAATAACTCACAAAAGACTGCTTCAAAAAATTCCTATTACTTTTTTAGTTATGAATGTTTTAATGATGTGTTCCTATAACATAGTTGTATCATATGTAAACTTTAAAAGCAAATATCTCTGTTCGTGGTTTTGAAATTTAATGAACACTAAAAATGCTAAGGCTTTTTTACTATTATACTTAAAATCATAATTTTTGTGTGTATAGCAAGATAAATATATTTTAAATAGATGTATGCATTCAGATTTCCTATTTTTACCATAATTTGTTTTTTAAAACCACTTAAAATGGAATTTTATTTTTTTTCGTCATTTTTTTTCCCAAAATTTCTAATATATTTTATTTTTTTAAAGTGATGTATCTGAATCAAAATTTGAATGCATACATCTATTGACATATTATTCAAGATCTTAAATAAAAAAAATTGCTTTAAAATATTGAAAAACAAAAAAGGAGTAGGAATTTTAAAATTGATAAAAAATTTACTAAAATTTTAATTTAAAAATAAATGTGCAATTTAAAAAAAAAAAGGAACGTCTTAAAATGGTTTTTTATGCATATTTAGAAAGAGAAAAAAAATTGGAATGTACAAGTATAAAAATAAAGAAAAAAATGTCGAAGGTATCGGACCCCCTTAAATAAAAAAAAAAAAATTATTCGCGAATTTCTAAATGAAATATCTGTTCTGCACACATATGGTTATGGGCAAGGACCCCTGGCGAAGTGCCCTTGATGGCCTTTAAACCCTTGCTTTTAAATTTACGCAGCTTTTACTATGAATATAAACCCAAATTTACCCAACAATCGCATAGAAAATATACACCACCAATTAGAAGTTTAATTACTTTTAGTCTGCTACTTGCACATTTAAATGCATAAAAACCGTTGCACAAAATTCAGTTAAGTTAGTTACTGCGCTGATTTTCGAACTGTATTCAATGCAGGAGTGCCCAATGCCCATCCGTCCCAAGCCCAATGACGCAAATGCTCCCAAAAATTTCTTTAACCCCACCCCCCCATCCCCCAACCTCATTCAAACTCCTCTCAAATATCACTTCCCCCCCATATAACTTAAGGAAATATTCTACACTAAATCGGAATATCAAATTTCCTATTGAATCCACACACATCTCTACGTTTCGTATTTTGTAAGAGTTTGATATAAAATCAAAAAATTCATTTAGATGAGATAAGTACATCCAGACCAGTCAGGAAAATGAATAGTTTTTATATGCAATCAACAACACTTTTATATATAAACGTTGACATTATACATACACTGCAAATAAAAATAACTATAATGTAGTAAAAATAATTGTTTTTTTAAAAGATCCTGAAAGATGTATGAATAAAATATATATTTTTCCTTGACCTTTTATATTAGAATATTTGTTATATTTATAAAAAAAAATCGCTAAAAATGAATGAATGGAAGAATTGAACAGTGGTTTCCAAAAGGTGGACCACGAGTCGATGTTAGGGGGTCCGCGGGGTCACAAAGAATGTTTTTTTAATGCACTGATTTTTAAGTGTGAAAATATCCAAGCTTTCAACCAAACTTGGACGAAAATATAAACCAAAAAGAAAGATTTTACTCATTCCAATATAGTTCGAAAACCAGTGGAGTAAACTAATTTAAGTGACTATTACAATGTTTTCATGAGTTAAAAGAAGAATTAAATTTACAAGTAAGAGACTAAAAGTAATTAAACTTATGATTGTGGTGATATTTTTTCTATGTTGTTTGGATAAATTTGTATCCATATTCTTGGTAAAAGCTGTGTAAAATCAAAAGAAATGACAAAATTAATAAAAAAAAAATATTTTCTGTCCTTCACTTTTATGTTCTAGGGGATTGTAATGAGCATATATGAAGAAAAAAAAAAGGGTCCCCGGTCTCATTTTAATATTAATTATGGATTTGTGGCTTAATTCTACTTGAAAACGCGGCTGGAATATAAAAAGGCACAGTCTTCATTGTACTACAAGGTTACATGAATTCTTTGTACGCATATCTGTTCTTTTTTTTGCGTTTTCAGTAAGATCTAGATCTTTCCACATTTTTCAATGGATTAGAATTCTTGGTATAGTTTTTTTCGTCTTTCTTTAAACATGTTTAGGTTTCTTATGCCGCAATTGAACTTTTATGGGATATTAAGACTGCAAAGTGAAATCTTCGACGAATCCTCACCTTCCACCCTACACTATTTTCTCCCAAATGCATGAAACTGTTAATTAGACTATAAGAATTGCAGAAATTGTCGCTCTCTTTAATTTAAGCAAAAACTCGCCGCAATCCGTCGATTAGAACTGCAGTTACAACTGCGGTTAAAGCGACCAGAGTATGTCAAAATTTGGAATCCATTTCCTTCCCATGTGGTACAAATGACAGGCGGGATGGTAGTGGATTAGTGACTAGCTTGGATGACGCAGGGTTAATTTCTTCTTTACAATGCTGGGCATTCTATAGAATTATTCTCAGTAAAGTTACGGCGCTTTCTTCTCGCTCTTTCTCTTCCGGCTCTATCTTGCGTTTTTGAGGTAGAAGCTCTAAATCTCTTCATACTGGTAAATTTAAACATTTTTGTATCATATTGTTAATCTTGAATTGTTTTTTTAAAACATGCTTAAGTTTTCTATGCTGAAATGGTCCCGACGTCTATTGAAGGCGTTGGGTGCCAGTTCAGGTGTTTCCTCGTCATCTGACCATGGTTCAAAAATACGAGGCATCGTTCCCGGGTCTTTCCTTCGAGATAGGCCCCGAACCGTTGCCAATAGCCCACTGTGCAGCTCTAGTGCGACGTTAATTAATAAAACCAAACCAAAAACCTATGCCGCAATGAAATTTTTGAATATTTTGACTTCATAGTGATATCCACCGTATACGGGACTTGCACGCACTGGAGCTGGAATATAATAATATAACCATAAGCACTGGAGCGCTATGCGCTGCAGACCATTTTACTCCTTTTTGAATGAAGATAAAAAAACTTACACCATTTTGAGCGAAGGTCGAACAAAATAGTCCTTTCGCATAGATTTGCGTATAGATTTAAAAATGCATTTCAGGATTTTAAAAATACATTAAATGTTACACATTTACTGTTTTTTCCCATACATACTTTCTTACTTACAAGAAAAAGAAGACAAAAAGCACCGAAAAAGCCAGTTTTAAACATTTCTGTGACGTCACCTCAGACGTCATAGCCAAGGACGAATGTTTTCTCAACCTTCCTTCCGAATTTTATTGTATCCGCGTTTCACGGCAAAGCACAATGTCTCTCAATGGGAGTTCTTGCTCCAGCATCTGATCGTGGTCCAATTTCCTGACGCCCATTGAGGTTGCGTTGGGTTCTAGTTTAGGTGTTGATCTTGTCATCTGACCATGGTTCAAAAATGCTTTGCAGCTTTTCTGTTCCCAGGTCTTTCTTTTTAGAGAGAGACCCGAACCGTCGCTAGTCCCCACTGTGCACTCGAAAAATAAAGGTTCGCTCTCCATTAGTGACGTCAGCAATAGCAAATAATATCTGTCACGTGAAAATTAAGATTTGTGAATTCTTGATCGACTTCCAAACTCCAAATCTAAACATGTGTATGAACTTTTTGTTTTGTTATTGTTATGAAAGTTCAGGCCGTAATGATTGTTTACAAAGCATTTTAAGATAATGTCCTTAGTAATTATTGCATTTATTTTTATTTAATACATTGAATAAAGCTTCATGAACAAGTAATTATTTATTGTTTTAGTATGTAAGATTGTATTTAATTTACAAATTACTTTATTGGATTCAAAAGGGGCGTTTAAAGCATGGGGTTTAGATTTTTTTTCAAAAACTTGATTTATTTCTAATGATTCTTAAATGTATTTATATCACCAGTTTAGTATGATAACTGCTAAAAACATTTATGATTTTTTATATCCCATTCATTTAAAGGAGGTTGCTTAAAGAAGGTTTTATAATTTTTTATTAATCTGAACCTATTTACATTAACTTCTTGAGGTTATTATATATTGTAAAAACCTTATAAATGTAGTAATACATGATAAAACCACATATATGTTTCATTCGGATATTTAAGTACATCTTCACACAAATTCTTGATGATTTTTGTTAATCATTTTCCTGATGCCTATTCATAACCCTGCACAAATATTTGCTTTTGCGAATATATGTTACAAGCATGTGCACATTTAAATCGTAATTTTGTTAACTTTCCAATCGCCATCTTGTGATTAGTTATTATGTTTTTAAAGTAGGATACCATTTTGATTTTGTTCTCAGCAACTGATCATGGAACAAAATTACGAGGCAGTGTTCCTGGATCTTTTCTATGAGATAGATCCTGAGCCATTGCGAGTTCATTCTAGAAATGAATAAAATCAAAGTATTTTAAAACAAATACTCCTTTTTTTTTAGAACATTTTATTGAAAATGCAGTTTTTTTGTTGCTTTATGCAGAAATTATAATCTTAAAAAAAATTGCTTTTCTGGTGAGATTGCATATTGAAATTTGAAACTGTTGCATATGTGATAATTTGCAGTACATTCTCTCACTGGAAAATGTCCATCTACAAAATCTGAGAAACTGTTGTGTCCTAATTTTATATTATGCATTCATATTTAGGACGGTGTCTGCTATTATGTATTTTTAAAATTTTGCTTTCATATTTATTTAACCAGTTCCATTTCAACCAAATTTTGATTCAGTCTTCAGCTTATTTTAAATGTCAAGATTCTTTTAATCCACTGTTGTTCACACAATTTTGACAATTGTAAAGTTTACATTGCTTAATTCATTATAAAGAGATAGCTTTCAAAGTCTACCTCAAACAATTTAATTTAAATAATATTGTAAAAGTGAATACTTTCATGAATTTTAAAATTGAGTGCATTGATGGAAAAACTGGAGAGATCCCTGGGCATGATATCAATTTCATGAGCGTCAGAGGATTAAAGCTTGTATAGTTCTACAATACAATTTTGGTGAATTCACTTAAAACTTAAGCACAGTTGAATCTATAATATTTTTCAGGAATAATAATATTAATAATAATCAATATATTGTCATTAATATTTGTAGATGAATCTATAATATTTGTCAAATTGCCTTACACTTAACTTTATTTTTCAGGTAATCTTTCAGTTTATTCTAATATATTTTTGTTTCTGGCTTTATTCGCTTTTTAATTGAAAAAAGATGGCTAATTATAAGGCTCGGTAAGTTTTTTAACGTTGAATATAAATCCTATAGTTTTAATAGACGTCTTTTATGTAAACGTATGTTCAAAATGCATATTCATTTCTAGTTTCAAATGCTATATTTTAAATGTTTTTTTAATGTTTTTTTATTAATTTAAATGTAATTTAACTATATTTTATTCAAATCTTTTGACAAAAGAAATATTGTTGCTTATATTTTTATTTTGTTCTGCATTTACTTTATTACCATAAAATGATATTCAGAATTTTTTTAAGCAATTAATGCTTATTTATTAACTGTTCTTGTTTATTTAGTAACTATTTTTATGCATCGAAAGAGTATTATTAAATTAAGAATATTTATACATTTTTTTCAGCACCTTGTTAAAGTAATAAATATTAACATTTATGAAAAATATTTTAAGAGTATTTTTGAAAAATTGTTTAACGTAAATTTTTTTCTTTTTTTCCAGTTTGCAAATTTTTACAGAGTTATTCAATAAAGAAAAGATCTCACTAATAGAGTTAAAAAAATTGTGTTTTAATGGTAAGTTTAGTCAGTTATTCAATCTTCTCAAATTACCTTTATCCAAATATATTTGAACGTTACTACTAAATTGATAATTGATAAATTCTCCCATAATTTATTATTGTTCCACTAAATGATAAGAAACTTATTGACACATTCCAATTAATAGATTAAATAAATATTAATGTAATTGAGTACGCTATATGGAAAATAAGTTATTTCCAAAAATGAAATGTTTCTATCATTAGCAACTTTACAACTTTGGTTTAGATTTTTTACTATTTAGTAAATAAGAAACACCTTTATTTATTAGTAATAAGTCCCATTGCAGCAAAACTAGTATCCAAGGTTTGATGGATTTCAAAGTTTGACAGTTAACTATTTCCATGAAATAGTTAACTGTGAATGTAACTCATTTTTCATCTGGCCAATTGCGGAAACTAGAATTTAATTTGTAGCATATAGTTTAGTAGAAATTCAAAGTAAGAAGTATCACATTCAATGTTTATGGGTTTTGCCTTTTAGAAAATAAAACAAGAAAAGTCTTTAAGTGTTATTTTATTAAAATAATTGAAATTTTACTCTTGCAGGTATACCTGATGACTTAGGTTATCGTGCTCTTTCTTGGAAAGTGAGTTAAAACTTTTATGTTTTAAATTCTGAACCTATTAACAAAATAACTAACTTTTAGTCATTAAAAAAATTGTGTTAAACTTTTTCCCTACACTAAAAAGTAATTTTATTTAACTAATTTATTTCTGTTGTCAAAGGCTGTGTTATTGTTGTACTGAAATGTTGTACTTCAATATATAACCCATTTTCGCATGCCCTATGAACTTGAAACCTTACATATTTATTAGGGATGAACCGGATAGTGGTTTTGCCGGATATCCGGCGCACATTACAAACCGGATATGGGATATCCGAACTAGATTTTGCCGGATATCCGGCAGTTTATTTTTTATGAAAATAACTTCTCATACACACTAGAAAAAACGGAATTCGGTCAAAAATTGAAAAATATTTTCTTCTTCTGTAATATTTCCCAATTTTTTATCTTTAAAGTGAAACCAAAATTTAATAAACATTCAAAAAACTTTTTTATTTACAAAGGGTTATTCTAGGGTGCTGCTAGCAATGGTCGTATGTTTTGTACATTTTACACTTAATTTCTGAATAATTGTAATTTTACCATATGCCTTTTCATTCCAAACATGAAAACTCAACTTTATATTAGTTGTGAGATGTGATGACACTCCACTATAACGATTCGTTAAAAATATAATTTTAAAGTTAAAAATTTGAAAAAAAAGTGGATTTTTTAAAGTTTCTGTTGGTTATAGGAAGAATCTGCACACTGTGAATACATTGGTAGAATTTTCAGGAAAATACTTAAAGCAAGAACAAAGAAAATTGATTGCCACAAAAAAAAAATCTTCGATGTTTTATTCATCCGGATATCCGGCATGGAAAATCGGATATCCAGCACTTTACTTCCGGATATCGGATAGTTACCGGATAGTTAAATAGCAGCCGGATACCGGATAGTTAAAAAGCAGCCGGATACCGGATAGTTACCGGATATCCGTTTCATCCCTAATATTTATGCAATCTCAACATTAACAACAGTATAATAATTATTAGTTACTCATTAGTAATTCTGCTCGTAAATTGTTTGTGAATATTGTGTCAATAGATGGTCTTCCTGATCTATGGCTTGTTTTATTTTACTTGAATATTTTAAATGTAGTCTTTGTAAGTACTTTAATGAACAAATAATGTGTCTCAATCTTATGTATTCTTAATATTATCCTGCATAAAATAATTTTCAACTTGGCACAAATCATGCTCAGTAAAATAGTTTAGCAAAACTGTTCATATTTCATGGAGTCATTAAATTTTTATTTTAGTCGTTAAATTGTAATTTTTTTTAGATTTTGTTGAATTATTTGCCAACTCAAAAGTCAGAATGGACAACAGTTTTACAGAAACAAAGGTAAATTGAGTTATGCAATATGTGTTTGACAATAAAATTGTAATGCATTAATACAATAATGACGACCAATTATAGAATCTTAAGCCCAGCAAGGTTGGTTGTTCCTGTATAACGCATCCTAATAATCCCCTAATGCTGTTCTAGTTGTCTTTTACTCTGTCTAAATACTCGTGACAAATTTAACTTTCTCTTCAGGCAAACTAATCTATTTATCTATTACACTATTATAAAATTAATGCTTTCCATATTTGCGATTAAATTGTATTTTGTATAACTTGTACCTATGATCTCTAGTCCCATTGACAGTATTTAATTTTATGATTTTAACATTGTCCAATTTAATGAATTTTAAATAGTTGAAAAATGTTCCTTCTAGTCCTCCTCACACTAATACTTAATGAATTTCTTATGTATTAAAATTATTTTTATTGCCATACTATTTACCGAATTTTTAGTTGGCAACTCTCTGTCACCAAAATAACGATATCTTCTTTTTCTCCTGTTCTTTAAATTGAATGAGAGCTGTATGTTCCTACACATAAAAAATAATTTTCTTTCACTAGTTTGTTCTTTATCTAACTCCATTAAAAGTATGACATCACTTCTGTACCTCAGAGCCTGACGGGCCTAAATTTCACTTCGGTAACTTTACAGGAGAGAGAAAAAAATTAAACCTACTCAAAAGTCCAAGCCTACAACCTAAAAAAAGTCCAAGCCCATTGCAAAGCATTGGGCTTGGACTTTTATAGCCCTTGTTAAAGGCTTAAAAATAATTTTCCATTGAATTTTGATGTTATGATCAAGAGAAAAAACAAACTTTTAAGACATAATCAGTGATAAAACAAAAATAGCCCTATTTGGACTTCGGCCCATCTGGCTTTGAGTACAGACTTGGCTATAAACATATTTTATTTACCCTTTGCACTCAAGTGTCGCCTTTAAGTTACTAAAATAATAACTTATTATTTTCTTCCTGTGTTCTTCAATATAAAAGTGAACAACATATTCTTGTGTTTAAAAAAGTTATTCTTTTACAAACTTTAATATAGATTAATTTTGCCATCTATAAATACCAAGTGTTTTATTGATGTAAAACTTTCTTTAAATTGAAATTCCTCACAACCTCTGTTTTATTTTAAACATTTGAAATTTTTTATAACCCACTAAATTTATGTTTGGTATACTGAGATTAGTATTGGGGTTTATGTATAACTTTTTTATTTTATAATTAATCCCTCTAAATGTAAAAAGAACACCTTCAAAAATACCTCTTTAAAAAGAAAATGAGCAATATGATTTAACTGTTCCATTAAAAGAACATAAATATCAAACATGCAGCAAAACTAGCGAGTGTTATGGTTAAAACCATAATTGGTTAATTTTTAATTCCTCTTTTATTTAATTTAATTTCAGACTCCCCTAATTGTATTAATTAATTTATGTAATATTGATGTATCCTATTTAATTGTCAAACTTGTACTTGGGAACCTGCACTTTTGATTCCATTTAAGCCCAAACGTAGATTTCCCCCTTTTTCATAACCCCCTAAGAGCTTTTTAGTTGTAAATGGGGTGATAACCCCTGTCTAGAGTCTTTTCCACCCTTTTGGGTCCCCACATCGGCCTCTCCTCCTGTATCATATTACAGTTGACTTACAGTTTGACTTCGTGATTTTGAGACCGTTTTACGTACTAGTCTGGAATTATGTTTAACTGTAACCGAAGTTGTAATTTTAAATTCTCTGATTGGCTGGGAGGAAAATTGAGGTGCTAGTTTTGAGGGATCTGGCAAGGAGGTTTTGGCGATTTATTGGAAAGCGTACCTTTTGACAAGACTTTTTAACGCATCTTTCGAAGCCTCAAGACGTACAGGAGTGTAGCTCCCGTCTTATAAACACGGACCGTGTGTCCTTTTTCAAAACCCGATGGGTTAATCTCGTGCAATAGCCGCCGATGCTGATGCGGGGTTAGAAGAATTACGTAACCGCCGCCACCAACCTCAACGATGCAAGAGCCATCCCATTAGATGTTGCCGGGTTAAAAGTGAAATAACCCCAGCCACCCATCGACGTAGCACCCAGAGGGATGTTCCCGTCCTCTGCCGTTGCCTCTGATGTCAGCCCTGGACGCCTCCCCCATCACCCGTCAGGCCGGTGATCCTCGCACAAAGAGGGTCCCATCCACCAACCACCTCTGAACTGGATTCCTCTTCTGGACGACGCCTTTTGACCGACCACCTCTGAAGCTGACATCGGAGTTGACACTCCGTCGAAGGATGTGCTAAGTACCACCCCCCTTTTCGTCCACCTCCCAATCTTGGACACTTAGTATGGCCGTAGCGGCTTCGCCATGTTTTCTGGTTTTTTTGGGGCACTTGTATTGTATTCGCCTTGACCTCCTGCCGCATCTCTCTCGACGAAATCGCTGAAGGTAGTAGTTTTTAATTTTAGTTTACCCTCCCCCTTTTAATTTATTTAGTTTTAACTTGTTTGGCTTTTTGTAAGGTTTTTTTAGTGTTCCGTTCCCTTTTTAATTTTAGTGTTTTTAATAAATTTGTTTTCTTTTGGTCACAATTTTTAGTCTTGTGTTTTTTGTCTGTTCAAAACTATATGATCACGCCAGGTAAATTCTTAAATTAAGCAACGATTAATATTCTTCTTCTTTTCTTTCTTTTGTTTATTAGTAGGTTTAATGTAACCCTTAATAGTAACTACCACACGAGGAATATAGTTCCTCCCTCGAGTGCAAAGTGTTAATTTAATGTGACCTTTTGAGAAAGTTGTGCAACTGTTTTGTTCATTTATTTGATATTTTTAAATTTCTATAAATCTTTGTAGAAATTCCTATGAAAATTTTATTGAAGAGATGATTGTCACTCCTGGACAAATGAGTAAATCAGGATCTCGTATAGATGTTACTTTAGAAGACCATGTAAGTTTACTAGGATTTTTTTAATAGTGTGATGCATTTTAATCCTTCAATGCATGGTTTTTTATTATTTAAAAAAAAAATTGCATATTGTTGGAATTATATGAAAATAGTTTTTTACAAAATCCTAACACTTGTTTTTTTGAAAATAATTTAATAGTTGTATTTTGAGAGTACAACTCATTCAGGGTTGAAAATAGTCACTAAAGTTTATTCTATTGCATAACATAACATAAAAATGACCATAGTTGAATAAAAAAAAATGCATATTGCATAACATAAATATTTCCAATAACAATTAATTGAAAGCCTAACTATTAAAATCATTTATTGAGTTACAAAATGAATTTAATAGTTAAAGTGTATATATATATATTTATTAAAGTAGTAAGTCTATTTAACATGTCAGTACTACTTTCTTGACCCACTAATAGAATAACTTAGAATTTTCCATAATGGAGTTGCCAGATTTTTTAAGCAAGATATATAATTTAAAAGCTATTGGTGTATTTTGGTTATTTTGCTGACTATTCAGAGGGCTGACAGAGTTATGATTACTGGAAGATATGTATGCAAATTTTCTAAGTTTAATAAATATTTGCCTTTTTTTTTATTGAGAATAAAAGAACCTATTTTGGGGTTTTCTTTGTTATTCACTGTCCACAAGTTATGTAGAAGTGTGCATAACAGAGAGTTGTAATTTTAAATAGAGAGCGCGTTTAATACCAGACTCTCATAAGGCCGCGGTGTAAACATTGAAAAGAAAAACTCGCATCACGTGGTTATAGCGTTGCCACATTTGGCGTTCAGACATCTGCAGGAGTTTCAAATTTGGCGCACTTTCTTCTCTTTTGGTGATAAGGAGTTCTGTCCGTATTCAACTTTTTAACATATATGTACGTATTTACTTATTTTCAAACAATATGCGCTAAATATTTCCTCTTCATTAACGAAACGAAAATATTTTATTTGTGTTCAATACTCGAAGAAGCGAAACTATTTATATTTCTCAGGTTTTATTGTTCATATTTTCTTATTGAAGTATACAAAATAACAATTGAAAGAACTTCGCTTATGGTAAATTTTTTACATAAAAACATAATGAATTATTTAAAAACTACAAAGTAAGAAAAATATCCTTAATATATCTGTTAAACTCCCTAAAATTGTGCGACTCATTAAAAAAAAAACTATATATAAATACAAAATTAAACACAAAACCATATTACAATACTTCGATCTCGCTTAGTTCTGAAAGTCGCCAAGGCCTGCCAAGTAATATTGGCGCATGAATGAATATGCATTTCCACATATCACGTGGTTTCAATGATGGACTCACGGAAATCAGCATTTTTATTCCTCTATTTGTATCATTACTCTATAGTGAATAATGACGAGTCAAGGCAGTTTAAGCATACAAAATTGACTACTGTTAGCATCATGTGTTCTCCCCCACATCAGAAGTTTGGCTGGTGATAATAAGACATATTTGATAAAGTTTTATTGATAAACTTTAATGGTTTGTCATAACATTTATATTGGTGTGCTGCATAATAACTTATTTGTTTACTTATTTTTATAGCCACTCAATCCAAATCCAGATGGAAAATGGATGGCCTATTTCAAAGACAATGAAGTATTATTACAAATCAATAAGGATGTCAGGTAACTATTTTCTTTTAAAGATTTTTTAAAGTTGTGGTTATCTTTAATGTAAAAATTTAAATATTGAAAGTTTGGGTGTGACATACATATTTTGTACAAATTTACTACTTATGTGACACAGCACTCTATATCATTAGTGAAATGTTTCTGTCCTAGAACGGATTTCCGTCTTTTTTTTATTTTGTCTGAGACCCAATAGAATGGAAAAAATTTACATAATCTAAATAAAATTAAGCCATCTATAGTGAATGACAATTTGTCATAAGGACTCGGAATAAAGGACACAAAACTTGTTACCTTGTTGAAAGATAGGCAGTGATGGCACACGATTGGGAATTTGTATTTTAGCAGTTCCAGACTATCTTGTCAAGTTATTTGAGAAATAGCCCTAGGAGCTTAACTTTTCATTAAAACAAATATTATTGACAAGTAATCTGATTGGCATGTTCAATAACTTAAATTTTTAACTAAATATAAACTTTATTCAATGGTCAAGAATTTATTTTCCATAAAGTGCATCTATATTTGAAATTTGAGAACATTCAATTAAGTATACTAATTAGTATATTCATATCTGAAATATTATACTTCTTATGAAATCAGAAAAAAAAGATAAATAATTGTAAAATAAATAAAGCAAACGTTATAATTGTTTTAGTTTCAAAAAATTGAAAAACATCAAAAGCATTCAAAGTTAATTTTTGGTTGGAAATTGGTACATTCTCCCTGCAGTTACATTGGCCTTATAAATACTTAAGTGAATGCAGTTTCAAACTATTCTAACTTTCTACTAATAGAATGTTGGGGTACATCAGAAAAAGTGTTTCATCAAAATCTAAGGATATTATCTTGCCATTGTACAGAGGTTTAGTGAGGCCACATCTTGAGTATGCTGTACAGTTCTGGTCACCTATCTTAAAAAAGACATTGAATTGTTAGAGAAATTCAGCACAGGGCTACTAAAATGGTTCAAGGGTTTTCAGGCATGAATTATGAAGATATATTAAGAAATTTGAATATGTATACTCTGGAAAAGAGAAGGGTTAGGGGAGATTTGATTCAACTATTCAAATTTATCAAACAAGGAGATGTGGAGGGTTTAGATTTTAATATGAGTGATAGAACGAGAGGTCATGTTTTTAAGTTAAACAAATCTCATTTTAATCGGGAAGGGAGAAAACACTATTTCTATAATAGGGTAATAGACAAATGGAACAACTTGCCAGTGAATATTGTTAATTGTAAAGGAGTAACGGATTTTAAGAAGAAGTTAGATATGCATTGGGGGATAGTAAAGAGGTACTAGATGGACCAACCTTGTTGGGCCTTGAGCCTGTTGTTAGTTGTCAATATTTGTATTTGTATTTGAACGAAGGAAAAAAGGATTTTGTAATATGATTGCAAGATTTTGTCTGAAAACTCACTAGCAAAGGTAATAAAAGTAAGATAGTTATATATTCCCATATCAGTAGAACTGTTATTTTCTTAACTGTAAAGCCTCTGTATTTTAATAATGTGCATTTTTTGCAGGCGACTATGTCCTGACATTTCGTTCTTTCAACAACCCACCGACTACCCCTGTAAAGCAACTATTGGTAGAAAAGAAGTAGAATCATTAAGAGATAGAGTAGAGCAAACTGTTCTTAGGTCTGCAAATGTCACCAGGAATCGTCTTGGTATCACAAATGTTAGTTCTGTAATTAATTTTTACCTTAACTTTTACTTCCATTTTGTGTACCGTTGATTAAAAATTTAAGTTTTTATGTGGAATCATTACAAATTCTCTTAGCTAGATTGAATGAATTAATTTTGATGCAGTTTGACATTTGCTGATCATGGCGAGTCTGTCATCAAAATAACTATCTGTTCTATTGTTCCCTGTTCTTCAAATGTAACGAGAACCGCATGTTCTTGAACAGAACAAACACTTTTTTTTCGTTAGTTTTTCTATATCTAAAAGTATGACATCACACTTGACTGTCGTCTTTAAGTCGTCAAAATACTTATGTGTTAATTTTTTTTCTTCTCTGTTCTTCAAAATGAAAAAGAGCAATAATTTCTTGAGTTTACAAAGTTATTCTCTTACAAACTTAAATGAAAATTAGTTTTGTACTCTACAAGTATGTTGTTGATCTAAAACTTTCTTCAGATCAAAACTCCTCACAACCCCTGTTTTTTTTAATGGTTGATAAATATAAACTATTAACGATACATGTTTGGTATACTAAGATTAATAATCAGCTTTTTTTTCAGACATAACTTTTAAATTTTTTTAATTATCCTCCCTAAATTAAAAGAGAACACTGTAAAGAATATCTCTTAATAAAAATAGCAGGATGTAATTATTCAAAAAAAAAGTAAATATTAAGCATGTTCCTCAAGTGCAAATTGTTAATCACGGCTGCCAAACATTTAAGCAAAATATTGCAAATTTAGTAAATTGTTTTGAGAAAATTTTCAATTGTGAATGATTTATTCCATTTTTGATTAAATTAAGAAAATTCTTGGCTACTAACAACCAATTGATTTCGTAAACTTCTACAACAGTTCAGTATTTTATAAAGTATTATACTGAGACCACAAATCTCAACTTGCAGAATTTACACAAATTTTATGCAAACAGTCAAATTCAAACTAAGTATTCTTTTTCAGATGTCACCATATTCAGATCGGTCATAATCTGCAATTCTTTGTAATGATATAACCATTTTTTAACATGACTAAGATAATGTTTATATGGTAATAGATAGGATCCTTTTATATCTGTATAAAATACTATTTTTCACCATTTTTTTTTTGCAGATATCCCTTTTTAAAAAGCGTGCACAAGAGGAATACCAGCATTTACTTCCTGGACAAGAGGCCCATTGGGAAGTTGTCGAGAGGATACTTTTCATCTATGCCAAACTTAACCCTGGGCAGAGTTATGTACAGGTGAAGTAACTGGCTTCTACCTAATAAGAATAATTTGTTTAATATCTGGCGTATGACTTTCTCAAAAAGTTTTTAACCCTATCTTGGGGACGGCTATCATGACTAGGTGACAGATAAGCCATTGAAAATACCTTGACCATCAACCCATTTTGGGCATTTCCATCGTTAAAATGTCTATGAGAGAAAAGATTTTAATTATTCAGGGTGGTAACATAACCTGAAAAACCGGGAAATCAGAGAATTATCATGGAATTTTTTATTTCTAGAAAAATCAGGAAAATGTCAGGGAACTTTTCAAAATTTCCAAAAAATCAGGGAAATTTTCAAATTTGGATCATTAAAACGACAATTATCGTCTATTATGCCTTCTGTTCTGGGTAATTTAGTTATTAATAATATTTCCTTTTAGTTCTGAAAAGGAATTTAAAAAAAAAAGCATCGTTATGTGCATTTTTATATTTTCAGTTTTATTTTTGTAAAAACGTGAACCACTTCTGGAGTGAGAAGCAAAAGCAAAATGCGTTGGACTTTGGATTGTAAGCAACATGTGAGAGGCTAATGAATATGCTATTTATTTAAGATTGGAATAGGAAATATGAAGCATATGAAACATTTAAAATTATCCACAAAAGAAATAATTTGAAAAAACTTGCTTTTTTTGCCTTATCTGCTTCCAGAAAACATATTTAATTACTATTATGCCTGTCACACTTGTATAATTTTGTATTGTATCCATAAATTATTATTTTAACTGACTATAAGTATCATAATTTTTCATTTATAATACAATATATTTATTGTATTATTGTAGTATGGATACTTTGTTTCTGTACAAAGCATGAATTGCAATTTTTTTTAATGTAATTGTAAAATCAGGGAAATTTTTGTGACATCATAATGGAAATCGGGGAAATATCAGGGAACTTTTTTTCCAGAATTATGTTGCCACCCTGTTATTGTATTTTGAAGTACTTGTTTGTAAAACGTAGATATTGAAATTTGCAATGTTACTCGTTTTTGTTAAATATGTATGCAGAATTTGTAGGCAATATTGTAGTTTTGGGAAGTAAATAGGGAAAATAAATGCAAATGTTGCTTCTGTAGGGCTTCTTCATGTTTCAATTTATATTTCATGTAAAGCAACCAATGGAAAAGCCCTCTAATTTTCCTCTTAATTTTCGTTATCATTACATATTTGTTCTCTCATAGAAAGTTTAAAGATATATTCTATTTTTACAACTTGTTTACTATATACCTTATTTTGAGAAAATACTAAATAATAACATACAATACTTAATTTAATTAATAATTGTACGGCTTGGTTGCCAAGTGGTATAAGTAAAAAAAACATAGAAATGAACTAACACCATTTTCTATTACTATTCAGCTAGATCTATCATTTAGCCAAATGATATGCTTCCAAGTTCAATAGGTTGCCAAATAATGAATTGAATATCATTCCACTTAACATTATAGAAAAGAAAAGTTGCAAACTTTATATGCTATTTTATCTCAAAACTCTGTTTTTGTACTTATACCATTTGGCGACCAAGCCACCAAATTATTACTAATTATCTTCTATACGGAAAAAATTTTTCAGTCTATATTTCCTTATAATTTGTTAATCATAAATTTTGAAAGAATAAAAATTCTTATTTTACTTTCATGCTATTTTTAAAACATGAATATAGATGTTTAAATAGCCTTATAATTAATTATAAGTGAGGGTAAACATCCAGAGTATTACCCAAAAGTATATCATCAAGCCAAATACATTAAAGAGTTGCATGTTATGGTTGGCCATTGTCTGAAATATGTACTTTTCTGCTTACGAATATTTTTTAAACGACTGAATATCTTGAAAAGTATGCTCAGTGATTTGATAGGCAGTGCAAGGTACATGCAGTTGCATGAGGTACTGTATAGAATAGTGTACCTCATTTTCGTGAAAAACTGTCCATCAAATTTAAAATATGAGTTTCTTCTACTATATATACAAAAAGTGTGTGATTTAAGTTGATAATAATGAGGAATGCAAATTAAAATTGCAGTTATGCTCCTATTAAAAATATTATTAAAGAAAGGGAGGTGTTCAGGAGTCTCAATCCTCTGCTTTCCCATAAGATTCCATGTTAAAATGTTCTACCAATATCCCAAATAAAATATTCCACACAAAAAAAATCTTCATACAATTTATCAAAATTATTTTAATTATAATTTTACATATTAATAAAATTATTAATTTCTTAAAAGATTTATGTAATTAACTAGATAATTTACAAATTATTGATAATTAAATAATTAGCATAACTTCTAATAACATTAATTTTTTATATTGGTCAATATTGTGAAAATTGAATTACTTGAGCTCCTCCCTCTCATAATTTTTGAATTTCTATGCTACTGCCGGTAGTATTAAGAATTTAAGTTAAACCTTTTTAGAATATTACCCTTTCTTGTCGTAACAAAACAGCACTTTACTAATCGAACTTACATTATGAATTGATTAAAGAATTGTACTTTAATTTCAGGGTATGAATGAAATCATAGGTCCAATTTACTACACTTTTGCTTCTGATCCAGACCCTGAATGGAGAAGTAAGTTTTAATTGATTATTTTAGTTTTATTTTAGAATAAGAGTAAAAACTTTTCTTTATTGTGCATTATTGTTGAATTCTAATTATAAAATCTATCATATCTCAAATCTCCTTACATTGGTCATGATGTGTAATTTTGAGGAGTGGGCTGCCGGCTCAGGTCTACTCATCGGCTGACCATAGTTTCCATTTATAAGAAAGAGCTCCTGTGGCTTTCCTTCTGAATAGATCCCAAATCGTTGCAAATTGCTCATAGGGCAACACTAATTCAATCTAAATTTTTTTGGGGCAATAAGCAAAGTTCAGCAATGAATGTATAAAGCTATTGGGATAAAAAAATCTAGATGCAGTAATAAAGTATATATTTCAAGAAAATGTAATTTTAATCGGGCTGGCTTTTATTCCATCTTACATTTCTATTTGAGCACATAAATTTTGAGGTTTTTTTTTACATGAATTATCTTTTAAATCGACTGTATGGATTAATAGGATAGAAACACTTTTATGCTTTTAGGGTGATCTATTCCAACACTATAACTCTTGGACAAATAGCAGCATGGGACTTGCATTCTGTCTCTTTTAATAAAAAAATAGATGCCAATGCATACAAAATTTTTAAATTAAGCCAAGTGTGTAAGTAGTTGTAGACAACAGCTTGCTTATCTGACTTCTGTTGCTAAGGTTTATGATGGGAACCAATTACTATTTCTATAATGTGCTGAAATAATATTTCATGTAAAATCCTCAGGGTCTGCTCTGACACAGCCACACCGGATTTTTTTTTCCTTCTCAACACTGCACTCTGTAATGCCCCAGTGTTTTCTAATATCTTATCGTCCTTTTACTGTAACAGAGTATGCCGAGGCTGACACCTTCTCCTGCTTCACCAATTTAATGTCCGAGATCCGCGACTTCTTCATCAAGACCCTGGACCACTCTGCGAGCGGGATCGGGGCCATGATGAAGCGCCTCATGGACATGCTGCAGGAGAGGGACTTCAACCTCTGGCAGAGGATCCACATGCAGGACATCAAGCCACAGTACTACAGCTTCAGGTGGATAACGCTGCTGCTCTCTCAGGAGTTCCCACTGCCAGGTGAGTGCTGCAAGCAAGGGACAGGGTACCACTGTTAACTTGGATATTATTATGTACTTGCAACCTGCTTTGTCACTTTTTTAATTGAATAAAATCGCACTGCTAGGGGGGGCCTCCGTGGACGAGCGGGTAAGGGCGTCAGCTAGGAATACGAAGGTTCCCGGTTCGATGCCAGGTGATGGACTTGACAAAGAAAAGTAAAAAGTAGTGATCTTGTGATCGTAGGATTGCCAGCTTCGCTACAAAATACTAGAAAAGTCGTCCAGAACATCCACAAATATTAACGGCGTGTATTACGGGACTGGTGCACAATAAATCTGATAGGGGTTCAAAGTCCCGACGTCTATTGAAGGTGTTGGGTGCCAGTTCAAGTGTTTCCTCGGCATCTGACCGAAGTTCTAAAATAACGAGGTGTAGGTATGAATGAATGTGTATGTGTTCCCGGGTCTTTCCTTCGAGATAGACCCCGAACCGTCGCCAATAGCTCACTGTGCAGCTCTAGTGCGACATTAATTAACCAAACCGCACTGTTAGGGAGTATTGAATTCTGAAGCTTTTGCTTCATAGTCAGATACTTTATCTTTCAGCCGAAACGATTAGGGATTTTCCCCATAAAAATGAAACTCATTATGAAATAGTGTTATTAAGTAGTAAATACTAATTATTATGAGTAATAATTAAATTGTCATTGGTATTATGTAAGTATGCCAAGCTTTAAGTTGATATAACATTTCAAAGTTGTGTTGATGTGTCTGTTATTGGAAGCCACCACCACATGTTTATAACTAAAATTTATTAGAAATGAGTAATGGAAATTAGAATTTTCCTATTTATTAATTTTTGGAGAGAATACTTATGTATTCTTTACTTTTCCCAATTATCCAATTCTAAACACTTTAGTACTGTTTATAATTACAAATTATATGTTACATCCATGCTTGCTGATAAAGTGAAACCTTCCTTAAAGACCTGGTTTATTAAGAGGCCACCTTCACTTAAGACATATGTTTTTTAGAATAAAATTTTAGAGCATAGATCAAAAATCAATTTCATCTTTAGTAATAAACCATACTTTATTTGTCTGCCTCACTCTCAGGAATACCAGATTTACGAGTGAAAAAATTTCATATCCTGTTTGAGGAGTGGGCCAGCGAATACAAACATGTCAGTCCAATCACAAAAAAGTTTTCTAGATGCATTTCTATGGAGCTTTGGATTTTCAAGTTTTTAAATAAAAGGAATATGTTTGGAAATATTAAAAAAAATTCAAAAGCACATACAGGTAATCTTTTTTTATATAAAATTCAATACTTATTTCATTTTTTTTTTACATGTTTGGGTGTGAATAGACATTCTTAAGGGGAGAGGGTAGGGTGTTGAACATGAATTTTAAATTGATCATAATTAGGCTTCTACTACTCAAAAGTTAACACAATTTTTATGATACATGTATTATGTTATTATTGATAACTTTTGAAATTTTTGAAACACAATCTCTATTTGGAGTTGAGTTGTAACAATTTTAACATTTTAAATTAAAAAAGTTTAAGGTACACTTTTCTAGTAAACTATTATGAATATAAACAAACTTTTTTCTAAAATACAAATTAGACTACATGTTCAACTTATGGAACCTCAAAAACTTGACAAAATGTATACTGAATGTTTTTAAAAATTTAATTTACTTTTGTTTACATAAAATTTTTTAGTTATAAAATGTATATATGTTTTAAATATATTTACCCATACAAAAATATAAATTTTGTTGGTTCCACAAGTTGAACATGCAGTCTAATTTGTATTTCAGAAAAAAAATTGTTTATATTCTTAATAGTTTACTAGAAAAGTGTACCTTAAACTTTTTTAATTTAAAATGTTGAAATTGTTACAACTCAACTCCAAATAGAGATTGTGTTTAAAAAATTTCAAAAGTTATCAATAATAACATAATACATATATCATAAAAATTGTGTTAACTTTTGAGTATTGGAAGCATAATTATGATAAATTTAAAATTGGTGTTCAACACCCTCCCCTCCCCCCTTAATTTCATTTAAATCAACTAAGTATTTTCAAAATCTACTGATGCATGTCCTTCTCATCTTCAACATCTTCCCTCCCTTTTCCTAAGTGCTGCTTTTGTCATAAGGTTTTAAAATTCTATCCCTGACCCCACCCGAAAGCTCAAGTTAAAGTTCCCTCTTTTTTTTATAAGAATCAACACTTTATGAATTTAATTAGTCCTAACATTTCTGTTCCATTTCTACAACTTCTGATCCATCACGATTTGAAACAAAAATCAGAAAGAAATGTGTGTTTCTGCCTTCACTTTGGATAGAGAGGGTAAAAGGAAGGTTAGGGGAAAATGCTTTGTGAGAGATGTTGAAAGGAGACAGCTGGAATATGTGTTTTACATTGTGTTTAGGACTTGGAACCTTTTTAGTGAATGCAAACCAATTTTACTTATGCATTCAGAGAAAGCTTTTTAGCTGGCCCCTCAGTTATTAAAGAAAACTTTTCATTTTACTTTTAGAACTGTTTTGTGTCCAGCTTTGTATAACTTTTCATTGTTAAACTATTTATATGAATTGTGTAGTTATTAGAATTATTGATACATCTATCCTCATACAAGATTAGTTAAAAAATATTTTTCAACTTTGGAACGGAAAAATTATGAAACAGTAACATATCTATCTATCATCAGGTAATTTATCACAGTATGAGACATTGATTATTCAATTAGCAATTGAAATCTTTCAGATTTTCTATTAACTAACAATTAGTATGGGGAACAAATTTTTCAATTACTCATTAATGATTCTTTACAGAGGTTTCAATGTATCTACATTTTGTAAGAAATAATTTAATTAACTTTAACAATGAAAAGTTACATAAAGCTGGACACAAAACAGTTCTAGAAGTAAAATGAATAACTATCGGCTTGATAGCTTTAAATGAAATTTTCTAAACATTCACTACTGTTTTTCTGCTAAACTGAGTAATTGTGTATTTGCTTCAAGGGGTGAACATTCATAAATAAAAATGTATTAAAATTTTGCTTATTTCTATGCTCATGAATTTGTAAAATTACCAAATTAAAATTTGTTTTTAGATGTCATCAGGGTTTGGGATTCCTTGTTTTCTGATGATAATAGATTCCAGTTCTTAATATGTGTTTGTTGTGCAATGATTCTGTGAGTATTTTTTATTTTTAGAATGCATTTTAACTTATACTATTTAAGCTTAACAACATATTTAAAGCTTAACAACATATATTCCTTTTTGTAATGTTTAGTTATTACATTATTAGAAACCTTTAATTTATACTATCCACATTTGTATAGAAAAGCTATTTAAAGTTAGCTGGTTGAGGGGTTAAGGTTTTCTTCGTGATTTTTTTTATCCGAGTTCTAATAAAATGAGATGTCAAGTTCTACATGTTTTTATTTGACTTGTAATTTGACAAAAATCGTAATTTCTATTTTATATGCATAAAAAGTTGAATGTTTTGCGATCCACACACAAACTTTCTTTTATTGTTATAAATGTATCTACTATTCATATTATCTTGAATTGTATATTATTTTAAAAGTATGATTCCATAAATTATGATAAATGATTTTGAAACTCGAAATTTGTTTCTATGTCATTTTTAGTCTTCCAGTTTCCCCCCTTTTAATTCTGTTGTGGTTTATTTGACTTAGGTGGCTCAAAGACAAAATAATGCATGGGGATTTTGCAAACAACATGAAATTACTGCAGGTGAGTTTCCAAAATCAATATTTTTGAGTTATATGCATACCACACTTTAATTTGGATAGACAAATGTTTTCAAAATGTACTTAAAATAATTTTATATTACACTTATCAAAAATAATGTATTATAATTGTTATATATACAATTTTATGCCAGGAATTTAACATGAAGTTTACATGGACTTAGAAGGTTATTGGGAATTAAATAAATCGGTTTAAAAAATAAATCTTTTTGAAATATTTCGAATTGATAGCCATGCTAAAAAGAAAAAAAAAATAACACAACATATGTGAAGAACAATTTCACTTAATTTAGTGAAGAGGTTTCAACTTCAAAGTAAAATTTTGTCATGTTTTTAATATTTATAACTGTGGGTTTTTAAAAAAATTATCCTATATTAATTTTGGAATTTTTAAATTATCCATTTTACTAATTATTTTAATTTTTAACAAATTCTGCCATTCCATTTAGTTAAATTTAACTTTAAAATGCAGTTGTGAAACTATACATTTATATAAAATTATTAAATTACCAATTGAAAGAGATAAAATGTGTGAGGAAATAATACGTCTTAACAGGTGATATAATGTATTTTAGGTTATTATTTTGCCTTTTATTTCTTCAGTTTGTAACAAATATTGAGCTTTTATCTTTTTGTATGGTAAAAGTTTTTTCTTCTTTATTTGTTTATATTGTTATACTTATATAATTTATTTTCTTTAGAATTTTCCCAACGTCGATATAAACTGCTTACTTGGTAAAGCTGTAGAATTGCAGCGGTGACAAAACTTTTTTTGAGAAAAAGTAAGTAAATGTCAGATGTTTCAAGATAAAATTATTTTGTAAGTTTCATTTATAATTATTCCATAATGAATTCTTACTTTAATATTACTTTAATCTTAATTTCCAATTTGATATGGAATGCCTTATTTTAACCATACAAAATAGCTTGTTGAATTTTATTGATTTAAATTTATTTTCTTTCTAAGAATTAATATTTTGTGGTTATCCATAAAAAGTAAGAAGGGCCTAAAAAAACTTAGATATGGTAGCAATATACCTGAAAGCAGAGAAAATCTGAAATTTGCCAAGTAAATGAAAATTACTTTAATGGTCTGGAAAAACAAAAATATATCTAAATTTAATAATTTCTAGAAAAATTAGGAAATTGTTTTGAATTAAATCCAATACAGTTGTCGTCTTTAATGTATTTTTCTTGTCATTCTTGTACAAATTTTGTTATTTTGTTTTTGTGTGCATAAAAAGCTTAACAAATAATTTATAGATTTTAACTTTTTTAAAAACTTAATCTATTCAAATGTAGTGAAGTTAAGCTCCATTTATCGAAACAAACACATAAAAATATTTGCATGAAATTTTGATGGGTTACTGGGTAAATTTACTTTCTTCATCACAGACAATGCTTAAAACCAAAATGGCTGTTATAAAAGCTCCTTAAAAAGGCTTTATTCAACTTTTAAATGGGTGGTTCGAGATCATGTGATTAGAGGAACAGCTGTTTTAGATTTATTTATAAATTCAAAAATTCTGTTTTACCGCATTATTTAAAGATATTTTCACTTATTTTACAGGTGTCCATTCCACCCATGACAATTCATGAAGAATCTGTTAACTTCAAAATAGGGATGTCCCTTTAAGTTCATCTTAAAGTTATATCATGTTAAATTCTTCGCCAATATTTTTATAAATTATGAAAGATATCAATTGTATATTGTGCAGGGGAAGGTTAATTTAAAGATGAGAAGTTTATTGCAAACATGTGCAACTTGTTAAGATGTGATTGTTGGAGGCCATTTTTTGACATTATATCCGAGTAGAACTTGTTCAATATGTTGTGTTGTACTTAAACTGCATATTTGTACAAAATGTCGATTAAGTACAAAGGGACTGTAAAGGCAATCAAAACAGTGCTTAATAAATTATTTTGAAATGTGTATTTCATTTGATTTATTTTCTTAGATTAGCTTTTTTTAAAATATTTTTTACTTTTTTTTATTATTGAAGATACTTATTGTATCTTCAAGTTTTGTTTTATTTCACATTTATCGGATGTGGCATTTTGTTGGATTTGAAATTTTATTTTTCTAATGGTTTTTCCAAAAATTATTCATAGTAGTATCATATTTAATAAGTGTGAGTTTTAAAATTATGGTCTATGTTCGATAATTTACAGAAGTGTTGTAAGGGCCTAATTTAATGAAATTGTGAGAAAAAAAAATTATAAATCCTTGTTTAGCTCAAATATATATTCAAAATTGTTGCTAATCTAATTGGCTTATATTTATAGATTTTTTTTTGTAAATCAAATTGCCATTAAAATATAAAATTTCACATTTAATGAGAAATTGTAGATTTTTTTTTAATATGTAAAATGTGTTAGTGCCTTAAATCATGTTAATTATTACCCATTAACCAAACCAAGCAGTAAAATGAATTTTGTCTTATAAATACTATCTATAATATATATTGTTATATTAATTTTATTCAATGCAATATATACATGTAACATTTTATCTATATTTGATTAAAGGAAACTTGCTCATAAGTAATGAAGACATATCTACATTTCTTTAACCTATAAGTTTGCACATTTATGGTTTCAGCCAAGACCTGATTACTGAATAAGCCTATAAATTTAACTTTACATTTTTGAGGGGGCCCCAAATCACACACATTATATAAATATTTAACACCTCTTGCATAGTTTGCTTCTAAATTTACCTTAAAAAAATTGCATTACTAACATTAATAAAAAAAAGTTGCTTCTTATGTTAAATTTGTTCGAACACTGTGGAAAAAATCAAAACATACAGAATATTAAGAATACTCATTACTTATTAATGCTTTAATATATTATTTATAATGTGTTTCTTTATAATGCCAATAAAAGTTCCATATATTAGTAAATGTAAAATTTCGATTTGATGTTCCAATGTCTATTTGAGAGCAATGAGGCCCTCAATTGAAAGTGGGATTCCCTTGCTTCATATCTTAATTGGGCCCTGATTTCACCTTCCCATTACATAGATTTTCTTTTATAAAATGTCTTGTATATTGAGTATTGTTAGAATTATAAATACAAAACCTTGTCACGTTAATCTACTCACCAAGTCAAACATTTTGCAGAAAACTCCAAACCACTATTTTATCAGTTATGGAGGACTATGTTGATGTAATCTAATGGGATCAATTTTAACTCTTTACATTTATGTGTAAATTGTTTGTTAAGGTTAGAACACTAGATTATACAAATTCGATAAATGTCTTTAATGCCAAAAGAATGTTCTCCTTACTTGTTTATACGGTTCCAAGCGATTTAGGCAGCTTAAAATCTTGTCAAATAGAATCGTTTAAACAAACTATTATTTATGTACTTTTTTGACATTAAGTCTTCAAATGCAAAGCAATAAACTTCATTATTTGTCTTGTAATATTTATTTTATATTATATGAACAAAATGAGATAGTTTAGTCTTGATATCTGTACAATAATGCCTTGGTAAATGATGGATTAAATTTCATTGTAAATAATTTTCTGATGAAATTGAATTTTTGAATTAGTGTATTTTATAGGCAATAATATTGAAATAGTCAGCAAGTAACTTCAGTTGTAACAGTTTTAAAATATTTTCCAGAATAAAGTTTTTTTCGCAGGATATAAACTTTATATATTTGTATCTAACAACCTTATTTTTTGTAAAGTTACGTTTATTTTTTTTATATAAATTAATGTATCGTTCTGAAGTAAGTGAATAAACTAAGACTCCTACTGAAAAATGTGTTGACACAAAGAGGAGAGAGATCAAAGATCTCGATGTGTAATTTTAAACTTTTAAAACGTAATGGAAATATGCCAATCTGCCCAGATGTTTCATTAATTTTATAAAAATAAATTCAATTTAAATGAGGTCAATTTTTTCTTCAGTACAAATCCAATTATACGAACTCCAGTTATTCGGATCCTGATCCCTTTGAAAAACAATTTGCCGACTGAAAATTCGAATGAAGTTCTAAAAATTCAGTAATTTTCCAAATCAGATATTCAACGTATTCTTTCACAAGCTAAAGTTCATTTACTATAATAATAACTCGTCTCCGATTAAGCCACAACCTACCAGTTCAATTGCTCTTATGACCATCGATACATCTGTCTAAAAAGAACCGTAATTGCCAAATAATAATTAAAAAAAAATCTTTTTACGAAATTTGTCAAATTCTCCAATTATCTAAAATTTCGATTTCTTAAAATGAATATGTAAAATCCCGACGGGCTAAGTAAGGGATATAAAAGTATGCTTACATTTGGTGATGACACACTTGACTAAAGACACTGGAGTGAGGACTAACTGTGAGTGACCACTTTACACCTTTTTGATTCAAGGTAGAAAAAAATAGTCCGTTTGCATAGTTTTGTATAGATTAAAAAAAAAACATGTCTGACTTTCAAAATATATTTAATGTTTTCCATACTTACTTTCTTACTTACAAGAAAAAGAAGACAAAAATATTAATTAATTTATTAAATACTTAAGATCGATGCAACACGACTAACTGTCCAATATGCCAGGTAGAATATATGTTCTCACCATTCTCTTATTAATAGTATATGCATTCAGTGGGAGTTCTGACTCCAGTGTTTATATTGTTTTAGCTCAATGCAGAGATTTTTCATGGGGGGAGGGGGGGGGGTTTCAGTGACTGAGCAACGGATTTCTTTACTTATCTTCTGCCCCTTCCCGAGGGGGAGCGGGGGTAGGGGGGGGGGGGGGGAAAGGTACCTAAAGAAATCCTTTTTTTTTTTTTTGGGGGGGGGGGTCCCTCTTAGAGGGGAAATCCTTAACCTCCCCCCCCCCCCCCCCCAAAAAAAAAATCTCTATTTTTATGATTTTTACAGTATAGCTCGGGTTTTAATTTTTTTTTTTTGACTTACAATGGGAGGGGTTTAAACCCCTCCCTTACCTACGTGCCTGGCTCAATGGTCGAGATTACATGTAAAAGAATAAATAATTCATTTGAATTGACGAAAAAGAAATCATGTGCTTTAACAAAAAGCAAAAAATATTTTTATGCATTAAAAAATGCTGAATTTGAGATTGTTGGTTAATTAACGTCGCACTAGACCTGTATAGTGGGTTATCGGTGACTGCTCGGGGTCTACATCGAAGGACAGACAATGGTCAACGAAAGACTCGGAAACACTGAGCACGCTAATATTTTGGGACCATGGTCAGATATCGAGAATAACCCATGAGCTGGCACCCGACTGAACTTTTAATTGGCGTCAGGATATTGAACCCCGATCAGATTTAACGTACACCAGTCCCGTACACTTGCCAGTGATAATTCAGAGTATTTTTGGATGACTTTTGTAAATGAAATTTGAGAAAATTGTTTTCGGCAACATTCTAGCAAAGAACTTGTAACTACCGTAACTTGTAAAGCCGTAGGGTTATTATAGTATCTTTGATTCTAGTCTAATGACGTCACTTGCATGTTGTCTGTATGCTGCTACCGGTTTCGAAAATGTGATCAAGACCAGAAAGCCATTCTCCACGTGCTTTACCGACAAAAACAAATAACATTGCACGGCAAAATGTTTTCAAAATTGCTCACAATATCAATTGAAGTAAAATATTTGACTCGGGTCTTGTTGTATTAATTTGAAATATTTTTCTTTTATTATAAAGTCATGTGCGGAATATGCGTCTTTATCTATTCACGAAAAAATGGAACGAGCACTATTTTCAAAAGTAGTGAAGATTCTACTTTCCAGGTACTTAGATTATTTTTGAAACTAACGGATTAATTTTGAAAACATGCTTAATTTTTAATCAAACTAATAAAATTCAGATGATAATGAAATGAGTTTAAACCTTGCATAAATGAATCGATATATGTTTATTTACTTTTAGCAACAAATCTAATTTATTCTTACACTCAAACTACACTATTCCTTCACAATTACAGTAAATAATAGGGGGGTAATTCCTATTACATCAGGGTGGCAACATAACCTGGAAAACTGGGAAGTCAGGGAATTGTCATGAAAATTTTTAATTCTGGAAAAGTCAGGAAATTTTTTCAAAATTTTACAAAAAACCAGGGAATTTTTCAAATTTAGATAATTAAAAAGGCAATTATCGTCTGTAATGCCCTCCATTCTGTGTAATTTAGTTCTCAATATTTCCTTTTAGTTCTGAAAAAGAATTTTTAAAAAAATGCATAGAAGCACATTTTCATATTTTCAGTTTTATTTTTGTAAAAACGGGAACCACTGCTGGAGGGAGAAGCAAAAGCAAAGTGTGATGGACCTTGAATTGTAAGCAACATGTGAGGGGCTAATGAATATGTGATTTATTGAAGATTGGAATAGAAAATATTAAGCATACAAAATATTAAAAAATATCTACAATAGAAATAAGTCGAAAAAACTTGCTTTTTTTGCATTATCTGCTTCCAGAGAACATGTTTAATTACTATTATGCCTGTCACAATTGCATAATTTGTGTTTATGCATAAATTATTATTTTAACTGTCAATAAGTGTTGCTTATAATTTTTCATTTAGAATGCAATATATTTATAGTATTATTGTAGCGGCGATACATTGTTTTTATACAAAGCATGTTTTGCAACATTTCTTAGTGTAATTGTAAAATCAGGGAAATTTTTGTGACACCATCATGAAAATCAGGGAACTTTTTTTCCAGAATGTTGTTGCCACCCTGTACATGGTGCCGCTGCCAAATGTGATATTTGACAACAATGGCAGGTGACAAAGTTTATATTTTGGCAACCCTAATTCATGATGTGGATAACAAGATTATGACTTATGGCAACTCTAAATTTTATTTTCACGTGATTGAAAATTCTTATGATATTTTAGGCACTGCTTTGGATTGTCATGGCTAGTCTCTTTGTGGTTGTGTTTTTGATTTTGCTATGGATGTATATGCTGCAGATGTGTAAGGCATTTAACTTCGTAATTACTTGTTACTTCATCTATTTAATAATAGTTTCTTATAAGTTATAAAACATCACCAAAATGACACTTGGTATGTTTTGCATTCTGTGCCTCATTTAATCTACACAAGTAGATTCATCTGTTTGTTTACATAACATCAATATTGGAAATAGTATCTCCAGGCATTCCACACCAAACTTGTTGATGAAAATTAATTTGGTAAAGTGTTCCCTAATCTTTATTTTTACCTTCATATTTCAAGCCATTGTAATATCTTTATAGTATAATTTAAGAAAATTTTAGACTTTTTGCTATTTTATCAACAACTGCAAGGTTATTAGATTAAGCATTTCACTCTTAAGCAGAGTTCAATAAAAAACATCTTGTATAAAAGTATACATGATTAAAATTATAAACATAGCTTAAATACCTCCTAGATCGTTATGAAGAACAAGGAAATAAAGAATTAATAATTATTTTGTTAAATTACAAGCGACAGCAGAGGGTAAAGGATAAAATTTTAATTAATTAAGTTGTATAGATCCTGCATATTTGTAATTATAAATTTTAGTATGAAAAAAAATAAAACATAAGAAATTATTATAAATTGCCGGTTACAATATACTTCGGTACATATAGTTACTCAGTACACACAGAGGCATATATAGTGGCACTTGGTGACAAAAGTGAGGTATGTTGCATACTCAAAGAATTTTTCCTCTTGAAGGGTTGTTGTAAAGCATTACCAGATTTGACGACAAATCAGGGGGATTGCAAAATATATTTTACCCAAATTGCATTAATCAAGTTTTAGACTTTTTAAATTTTTTTTTAATAAAGGAATTATTTGTTAAATTTTATTTTAGGACATATCAGGACAATTAAAACGACGTGGACCAAATAATTATCAGGAAATATCATGTTCATTTCAAGACACTGCTGATCTGCATTTTGCTGCTTCGGTTTTGCATCTAAGAGGAACAACCCCAACATGGCAGCCAATTGCAGATGATGCTGGAAATATTATTTTGTGGAATGGAGAGATATTTGATGGCTTTCAGGTAAATTATATGACTTGTTGAACTTTAAATAAAAGGTAAATATATTGTTTAGTTGTATTTTCAGGGTATATAAAAAGGCTTTTGCTTTGACTAAAAAATATAGTTAAAACTTAAGTGTATAACATTCTAGGAAAAGGCTACCCTCGCTGCCTCTTCCTCTGGAAATCGCACCCTTGTAGCTTTTTCTTCGAAAATTACTGACTTTACTCTAACCATTTAGTATGCAAAAATCGATTATCTTCTGTTTTTCGTGTTTCTTTTTCTTTGAACGAGGTATTACTCTGATAATCAACAATACATTTTTCCTCAACTTGGGTTTCATTTTTCTTGACATAATTTTTCCTATAAGAATTTAAAACGTTTTTTTTTTGTATATGTGAATGACTTTTTACAATTTTGATTGCATTTGTCAACTAATTGTTTAACAGGTTTCTTTGATTTTTATGAAAGAATTGAGATTTTTATGTGGTTTTTGTATTTGTTTGAGCTTTACCTACAGGTTTTTTCAGTTTTGATTAGGTTTCTTATATATTTGATTATAACTAGCCTATCAGATCTAAGGAGTTTATTAAACATCTGTGTTTTGCACCAATCGTTTATCTGATTTTGGAAATAGAGTGTATCTACAATTTATTTTTATTTTTGATTTACTGTCATGTGGGCGGGCTGTAAGTCACAAGAAATCGAAAATGGCTGCACTATTTTCCATTACTGAACGGCTATATCTATCATTTGGCCAAGTAGTGTTGGTCCTAGTTGCCATTAAACAGCTGAATATCATTTACTTAATATTATAGACAAGGTGAGCTGTAAATACTCAGAATTTAGTTTCTTAGAAGTTTTTGGTCTTAAATCGCTTTGTAACCGACCTGTCCATTTCAATTTGAGGTGATAAGTTTGGCAATTTTTTTTTTTTACTTTCTCCAATTTTGAATTTTTTTTATATGACTTTGCATCCATCGTATTAAAAAAAAATGTGCCTTTTTTATATCTGTACCACAGTGGTGTATGACTCAATGTCCATTTTTTTTCAATTTTTAGGTTAAAATTATGAGATTTTCACATTCTTTACAGAGGTATTCTTTTAAAAATATTCTATGTCCAGAAACCTACAGGCATGTAAAACTTCGATAAGTTTTCCTGTGAAATAGTAAATATGGTCAAAGTGTTGTTTACCTATGAGGTACAGATATTGCTCTCTGCTTCCTGTCATATGTAGAAGGAATTGTGATTTAAATATAAGTTATATATATTTCTTAGTAAACATAGTAAAAATTCTTCTATTCAGATCATCACAGAAGAATATATTTCAAACTGTTCTTTTAGCAAAACAAAACATATATAAAAACAAAAATTCTTCTATTCAGAAGAATTTTTACCACATAGTTAGATGCATATTGTAAACTTAATTTATTTTTACCCAATTTTTTTTTATTATCACTTTTGTATTTTCTGTTTTTGAATTCTTATTCCTATTGTGATTTAATAGCTTCCTTAAATCATTTATATAATATTTTTATTTAATGTACTAATACATTTTTTTCAGCTTGATGAATATGTATCAGATACAGAGCTGTTAAGCAAAAAGTTATCTATTTGTACAACTGAAACAGAAGTTTTATCTGTTATGTCAGCAATCAAGGGCCCCTTTGCTATTATTTTTTATCAGGTCAGTAAATTTCTTAAACAGACAGAGAATGTGTGCCATGTATGGTGTGGTGTGAGTTTTATACATTTAAAATAAATATGAAATAAACAAAACTAGTATATATCTAGAATTTGTTTTCTAAAATTATATCAAAATATAGTTTATTACATTTTTTTATATTCCTCAAATTATTTTCCTTCAAATTATATACTCAGATAATGAAAAAATTTTGATTTTGTTTTTAAAGTGAAAGTTAAAAATAGTAAAATTTTCATATTTGAAGCCATTTAAGTTATACATTTTGTGTTACTAATTATACAGAACAATTAATAAAAAAATATTTTTTGCCAACAAAAAAAGGGTACATATTTAAGCTTGAATGGTGGCATGTTAAGTTTATATAATATTTTCAAATATTTGATATATATCCTCAAGTATAATTTAAAAAAATGTATAAACTTACGTATTTCATAATTTTTTTTATTTTAGCCATTATAACAGCCATTTTTATATTTTAAAAGCTCTCTATGTTGAATTTATTTATTTACAACTGAGATAAGCATGCTTGACTGTAGGCTTGTTGTTTATTCTTTTCAAACTTTTTTTATTTCTAGAGTACTGGTCTCCTTTGGTTTGGAAGAGATGTATTTGGCCGCAGAAGTTTATTATGGAATACAGATGACTTATCCTTTCGTCTTTGCTCAGTTGCTTCAAAACATGACAAGGTAGATTTTCGCATGTTTTTAGCTCCTTTGATATTAAATGGTCCTTTTAGATATTAACACTAGAACGACGGCAGTTTCGGTATACCTAGAACGACGGGATGGGTCAAATTGACCCAGAGTACAAAAATCCATGTTTAATTTTTAAAAATATAACTTTTTTTTCCAGTAATGACAATTATTTCATTGACAGTAATCTTAAGAGTACAAAATAGAATATTTAAATTTTAAACCTTAAAAATAAACAAAAAATTATGTTTAAAAACTGTTTACAATATATTCAATTTGAACTTTTTTGAGGCATTTTGTCATTGATGTGTAAATTTTTTATTCATTATTTAAAAGTTATTATCAGGAAAGTGTTCGTATATATACTACACAAAGTTGCAGCAACTTTTTTTTACGATAACTTTTAACGATAACTCTTTTATGCACTTGTTACACATCGAAACAAATATCAACTGTTTTGTTTACACACTTAGAAACTTGACTTCGAACTCTTTTGCGTGCTACTGATGGTACTCCGGTAGTTTCATTTGTTTTCTGTAAATCTGAATTATTCTTTTTACGAGTAGACTCAATATAAGAATGGCGAAGCTCTTCAATAAGTTGTTGGAGAAATTTTCGCCTCGAAAGCTTTTTAACGATAACTCTTTTATACAAAATCTAGGAATTTATTCAAGCAAGGTCTAGAACATTGTTGAAGACAGGCACTGGCCACCTTCTCGATGCTGTCTTCACCAAGAATTTTCGTGCATTTGACAGCAACATCTGCACTGAATTTTGTAGAATTGTAAAACCATATTGTCTATGGAAATTATTTTAGCCCGTTATCGTCAATATAAACTGTGGGGTGAAATGAACTGAGTAACATGACATTCTTATTATTTTTCCCTTGGTAAACTGTCATAGTAGTTGTACTATCATTATGTTTCAGTAACAATGTTTCGACAATTATGTCTTCATTTGTTTTCACTATTTCAGGCAAAAAATTTCGATTCCACCTTACAGTACCTATCAAACTGGTGTTCTTTGCTTTTAAAATTTGTGATAGTTTCAGTGTTGTGAAAAAGTTATCAGTGATGACGTTTCTTCCTTTGTTTTCAAAAGGTTTCACTAAACGTAAAACGACGTGTTTGGCGAGTTCTAGATTTGCAAGACGATGCTCATCTTTATCTAAATATAGAAAGCCATTTATTATGTATTTAGTATCATCATCAGCTGCAAGCCAGAACTTAATTCCAAATTTATCTGTTTTGTTTGCCATGTACTGTGTAAATCGACATCTGGATTTTGTAGGAAACAGTTGCTCATCAACTGTTATGTATGAAACCTTGATTTCTTGGTTGTTTGCACTAGAAACGTTTCAGTTTTACTAGAAACATTTTCATCGCTACTACATGCAACAGGTAATTCGCAAGAATCAAATAAATTGTCATCATTATCTGAAGATAAACTTTTAGTATTTGAAGGCACAAATTCTTCATCCCTAGAAGCAAACTCTTTATTTCTACATTTTTCGGATTCATTTTCCGACAACTGTTGAAAGTATTGTAATGCTTCGCTAACAGTAAGTTTCAGAGACATTTTACTCAAGCTTTATCCTATCTGTACTTATTCAGATGCAGTCCTGTCTCCATCAGGGGAAAAAAAATGCCATCTGCGCTTTTTCTCATATAAAAACAGTTTGAACGAATGAAAATCCAATATTGCTCGACCAGTGACATTATATATGTAGGTCAAGGTCACTCACCCCCTGGATGAGTCAAGCCAAATGCGCACGACATAGGTGTAATGTGTTTTAGTTCTATAAATCGTTGTTATCTGCTTTCTGTATAGGAGAAGGGTGTTTGGGTCAAAATGACCCATTCAGTCGTTCTAGGTATAAGTGTTAAAAACACCAACTATAATAACTGCCAGACGAATAATATTTTTTCAGGCTGTTATATGCATGATTTTGGGAAAAGTCAAGAAATTTCAATTAATTCGGCTGGTAAGTTTTTGAGAAAAACAGAAACGAAATTAGATTTGGGTCAAATTTACCCACTTCGTCGTTCTAGTGTTAAATACCTGAAATATTTCATAATTTAATTTTTCAGCTGAAATTTAGAAATACAAGTGTATATATTTTTTATTATTAGTTATTTAATTATATATTTTATTAGTAGGACACTTTTTACATTTTTAAAATGGTTTTCGATTTAGATGTCTATATAACTTAACAATATGTTGAATATGTTATTATAGAACACACAACAATAATATTGTTTTCCAAGTAATTATTTATTCCAAGTAATTATTTATTCCAAATATTGTTTTCCAAATAATTATTAAATATAATTTTTTTCTCTGTAATGTAAATGGTTGTGCATACCTGAAAACTTGTGTGGATTGGACAATGTACGATTAGCTAATGAAATTATATGGGTTTCAAAACCCATCAAAACATTCAAATCTTTTTAAATAGTAAAATTTCATGAAATTTTTCTTTATTGAAAATGATTTTTAACTTTTTCTGTTAAAATATTATGTGTGCTTTTAATGCAAGTTAAACATATTTAATGCTTAACTAAACAATTTTCTATTAGAAATAATATTTTTTTCATATGTAATGCCAATTAAACTTCTAACTTTTGTAATGGTATGTTACATAAATTTTTTTTTATAAGTTTGTTGTGAATTATTTTTTACAGATTTGATTTTTGAAATATTCATGGGCATAGTTCATGGGTGCATCATAACTAGATTAAGTTCACAACCTTTTAATAGGTGTTTTAATATTGGGTATAGAGTGTACATTTTGTAATCTCAATTTTACAAATATTTTTCTAAAACTTTTTAATTAATTTAACCAGGAAATGAAAGTTTTAATAATTATTATATTGCACTCTTACTTCAAAAGTGACATAGGTCAAAAGTAATGTTTTTGTGTGTTATTTCAAATAATGTGTTCCAAAAACTGTTACTTGTCATTCACCAAATAATAATCAGTATAATGCTGTTAATTGTCCTCTGAGTAATTGTCTTCAAAAACAGTTTTTGGCCTTTTTTGAAAATGCAATGATTTTGAGTTGTGTCACTTATGCAGCAAGAGTGCGATATGTTAAATTTCTTAGCTTAGTTTTCATTCTTTTGATAAGATTGATGAACACAAGCTCAAAACACCTTTTGTGTAATATGCCAGTTTTTAAATCAGAATTCCAATTGAATGCCTATTTATTGCTGCCATTATATTCTGTATAATTAAAGAATAATCAATAATCTATTTTAATCAGTGACTTACTGATAAGAAAATTTCTCATAAAGGTAGTGTTGACTTAATTCTGAGTGTGCTTATTTAAAAATTAAAATGTCTGAACGGTTATTTATTTTATTATCTTTAATATCAAGTTTTTTATTTTTCAGTGGAAAGAGGTTTCTACAGAAGGTTTATTCTGCCTCGATCTCAATCAGAGTTGTGTAAAGAAATCTTTTGTGGTTTATCTCTATCCTTGGTCTTCTGGTCCATCTGGATTATCATTGCAATTGAAGAATGAAGAAGAAGTAACAAATAACTTAACTATTTCTTATAAATCACAATCTTCTATGCAGAGTCCAGTTTCAAATCCTCTGAATAGGACTTTACCAACTGACGATATGCTTGGGGTGTTTGAAACTTCAACAGAAAAAGATCTTAGTCTTTCAGATTTGGAACTCTTATCGAAATTAGCAGAAGTTCCTGTTTTGAAGAAAACTGCGACAGAGTTTGAAGACGTTCTTTCGGAGGCTGTGAGGAAACGAGTTTACAACAATCACCATTTATGCAAAAACTGCTATATGAAAAGAGGGGAGGACTCTATTAATAATCTGACCTGTGAACATGCTTCTGTTGGAGTGTTATTTTCTGGTGGTTTAGATTCAATTGTTATTGCTTGTTTTGTAGACAGGTAGGATATTGTGATATAGTTTCTATATCTCATCTGTCATTTTAATTTTGTAATGCTAATCTATTTAAAACTTTTTTTATGCAATACAAAGTCAATATAACGAAACTTTATTCTAATTCATAAAATTTTAATATCAACACAGCAGATATCTTCTTATTATATTCGTATGAAGAGACAGTGGATAGAGCCCGAGATAATTTTAGGCTTTTATTATCTTAATCTTCCTGGCTTTCTAATTGAACATTTGTGCTCATATCAGTAGAAAATGGAATATTGTGAAATGGCCTTTATTGTATACCGAGTTGCAAGCTGAATAACGTTTTGAATACGAGATTCGGTGCAAATGTTAGATTTGATGTTCACGATTTTTTTATATTGTTTGAGACAAGTTTTTAAACAATTATTTATTTATTAAAAAGAGAAGTGATAATAAAGTAAAATGAGTTTAATAAATTATACAATAATAATTTTCTAAGATATCCATCTAAATTTACTCAATGTTATGGTACCTTAGCTCATTTGTAGCTGTCCAATATTTTTTTATACTAACAGTATATAATTCTCTTACTTAAAAAAAGAGCCCCAGTTGCTCAGTTGGTAAAGCGTTCAGCTACTAATCAGAGGATGGGTGGTTAGAGTCCGGGAAATGGACTTGACATAGAAAAGTAAAAAAGTAGTGATCTTGCGATCGGAGGGTTGCCAGCTTCGCTACAAAAATACTAGAAAGTCGTCCAGAATATCCAACAAATTATACTGGCGTGTATACGGGACTGGTGCACGATGAATCTCATCGGGGTCCAAAGTCCCGACGTCTATGGAAGGCGTTGGGTGCCAGTTCAGGTGTTTCCTCGTCATCTGACCATGGTTCTAAAATAACGAGGTGCATGCATGTATGAATGTGTGTGTGAATGTGTATCCGAGTCTTTCCTTCGAGATTGACCCCGAACCGTCGCCAATAGCCCACTGTGCAGCTCTAGTGCGACATTAATTAACAAAACCAAACCAAACCAACCTTACTTAAAAAAAATATTAAAATGTTGTTTTTACCTAAATTTCTCAAAATTTTTACATAATTTTATTTGACTTAGTATTTTAAATTAAAAAATGAACAAACAATAAAGCTAAAATTGAAATTTTAATGATTAACAAGTGTTCAAGAATAAACTTTATAACTGTTTAGAATAAAATACATTTTGATATTTCTTTAAATAAAAATAAAACTTATCTTGCTATTAGTATAATAAAATAATTAAAAAATAATTGAAAACGGTTTATTATCCTTTTTTTTTGCAAATTTCCCTGAAAATTTAAATGAATATATTTCACATTTAATATCTTGTATTATAACATACTTTCCATTTGACTTCGTACATATTTCTTTTATAATTTGTTTGTTTGTTTGTGTTTTAAATTTATAAAACGATTGTAATAATCATTTCAGACATCTGTCGGAAAAGCAATCCATTGATTTGATCAATGTGGCATTTGCTAGTAATTCAAGTTTAAAAGGGTGTACTACTCATGTTAGACATCCAGCTTTTGGCACACCAGATCGATTAACAGGGAGAATGGGTGTAGCTGCTCTTCGCAAAGTTTTCCCCCACAGAAACTGGAATTTTATTGAAGTAAATATTAAATATTCTTGCTTTTAATTAAAAAAATCAGTAATTTTTGTCAATCAAGTAAAAAAACGTAATGTATAATATTTTTTTGTTGTTTCCCGTCTGTTTAAAAAAAAAAAATGTATGCATAATTAGACTACTTTTTCTATAAGTGTAGATATTTATGATAAACTGAAAAAGTGCATTTTAAAGTTTTCCAGCTACAAGTTAATATGTTTCTTAAATTAATTTATAGTAATCATATTATGAAAAATATTATGTCTTTACTATTTTATTTAGTATAAATATAGACCTCTAACAATTCATAATTATTTACATTGCACTGGATTGTGCCTACACAAGAATTTTGAATCATGATTTGGAATTTTTTTTATTCCAGATACCTTTATTATAATGATTGATACAAAAAGTAAATTTAATAGTTCTAAACTATTATAGAGTATTGGAGAATATAAACAGGACAATTAATTTTAGGATTAATCTTATTGATATCTATTTTATATTTGTATCAATATTTATCACGATACAAATAGAAATCGAACTCGAAAACAATTATACACATTGTACTACAAACATATAGGAAAACTTAAACTTTTAAAGTCATTTTCTGAAACAAGATCGAGGTCATTGGTCTGTTTGTATTCTTAGCCCCCTTCATTATTTTTCTACCTACTATTTTGCTATTAAAATTATATGAGCTCATAGAAAGTGTTTAGTGAAATTTATATAGTGGGAAGTTAGGCCCCCAATTTCTTTTCACAAACAATTATTCTGCTACATAAATAACTTCTAATTCTTCTTACAACTGTTCTACTGTACTGAATTAATCCTTTTATTGTGTAATTTTGTTACTGCTGCTATTAGGTTAAAAGGTATGGAATTGATGCAAAGTCTGCAATAAACCAATTGTATACTTATTATTGTAGTGTAACTTGAATTATATGTATTATATAAAAATATCTTATATTTAAAAAAGTCTTAAGATTATCTGATACTTACTAATTCCTAAAGCCAATATTTGTAAATATAATTTATACATTTATATTATACAAATTATCAAAATTAAATTTATATATAGAAATTTATATATTTTTATAAAAAATATCCGAACAAATACTTTTGTGTATGATTTTAGTTTGATTGATATAACTATTTGTATTTTTTTGTAGGTTAATGTATCAGAAGAGGATTTAGTTTCCCAAAGGTAAGCAAACTTGTACATTAAATTATCACTTTTTATAACTGCATTTTACTTTCATTGCATACTATTTTGTTTAGAAAATGTCTTTACAACTTTTTATTAAAAATTTATGCCCATAAAGTAATGAAATGTATTTGAGGATTGTTCTTTGTTTCTTAGTACGTAAAGAAAAGTAATCTCTATTTGAGAAGCAAGCATTCAAAGCATGTATTGTACAAAATATTTAAAAACTAGATTATTACATAAATTAATTTGCCTTCAAATGTTCTATTGAACTGGCCCGATTTATTTTTAGAAAACACTTTTGTTTCTTTTGGAAATTTACTTTTACATCTTTTGAATGTTTGCTCTTCATATTTAGAAATATATATTCAATTTATGCAACATGGTTTTATTTCTGTTTTATATGAAATAAAAGTTATACTTAAAAGTTATTCATGATACATACTTTTTATTCTTATTTTTATTTAAAAATAAATATTCGCTAATTTTTTCGGAATGCTCACATAGTGTAATAAAAAGCTCAGAAACTCATTTAAGAAACAAATAAACTTAAATAAAGTTAATTGCACTTCGAAAATTTCAAATCCTTTATAGTTAAAGAAAAAAATGTAGTTTTGTTAAATTATATAACATGTTACTATTTCATACAATTTATCAAAATAATTCATGATAATTTGCATAACTAGCATGCCTGTGCAATAATTACCGCATGATGCCCTCCCCACCCATTCGTTAAAGCCAAAAAATAAAAAAGTTTAACGTCTGCCTCTAGATGGCAGCAGCATTATCAATGGCTTGGTTAAAAATCCCTATTAAAATGAATTATTTTAAACACATTAAAAAAAACCTGTTGATATTTATGAGATGAAAGAACAATTTAGCACTATTCCAAGATTTTTTTTTGGTACCTCATGTGTTAATATTCGTTGTTTCTAATGGGTGTAAAAGGGATCTTTAATATAGAAATAATATATTAATATATATGATCAATCATCATCTTAACTAAAAAAAAAAGCAAAAATCCTTGATATAAATTTGTAGTTTATGGAACAAATTCTTTTATTTCTATGGGTGCATAATCCCAAGGATCCATTGTCAGCTAGCAACCAGAGGGTTGCGAGTTCGAATATGGCTGTAAGAGATTTGACAAAACGTTAAAATGTAGTGAACTTGTGATTGAAGGGTTTACAGACTCGCTGCGAAGTAACAATACGTCTTCCAAACTTACCATCCAATTTCTATGGTGTGTATACGGGACTGGTGTACATTAAATCAGATCTTAGTCGAATGTATTGATGCCTTGAGGTTGTGTCACGTGCCAGTTCAGGTGTTGTCTTCATCTTTTGACCATGGTTAAAAAATATGAAACATTGTTCCCAGGTCTTTCCTTTGAAATAGGCCCCCAATCGTCGCCAATAGCCTAATGTATAGCTCTAGTGCAATGTTAATTAACCAAACCAAAACCTTTATTTGTAAGCTTTCAAACCTGATGCCTTAAAATACATAATACTTTAAAAAACACCTCTAGGATTTAAGCATTTTTGTAATTTGTCGGACGTACCAGCTATATAATAATTTAACTTAAAAAATAATAATAAAAAAAATGCTTGTTGAACAATAAATATAAAAGCGATCTTCACTCGCACCTAAAATAAAATTTCATAATTTTATAATTTATACATAATTTTGCATAGTTTTTGTTTGTTTTTATTTGCATTAAAATTGTTTTCTTATAATTCAATTGAGAATTTTGAGTGACTTTATTGTTATCTTAAAATCGTAATTGAGATTAAGTAAAAACTTGTAGAAAAGACACCATCAGCCATCTCCTCAACCCTTCTTGCACAGTTCTTGACGACAGTATTGGCTGTGCTTTGTGGTTTGCTGCCAATGGAAGTGGATTTATGGATTCAGGTGAAGATCCTAAAAGATACAAATCGCCTGCCAGGGTATGTGTTACATTAAACTTTTGAAATTATAAAAGTTTTATGCTAAGTTTTAATAGTTTTGGTATGCTAGGGAAAAACCACTTTAGTATTCATTCATTTTCCCCCAAATATATTTTTTGTTGTAAAGTGATTTTACTCCTGGACACATTAATTATATTGTGGGCAATTAAAAAAGTTATTGATAAGCTTCTTAAAGTGTCAACCTCCATTTGTCTGAATGTTTCAAATTTACCAAGTATTTTTATGATTTATGGACTACAAAAATGGTCCCCAGAAAAAAATTATAAAGATTAAATTTAAAAAAAAATTTAGTATAGCATTTTAAACTCATACATATGATTGTATACTACAGGAGGTGTTGTAAAATTTAAGGATTCTTCTAGTTTGTATGTTTGGTAAATGAATGTAAAATTAAAAATCTTAAAAAGGAGGTTTCATATAAGAAGTACATAAAAATACAGAATAGCTTCAATAGTGTTCATTCTACAATAATTACTCATTCTACATTTTTCAATACGTTTAACTATAAATACATTTTATTAAATGTATTTAATATTACTGTATTGTTGATTACAAAGTGTATTATAAGTCATTAGTGTGTTGTAAGTTACAAATAGGCATTATAATTTGTTTATGTTCATTCTTTTATTAGATTCCTACAATCTTTTTTTTATACCCTATGTCTTTATTATTTGTGTAGGTGTTTTAGCAAAGAAATAAACACACAAGGGTAGACAGGACATTATTGAAATATATTTAAACTTTAGGTTCAAGCTAAGATAATATTTAAAACGGAACATTTAAGTGGATGCCTACGATATTGACCCACTGAGACGAAACACGACCGTTCACATGAAGATTGTAAACATGAATGATTGGGTGTTGCCACCACTAAGTTACAAGTTATATGCATGGGTTGTTCTATTACAAACAAGCAGGGGTGATGGGAAAATGGGCATTGATATCCAACAATTTGTGTACCTTTAATATTATATTGTTGTACATTTTATTATGAATAAACTATTAAAATATTAAGTGTATTTAATTATTTATGTATTTTTATTATATGGTTACAATTTAATAATGTGTTAGTAGTGTTCCTTCTATTTCAGTATGTTTTCACTCTTTTTGTACCTCAAAATAATTTTTTCCATTTAAATTAACTTAATTGACAACTAAATCAATAAATATAGTATTTTTGATGAGTACAATGTTTTAAATGGTTTGCACTAGGTTTTGCTTGTTGGTATGGGTGCCGATGAACAACTTGGTGGATATGCTAGGCACAGAGCTAAGTTCAAGTATGTTTTTGAAATATCGAACTTGTTTGGAAAAAGTTTATTTTTTATTTATTTCTTATTTGGGTATTTCGTTTTCAGTGTCTCTGGATGGAAAGGTCTAATTGAAGAATTGTCTTTAGAGTTAGATAGAATTGGTTCTAGAAACCTTGGTAGGGATGACAGGTAAAGCCGGTTTATTTCCTTATTAAATGTATATTTTTTAACATTGCAAATAGTAGTTGCTGTAATTTAGCATGTTAAATGAAACTAAATATTATTAACAAGATTATTAATGATTCCTAAATTTTTTATAATTCTTTTCTCCTTTAATACTTTACATTATTGAATAATTTAAAAGATTAGTACATATGAATTATGGGATTGGTACTCACCTGGGTAACAGACAAAACTGGGAGTGTCTGGTAAAATGCAAGAACTTTAAAAAAAATTAATGAATTTTAATGAAAAAGAGCAATATTTAAAATAATTTAGAAATGTAAGCCACTTTAATTTTTTTTTTTTAGTTTTATAGCTTTATAACATTTATTTCACCATCACTGATGTGACTTTTGTTTCACCACTAAAGTATACATTTGAAAAATTATTGGTTGTCAATGCTTTTCTAGGTTGATTTTTAAAGGTTAATTATAATGTGTAAAATATATTTTTTTCCTTTTAATAATACTAATACTTTGTCTAGAATTAAAAAAAATACTAATATTTAAAAAAAATTTATATTGAATAATTCTGACTATCTCTTTTTTGAAAAATTATTCTTGGCCACCTCCCAAGATAAGGAGAGATACATCTGTATTTATTAACTTTTCAAGAGAGCCATTATAAAGTTTTAGTTTCCTATTACGATATAATTACTCATCCCCCCTTTTTTATATGTATTTTGATCATAAAGATATGAAAACAAAACTTTCCCAATTGTTACTCACCTAAGCAAATATTCACAGGCAACTGAAAATCATCATTTTAAAGTTTTTTTTTATTTGTGAGGCCCAATATAAAGATTTTGTAAAATTATTTATGTAAATTAAAGAATTGTATGTACATTTTCGCAATTTCAGAATCATTGCTGATAACGGTGTTGAATCTCGATATCCATTCCTTGATGAAAATGTTGTGTCATACCTGAATAACACACCTGTTTGTCTTAAAGTAAGTAAATTTGTAAAATCAAACCACGTAATTTTCCATATTTTTTTATACTGATCAGCTATATTTTATCAGAGGTAAAGTTTTTACTGAATTTATAATATAATATTTCCCAACATGCTATTTAAATAATAAGTTTAAAACACATTATTTTTTTTATAAAAAGATTGTTTTTAAAATATATGTTTGATAAAAATTGTAAATAATTTTTTTTAGCTATGTACAATTTTCTTACAGTTTTTTAGTTGTGCTATTAATGTCCATGTCCGAAAGTGGGTTGAGATATATTTTGTTTAATAAAACTAAAATTTTTTGTATTTTATAATATAAATATGGTTTTAAAAGAATTCAATCTTAATAGCATTTAACCAGATATAATATTTGTTATCCTTTGGTTGAAACTCTTTATTTTTTTTAAATGTTTAATTTCCATCAACTACCTTAAAATTCCTCTAAAGTTCTCTCCCCAAATAAATAAACTACAAGCAATATGTAAGATTATTGCTATATTATAGTAGAAGAGACTTGTGTCTTGTATTCCTTTTTAAAAATCTTATTGGAAATGCATGTTTATCAGACTTGATTTTTCCATTTTTACTTGCAAAATCTCATTCTACCTTTATTTTTTCTTCATTATAAGTATTTATAATATATATTCTTAGTTCTTAAATATTAAAAGAAAACACAAACATACCTTGGATAACTTTTAAAAAGTGAGGAAAAATAATTTAAAAAAAAAGTATTTGACGTACTTGGTAAACTCTAGAAGTTTTGAATCTTTTAATTTTCTGCATTAAAGTAGCAAATTTCTCTAATAGAATTATCTTCTCAAGCAGTGCTGTAAGAGCTTCTATGGCCTTTTTCGTGTATTCACAATTAATTAGATCCACCCCCCTCTGTTTTGCTTCTCTGTATCTTCCTATAAAAAAAATACAAATAATATAACATCAAATATTAAGTTTCCAAGGTTTGAAATATATACTCTCCTCTAACCTTGGAGTCATTGCTTATTATAACTTATCTCTCAGTAGTGCTTTACGTATGTAATTTTATATTTGTAATTTTATTATTATTATTTTTGTAATTTTATATAAGTTTGAGCAAAGAGTTAACTTCAACAAACCTTATGTTGACCTTCAGTTACACAAAATTATATATATTTTTTCCATTTGTGTAATATTTATTATAGAGTTAAATTCTTTCTAATGTACTCACAACATTTCTGTATATACTAAACTGCATTTGTGGTGTTTGTTTTTAAATAAAGATTAATTACAAATAATGGCAACCAACTGCACACTCTTGAATTTTGTAACGTGGGATAGTGACTGTTAATGGGATTGTGTATTAATTTGCGATAACTTCGAATGTTCATGAAACTTAACTTAAAATTACATATTTTTATAACACGAAAATAGAGTGTCCATAAAACAGGGGAATCGGTGGAATATCAGAGAATTTTGTCATTTTAAGAAAAATCAGGGATTTAGAGAATTAAAAAAAAAAAAAAAATCAGGAAATTAACAAAATAAAATATTTTTAAGTTAATTTCATGCTATGAAACATCGTTAGTTAGTTGACTGCTTATAGTCAAATACTTTCAAAATGCAATAGAAAAAAGTTTGCTGGACTATAAAAATGTGTACTTAAAATTGAAATTGTTTTTGAAGATCACACTGAAATGGTGATATGATGAAATCACACTAATATTTCAGGAATTCGGCATAACAATTGACTGTTTATAGCTGAATACTTGTTCACTCAAGTAATTTTAATAATGGATATTCAAATGTTTAATAACTGATAAATTTCTAGTGGAATATTATCTTGAACAAATGCTAAAACGATTTTTTGTTTGCTAAATTAGGTAAAACTGATTAACTGCTGTCAGCAACTGCTCTAGGCTCTTTTATTCTTTGGGAATATTCTTTAGAAATATTCCATAAAGAAACCTCTTTAAAAATATTTAAAAGAAGAAGGTACCTTTGTAACTTAGTCGATAGCGCAAGAAACTTCGGAATAATAGGCACAGGGTTCTCCCGATGAGGGACACTCAATTCTTTTTATGTGCTACATGCCTTAACGTTATTATTAAAAAATAAACTTAATACCTAAAAAGCCATAGGAAAAGTAAATAATAGAAGGCAAACATCTTAAAATTCACAAATTAATAAAAAAAATTATAGCATTTTTAAGAATTAGAAACTTGCTTATTTACAAACAATGTAGTGCTGAATATTGTATAGACAATGTTCCTGTTATTATGCTTAATTTATGTGAAACAGTATTATTTCTATCACACTAAAAAAAAACTAGATGACAGGGAATTGCCAGGGAAATATCAGGGAATTTCAAATTGTTTTCCCAGTAGACACCCTGAAAAAGTTCTTATTATATAAGTAAAGATTTTGATACCTTACAATTTTTTTTAATTTCATTTACAGATGAATCTGAATTTTCCTCGTGGGATCGGAGAAAAACTTTTACTTCGAGTTCTGTGTCTCAGTTTAGGCTTAACAGAGGCTGCTGTGTTGCCAAAGAGAGCTATTCAATTTGGATCAAGAATTGCCCGTATAGAAAATTCAAAAGAAAAGGGTTCAGATATATGTGAAAGACTAAAGGCTTTATGAGAGATGAGGTATTTAATAAAATGTTTTATTTTTACAAATTGTCATTTCTTTTTATATTTTATCGATAGGGATGTACTTATTTATTCCATAAAAATTATTTCTTTAAAAAACTATATTTTAAGTTTTGTAGTTTTATTTTAATTCATTCAACCTCTGTTCTCGATCATTTATTCAGCAAGACGAATATTATATTATAAGAATCACAATATTGCCTTTTTATAATTTGAAAGATGACATGCATCATGGATGTGCAGAAAACATGAATGAAAAGTGATTTAATTGGACAAAATACAGAAATTTTGAAAAAAACTTAACAAAAAAAACCTATTGATTAAAAAAATTATTTGTAGATAGTAATTCTTTAGCTTTATAAGCATTTTTTGGGGGGAAGTGGGGGTGGGGTTAAAATGGGGGCTTTGTGCAAGTGCCCTGCCATAAATCAGCCTATGCGTCGTAAAAGGGACGTCCGTAGGGGAGAGTGGGAAGTTGCGGGACACTTTTTACAAAATCACATCTAAGTATTTTATACTGATCCAAGAGTGTGACTGATCATATTTAATTCTCATATATATTCTAAGGTATTAAACAATATAAATATAGTCTAAAATTTATCATTATATTTTATAATCGGTATTTAAAAATTGGCCTCCTCCCTTATGTAGAGAAAGAAGTGGGACACGAGTTATAGGAAGGTATGGGACTAGGTTAAATAAGTTTCAATTTAGCGAGTTTTGCAATTCGAAAAGTCTGCATTAAAAGAGAAGTTGGATGGGGCTCGAATTGGGCCTTCGTAATGTATCCTTAGTTTAATAGAGATGATATTGAAATAAAACCAAACATTGTAAACTTAGTTTATTTTCAGTTTTTAGAACATTTTAATAAACGAAATTTTTAAAAAGTGCCTGAATCCAGGGCCGGATTTAGGCATGGGCTTCAGCCTAGGGGCACGCCCAACACACGAAAAATAATATAGATAACTGAAAAAAAAAAGTGTCTCAACGCTTCAAGAATATGACAACGACATGTTTGAAAATAATCACTCAAACACAGTGGCGTACGCAGGGGGACAACCCCCCCCCCCACCCGTCTATAGTTTAAAAAAAAAGTTAAAATATAATGCTTTTTTTAATTGAAAAAAAAAAAAAATGTTTGCAGAAATTTTGTTTGCAGAAATTTGTTTGCAGAAAATTAAAACAAATTTGTTTTGAATGTTGTCACTGAAAACATTCAAAAGACCTAATTGGAATGTGGTCGCATGGTGTGTTCGAGCCCGACACGGCTTTCTATAAGCGGAATACGAAGACATGGCCAGAACGGCGTTTAACGATGTGCCAAGAGTAAATGGGAATCCATTCTTCATTTTCACTTAGACGCTCAGAATCAGAGATAAGATGTAAAGAATGAACATTTCTAAACTTATTGAATTTTTCTAAAAGGGAGTAGGGGCTTTTAAGAACCTTGATATGATATGGAGTTTTGCTTTAAGCACTAACTATTGGCAACACAGTGAGGAATACCACGTGGTATCACTGTTTGTCTACCTTTGCAGTGAGGAGGAATTTTGTTTTTCCGAAAAAGGAGCCCGATATTGGGTGTAATACGTTACTTCATAGAAGATAGTTCATGTTCATATAAGTTCAATGGATAAATGCAAAAGACAATCGAGTTTAGTTTCGTTTTTTTCTAAAAAAGCAAAAGCGAAGAAACAGAAAACACGCCGAATGGGAATTCTTGTGTTTCCGGGGCCAGTTCATCCCGAGTCTCCGAAGAAATGCCGGCAATTTCGTCTTCATTTTCTTGTGGAGAGAATGTTAAAGACGTTGGAATTGTTGCTCAATCAGGAAAGGTAAGATAAATACAGTCAATAAACTTTTTTTATAGATAATAACAACGTTGATCTTTTTTAATGTTTCAATCCAATTGTCAATTTCCATATATGCTTATTTAGAAGAGTTGAGGAACGTGCAAAACTAAACATGTAAAAAAAATTATATAAACATTGAATTTTGTAAAAAAGGGTAATCTATATCCGTTTTCGCAGCAAAAAAAATATTTCCCAAAATTTTTATAATGTTATTTTTAAAATTTGAAAAATCCGGAAATCTGTCCATAGAAATAAATAAAACCAAACTTTGTTTTCTTTTTTTCTCTATTTGCGAATTTATGATATGTTCCATTTTGCATGCACGCTCCTCAATTAAAGCAATTATGCTACTTCTACTTAGTTTAAAATTTAATTGATAAAATACAAATGACTTATACTTTGTACAAATATATATACATCAAGGTTGTTAATAAAGTATGCGAATAACAGTGATGATTCCTGAGTATGAAAAATCGGAGAACCGGAATTACAAATAAATTAAAGCATAACTGTGTAATTAAATAGTTATGTGGCGTTGCTCTTTGCGCGAACGTCACACAGTATTTGTTTTCTAAAATAACTTTTCTATTTAAATGTTTTAGGTAATTGTCCAAATCAAAATCCTCTCCCTTTTATTCAAAAACTTTTGTTTCACATAACCTTATTTGTTCAGCCCATAGAGTAATGATAAAAATAGAGGAATAAAAATGCCGATTTCCGCGAGTCCATCACCGAGTCACGTGATCAGTATCCACATTCCCCAGCCCGCGCGAAAAAGTGATTTTCCTCCTAATAGATTTCCAATAGGAACAGCGATGATTCACGTCGCTCGCAAACGAAACACAAGAAAATGGTTCATAAATGACCGCTTATGGATGTAATGAAAAATTTTGCATTATACTCTATGGTCCATACACCTTCTATTGGTAAGTTTTTCTGAACATTTTATTTCAAACCAAATTTTAAAATCATGTAAAATAAACAAAAATACTTTGCTTAACATGAGGTTTACGAATTCTTTTCTTAATTTTTATGAATATAATTTGTTTCAATTGAGTAAATATTTATAGGAAATTAGACTACTGTCTCGTATTTTCCTTAGGTAGCAAATTCGATGTTTCGTAAATATTAAATTTTGTTTTTGTAAGGTTTTTAATACTTTCTGAACACGTTATCGAGCGCCGGTGTTACTTGGCGTGTCTTGGCATGCTTTGGCGACTTTCAAAACTAAATGAAATCGAAAGTATTGTAATATGTTTTTGTGTTTAATTTTCTATTTAAATATCGTTTCTTGATGTATCGGATATATTTGTAGGAAGGGTTAAAGAAGCTTCGCTTCTAGGTACCTAGACAAATAAATTCAGTCAATTCAGAATGGTACTTTAAAGGAATTTAACATATAAATTAAAGAGGCCATTTCGGAATTTACTAAAAATAACATATAGCAGTTGTATTACAAAATTCTGTAATAGCTTTCATTTATATTTTATTTTAATTAGAATTAAATAGTTATTTTTTCCTTTTTCGAATGTTGCGTTTGTCTTTGTTATTTTCTAATTAGGGATGTCATATAAGTATGTACATATATTTTCAAATTAGTTTCTGCAATGTTATCAGTATAAAATTTACTACATTAAATTTATAATTCAAATGTATTTAATTAACCTTAATTACATATAGTTATTGAAAAGTCAATTACAAATTCGAGTGCTTCCTATTTAGTTTTTTTGTTGCTGATATTTTGTATACATTAGCGGATTTATAATTAAAAAGCTCTCCAACAATATAAAATGTGCAAGTTGTAAACTTGCTTTAATTCATAACCCCCACAATTCTGCTTTAATTCAAAGAAAGAATAGGGGAGGTTTAATTGTACCAGGGGTTGACTGCTCAAAACTTTGTAAAGTAGCCGAAAAAGAGTTTCGATGTTTGGAAGAATCCGGAAAACTGCAACAAAAAAAAAACGTCATGCAATTTTTAATAATTAAAAGCATGCAAAACATTCCATTAAATATTTTTCATATCTTAGACGAGCATATTTTAAACGATGGCCCTATTGACAACCATAAAGTTTTACTTATTAAATCTATATTGTTTGAGTATTTAAAAATAAGGCTTAGCCATGCAGCAAAACAATACACTAGAGAATTACAAAAAAATAAAATTAGGAACTTAAACACTAAAACAACGATATTTAAAGGTCAATAGTTTATTTTATCTTTTCATTAATTGATTTTTAGGCAATAAAATAAATTTTATAATTTGTATTAACGAGGATTTATCCAAAATATTTTGGAAATGTCGTTAAAGTAAAAAATACCAGTGTGTAAATCAGTTTCAGTTCAGTTGCCGTAAATTTGTGTAATATTATTACAGTAAAGAAGTAAAAGAGGACCATTTGCAATTCTTCTGAAGCCTTTGATGTAGATTTTGGTAATAATTGTTTAAAAAAATTCGACAATAATCAAGGCGTTGCTTTTTAAGTATAAACTCAGAGCGTCTGTTATTGAAAATAAATAGTATTTATATTATTACTTAACTTTGTATAATACTCTGCGGTTTTTTTTGTATCATATCTAACAATTCAATTTTAATGATATTCTAAATGACGTGTAGCCTTGAAACTTTACATACTTACGTAATACTGATGACAATACGATATTTAGTCAAATATAAAATGTATATACATTAAGTAGGAGATTATATTTAAATAGTGTAACGTTAATCCGGGTTATGAGCACTATGCTCAGGCAAAATGCGCTATTGAAAAGCGTCTTTTGGAAGGACGACTTTATATAGAATACTACGAATTGATACTACTTTTTTTCGGACAAAAAAAATTTAATCCTAATTGTACAATAAAAAAAAACACGTAGATTTTTTAAAAAGTTTATTTTTGTGTGCGGAGGAGGTGGGATTACATTTCTTACTTTAAATTCTTCAATAAATAGTTGAAATTTAACATGTTTTTTTTTGTTATTTATAATTTAAATATAATTATGTATTTTACTTATATATTTGTCTGTTTTTATGTAGATGCACAATAAGCGTAGTTCTTTTAATTGTTATTTTGTATATTTCAATAAGAAAATATGAACAATAAAACCTTAGAAATATAAAGACACTCGTTTCTTAGAGCATTGAACACAAACAAAAGGATATTTTCGTTTCGTTAATGAAAGGAAAATATTTAATGCACATTGTTTGAAAATAAGTAAATACCTACATATCTTATGTTCAGAAGTTCAATACCGACGGAACACCCTATCGCCGAAAAGAAGAAACTGCGCCAATTTCGGAACTTCTGCTTGTAGGTTGTGGCAGCGTTAAAACCACGTGATGAAGACTGTTTCTCATCGGTGTGGAGCATATAGCCTTGCCAGAGTCTGATATGGAAAGCGCTCTCTATTTTATTTATACTCTTTGGTTCAGCCTTCCACAATGTAAAAGTTCTTCGAGCATAATTCAAGGCGACAGTCCTGTACTAAATTATTGTCTCGTGTCTAGGATTGTTTTTCTTGATTCGTTTTGTGATTGGTTGGTTGAATCAACCCCATATTTTGTAATGTTGACGCAGTGCGTTTTCTTTGTATTTTTTTTTTATAGTTTATAGTTCCTAATATAAGTTTCGAGAACTTTCGATGGGTTCTTTATTCCCTCATTGGTCCGGTGCTCTTTCTGATCTACATTAATGACATCCCTCAGACGGAGCGAACAGTCCTTAGTCTTTATGCTGATGACACGGCAATTCTTGCAAAAGGTACAATTGCACGACTTGCCAAAAGCCTTAAAATCCATCTTGAGCTCATTGGCAAATGGATGGTCAAGTGGAAAATCAAGTTAACGTAGAAAAAACAGAGACAATTCTTTTCACAAGAAAAACTGAAGCGAAAATCAAACATTTTGTTTATGTTCAAGATAAGAAAATTAAATGGGCCAAGGAGGCGAAATACCTTGGAGTCATCCTGGATAGAAACCTCACTTGGGAATCACACATTAATTATGTCTCCAAAAAATTCATTAGAGTTCGCAGAAAAATTTACTCTCTTATCTCAAGAAATAGCAAACTTTCGAGAAGCAACAAATTGCTTATTTACAACTGCTACCTCAGACCAATTTCGAGCTATGCGTCTCCGGTCTGGGGTAATGCAGCTAAAACCTCATTTCAGAAACTCCAAACACTTGAAAACTCAGTTATTCTGCCCATCGCCAAAGCAAGATGGTACTTCAGGACAGAAAACATTAGAAAAGCCTTAAAAATCCCAAGTTTTAAACAGTACAACCAAAAAATCGCAAAGAAGTTTTTCGAACAACTGGCTAACCATGCAAATCCGGAAATCAGTGGCATTCCTAACTATGACGCAAACCTTAGGGCCAACAGGAAACGGCCCAGGGCCTTTGTGACTTGAACAAAATCCTATTGGCAATATAAAAATTAATTCTATAAGAAGAAAATATAATATTTATATTGGTAATAAGAAACACCACTAAATCATTTTTAAAAAAATGTTGGGGCAGCTTTCAATTGGTTTCAACGCGCCCGTAGAGGAAACAAGGTTTGAGCCTTCCAGCAGTTACAGTTAGAGTTCAGTGGTCTAACTTCACCAACGTTGTACGCAGTCACCTAAAGGTTGGGCACCACTGTTTTAGAGTTTTTAAACTTTGGAGAACTAGATATTTTGAACAAGGCAATGAGGCAATAACCAAGTAAACTAGCTGAGTAGGGTGTGATTTTTCAGTACCATCTCAATCGTGAATCCTATCAGATATATGTGACGTACTGTCTTTAACCACCAGCATACTTATTTACATTTCATTTTTTTATTTACGTTTATAATATTTTGCTAAACTGAAGTGGGGCCGTCAGTTGTCCAGTTGATAAATGCGTTCAGCTAGTAATCAGAGGATTGCTAGTTCGATCCCGTGTGATGGACTCGACAAAGAAAAGTAAAAAAAAGTAGGATCTTGCGATCGGAGGGTTACCAGCTTCGCTGCAAAAATACTAGAAAGTCGTTCAGAACATCCAACAAATTATACTGGCGTGTATACGGGACTGTTGCACGATAAGTCTGATCGGGGTCCAATGTCAAGTCGCCTATTGACGTTGCGTCGGGTGCCAGCTCAGGTGTTGTTCTCGTCATCTGACTATGGTTAAAAAATGGAATGTTCCCGGATATTTCCTTCGAGATAGGCCCCGAACCATCGCCAATGGCCCACTGTACTGCTGTAGTACGACATTAATTAATCAATACCAAACTAAACTGATGTGAACAAGTGAAATGAACTAAGGCAATGTTGTTACGCCCCACTTAATTCAAATGTTGTTGTTTTGTAAACTTCATAAGTTATACTTTAATAAATATCTTTTCTTCTTTTAAATAAATGAGTAGTACTTGCAGATCTCACTATCCCACACAACCACACTGCACAGTAAAAGTAAATTGATAGTCGCATAGGTGATCGCAAATAGTAACTACAATTGGTGACTACAACAGGGTGACTTCCGGACTTCGAAACTAGGATTGTTCCTTGGAAACGCAACCAGCGGTAAGTGAAAACGTGAGGGCAAAGATACTATAATAACCCTACGGCTTAAAGATGGTACACTCCCGTAGACGTAATGTAAGCCGGTCGATGACAGCGCCCCCATACTTGAAGTCACAGTGACGTCATTGCAGGGTTGCACGTCGGCATATTTATCGCTTTTTATAGATTCTACTTGGCGATTTAATTCATCGTAACGTGGATATGCAGGAAAAGTACCCTTCAGGCACAATTATTAGGTAACGAACGGATTAGATTTCAAATAAAATTTATGAAAACAAATTTAAAGAACTTTTCATGTTCTTTAAAAAAAAATTCATAAATTTTATTTGAAATCTAATTCCTTTCGTTACCTAATTTATTTTACGAAATTAATGCAGGCATAAAATTGCAGAAAGAAATTACAAAATGTATTTTTAATTATTTTTAACATATTTACTATTAATGATAGGAGTACTATTTAATGATAGGAATTTAATATAATAAATATGTTCAGTACATTTTTTAAAAACATATGCTTTTAGAAAAATATTAAAAATATAATTTTCTATTTTTCACTTCATCTTTCAATAATTGAAATATATATAGAGAACTTTATGCATGGCTAATGAAATATTACAAATTTTCAATCAAGTTTAATTCTATAACCAAATAATTGGTCATTTTGTACATACAATTGTAATCTTAAAATATTTTTTTTTAATTAATTGAAACTTTCTTTTACTATCTGCTAAAAGTTTTTCAATTCTAACTCTATGAAAAACAAATAGTTCAAATCTTATATTCCAATATTTTTAACATTTTGGTAAAAATTACGTTTTATTTCTCCAAGTTTCTTTAATTTGTAACATTTCTATTAAGACAATTTAATTTATATTTATTAATATTTAGTTTGCATAAAATTAAGTTTGGGTATTTTTCTAAAATTCTTATTAGCGGGGTCTTTACTTTATGTGAGTGGAACAAAATTTACAAAGCAAAGCAATTCTGATCATATTGAGAACAAACAAACAATAATGGTTCGTATCCGAAAAGATTTATTTAAAAAATGCATTTAAACAGAGAAAAATATATATTCAAATTTAATCGGAGAATAATTACGTATAATTATGAATGTAAAAACACGAACAAATAATTTTAAATAAATATTCATGACATATAACACTCATACAAACCACTTCAAGTTGTTTTTTATTCGCATCGTAGAAAAGTATAAAGAAATTGGTTTTACTTTAGAATGCACTGTGACATTTGTTCATAAACTATAGCAATGTACCTCCATTAAGGAACTCTAGAATATTTAAAGTTCGTGCGTGCAAAACAAACCTATCAAAAAATTTAAGCATTTAATTTTATAAAAAAAAATATTTATCCATTTTTGCAATTTTTTTAAAAAATATTTTCAAAAATATTCCTTTTATTTTTAGAACTTGAAATCCATCAATCCAATAAATGTATGTACCATTTTTTTGCATGCACGATATTCATTTGAAATGTTAATGATGGTAACTTTTATAAAATACCGATTTCAAATTTAATTTCACAATGAAATCTTTTAAGCTTGTGCAGATAAAATGCCATCAATATAGGCCAATGAGAAGTTTTTATGAACAAATTCATCATGTGTGTAAGTGTGACTATAAATAAGGTTGCATTCAAACCAATGCTGTTAACATTATTTAAATACATTTTAAGTACTTAGTATTTTAAATATTTTAAGATATTTGGCGACATCATAATAAATATAGGCATAAAAATAATATATAACTTATAAATAACTTCATTTACATTCTTCAATTAAGATATTATTTCTTACAATTAGTTTCTTTAAGTACCTATATTGTGTTAGTACATGTGATACAATTAAATAACAAGTAGTTTTTTATGACCATCAAAATTACTAAAACAATTATTTCTTCAAATAATATATGAAATATTCATAACATTATCGAAATATGTAGAAATATTTTCAAAATTCTGATTTCAAGATTCATCGTCTGTCATTACCATTTAAAAAATTGTATAATAGTTTCTTTACATTCAACAACTTCTGACAATATTTGTCTCTCGGCAGTTTTTGATGGTTGGTCAACGTCACACTAAAGGTGCACACAGTGGGTTATTAGCAATAGTCCAGGGCTATCTCAAAGAAGAGACCGGGGAACACTGTTCAGTATATTTTTACCTGGATTACATGACGAGGACAAAACCTTAGTTGGTATCTGATGCAATCTGAATAAGCGTCAGAGCATTGGACCACGATTAGACCAGTTCCACGGACCACGATGCACCAGTTCCGTATACACGCCGATGGAAATTGAATATCATTTCAGACAACTTTCTTAATTAGTATCAAATCTAGCAATCCTCCGATCACGAGTTCACTGCATCTGAACTTTTATCAAGTTCTCATGGCGATTCGAACTCACAGTCCTCTGATTACTAGCCTGAAGCTGTACCTCGAAGCCACCGGCCTCTCACAGCAGTTTTTGAAGAGTAAACTGAAAACAAAACATAAGTCAGTAAAAATATTATTATATCAAAGAGGAAACAAATCGAACACTAAGAATTTTTGTGAAAAAAGAAAGAAATACTATATACTCAACAAGAATACTTATACTCAATAAAAATTTAATAATTGTATACCACATGGGGTTCAGGGATTAAAAGTTTCAGATTTGATCGAATTCAAGCTAATTGCTCATATAAGCAAATTAAGATAAGCTAAAAGGTTTATTTTTATGTTAAAAACTAATAAAATAAGGCAATACTTTATTTCAGTTAAAAAAGATGTTTTGATCAATTTTATGAAAGTGCAGTCGAGTTAGTACCTATATTTTTTTAGATGTTTATAAAATTTTGGCTCTTTAGGCATTTATTTAAAGTTTTTTTTATACCATTTTCCTAAAATATAGATTGCTGTTATTTGTAAATCATCAAAACTAGTTTAAATCTTGCACATCAATCAAACAAATATTAAACGTTTTAAAATCCAGCAAATGCCTGGATTTTAAAACGTTGACAAACGAATATGAAAATTGGCTTTCTGCTCAATTCCATTATATAACTGTACTTTCTGTTGACATATATATATAAAAACCTACAAAGTGCTTCAAGTCCAGTACTTATATTACTCGAATCCCGCCGATCAATGGAACGCACAAAGAAGTCGCGTAGTTTCATTTGAGACAAAGTTTGTGTATAAAATAACATTCAAAAGTATATGCAAGCTTTAAATTGACTATATTAATAATAAATTGCTTGCCACTTACCTTAAATATGGAGAATTGTCCTTATTTGATCCGATATTTATAGCATGTAATGAAATCGAATCGACATATTTACAGTCAACAACAGCACGGAATAACAAACCTTCCTTGGCGTACGAAGCGTTCAAAGCAGGCGCCAATGCGCAATAGTTTTTAATGCGCTTTCTGCGCATGCCAAAACTTCAGGTCAAGCGCCTGTTAGTCAACTTCACTGCAGTGTTTTGAGACTTCAACTTAGTGAGAGGGCGCCACAGTAGCATTGCCGAAGTGTACCTTCTTGTAGTTACAAGTTCTTTGGTGAGGGGTTCCGAGACTTTTTTATTATTTTAGTGCGTTTATCCAATAAAATTATACTCAAAGTGTAATTGCCGTAAGTTAAACGTTAAATTTTTTATTCGTAACTTAAATTCCCAACGATAACGAACAGAAGCTGGCTGACAGCAAAACTGATTCAAATAGCCAACCAGGCAACGTTACTGAACTAGCTCGGGTTGCTTTTAAAGCTCTACCGGTTTGAAAATCTACTTTCCACGTGATAACACTTCACGGCATCAACCACTGCATACTTGATAACTTCACGGGCATCTCAATCATTCGTTCCTCCTTCCGACTCGTTGGAGCCCCAGTTGGTAAGGCGTTCAGCTACTAATCAGAGGATTGGTGGTTCGAATCCGTGAAATGGACTTGACATAGAAAAGTAAAAAAGTAGGGATCTTGCGATCGGAGGGTTGCCAGCTTCGCTACAAAAATACTAGAAAGTCGTCCAGAATATCCAACAAATTATACTGGCGTGTATACGGGACAGGTGCACGATAAATCTGATCGGGGTACAAAGTCCCGACGTCTATTGAAGGCGTTGGGTGCCAGTTCAGGTGTTTCCTCGTCATCTGACCATGGTTCTAAAATAACGAGGTGCATGTATGAATGTGTGTATGAATGTGTGTGTGAATGTGTATGTAAATGTGTATGTGTTCCCGGGTCTTTCCTTCGAGATTGACCCCGAACCGTCGCCAATAGCCCACTGTGCAGCTCTAGTGCGACGTTAAATAAACAAAACCAAACCAAACCAAACCTCCTTCCGACTCGTTGAGAGAAGGGTACTGTGGGGGTCACTTCATATAGCTGATGCTCTCACTTGGACTTTTTGAGTGATCACTTTAGCCTGACTGGTTGAGTATCATGCAGAAGGTCCCCGGTTCGATTTCGAGTGACAACCAAAAAGTGCATAGCGCTACAAATATCTTCACCGTAGTATTATTGCGGCATTAAGTTCCTTCACCATAAAGCATTTGAGCTTCTTGAAGTTACATAAAAAGTGATACTGTTGCAATGAAAATGTGAGAACTAGGTTCACACGGCACATGGGCATAGCACCAAGCGTGAATGTGGGTTGGAATTACTTTAGCTTTGTCTTATTGTCACTCCATTAAAATGACCATTCATGTTAGCAACTCCATCAAATCCATTTTTTTTTACACACTCAATTAAAAGGATATTTTTATTATTATTTGCTCTAGGCGTTTAGTCATATTTTGTTAGTTCTAATAACTGCTACAACATTTTACATCCAGGAAGGCGAGGGCGCACCGGGACATATCAGGGTGTCCTGGTGGGTCAGGACGCCCCTGTGCCAGTGGTAGAAAGGGTTGTTAACTGACAAAAATCACTTTCCGAGAAAAACAGGTTTATCGCTTACAACAATTTTGAAGAAAAGGGTCGCTGTTCTTTGATCGTCCGTTATATGTCGTCAATTTAAATTTTGGCATTATACTTTTTTTTAAACATTTTTATTGTAGGCATTGCAAAAGATATTTTGTTGATTGAAAAGACGTCGCACTAGAGTTACACAATGAGCTATTGGTGACTGCTCGGGTTGGTTTAGCTACATAGGGGGCAACTGGCACATCGGTTCGAGATCGATCTTGAAGTTTGCTTGATTTAACCTTCCACTAGAGTGGACAGTGGACGATTGGCAACGGTTCAGTGTTTATCTCGAGGGAAAGACCCGGGAACACTGTCTCATGTTTTTGAACCATGATCAGTTAACAAAACGTCGTACTAGAGCTGTAGAAGGAGCTATTGGCAATGGTTTGGTATATCGTAATGGAAAGACCCGGAAAAATTGTCAGATGACAAAGTTAACATTCGAGCTGGATCCCAACGCACCTTACATAGGTGTGAGGGCTTTGGACCACGACATATTTGGAGAGACCTGGGATCACTGCCTTGTAATTTTAATCCATGGCCTGGTTGTTTGGTTGGAAAACATTACACCAGAGATAAACAATGGACATCAGGAGGTGGTTCGGTTTCGTTAGTTCAATTAATGGCACACTAAAGTTGTTCAATGGGCTATTGGCGACTGTTCGGGATCTATCAGTAGTATCCTCAAGAACATTGCCTTGTGATTTCGAATCATGGTCAGATAGCGAAGAAAACCCCTGAGTTTGCACTCCATTCTCCAAATATTCATGTGAATAATGCGATATTAATGAAGTCATTAAAACCGTAGATGATGTTCACAGCCTACTTCACTGTAAATTGTAAAAAATGACTACCATCATAAATGGGGGAAAACGATCATAGTCCACATTTTGATATTCTATAACTCGTTAAAACGATTGCTGTCCACTTATTGAGATTATGAGAATTATTTAGTTGAGTGTTGAATTGTTGAGGGTTATTGCGAATTTCACTTACAGGATTAGTAAAATATTTTGAATGGAATCGTGCAGATAACCACGTGGCAGGTCACATGCATATAGGCTTCAACTCGTTGTTAGTGGTGGGCACTGATCTAAAAGAAACACTGGAGTGATGCCGCCCATTGGGGAAAATGTACTTTACACTGTGGATCGCGGATGAATACTATTCAGAAGACCAAGTAGAATAATAATTATATCTTGGATTCGGTCACCATTCATCGTGTTCCGTCCATAGAGTAATGATAAAAATAGAGGAATAAAAATGCCGATTTACGCGAGTCCATCACCGAGTCACGTGATCAATATCCAGATTCCCCAGCCCGCGCGAAAAAGTTATTTTCCTCCTAATAGATTTCCAATAGGAACAGCGATGATTCACGTCGCTCGCAAACGAAACACAACAGAAAATGGTTCATAAATGTGCCGCATATGGATGTAATGAAAAATTTTGCAAAGGAGGTCCATACACCTTCTATTGGTAAGTTTTTCTGAACATTTTATTTCGAACCAAATTTTAAAATCATGTAAAATAAACAAAAATACTTTGCTTAACATGAGGTTTACGAATACTTTTCTTGATTTTTATGAATATAATCTGTTTCAATTGAGTAAATATTTATAGGAAATTAGACTACTGTCTCGTATTTTCCTTAGGTAGCAAATTCGATGTTTCGTAAATATTAAATTTTGTTTTTGTAAGGTTTTTAATATTTTCTGAACACGTTATCGAGCGCCGGTGTTACTTGGCGTGTCTTGGCATGCTTTGGCGACTTTCAAAACTAAATGAAATCGAAAGTATTGTAATATGTTTTTGTGTTTAATTTTCAATTTAAATATCGTTTCTTGAAGAATGGTACTTTAAAGGAATTTAACATATAAATTAAAGAGGCCATTTCGGAATTTACTAAAAATAACATATAGCAGTTGTATTACAAAATTCTGTAATAGCTTTCATTTATATTTTATTTTAATTAGAATTAAATAGTTATTTTTTCCTTTTTCGAATGTTGCGTTTGTCTTTGTTATTTTCTAATTAGGGATGTCATATAAGTATGTACATATATTTTCAAATTAGTTTCTGCAATGTTATCAGTATAAAATTTACTACATTAAATTTATAATTCAAATGTATTCAATTAACCTTAATTACATATAGTTATTGAAAAGTCAATTACAAATTCGAATGCTTCCTATTTAGTTATTTTGTTGCTGATATTTTGTATACATTAGCGGATTTATAGTTAAAAAGCTTTCCAACAATATAAAATGTGCAAGTTGTAAACTTGCTTTAATTCATAACCCCCACAATTCTGCTTTAATTCAAAGAAAGAATAGGGGAGGTTTAATTGTACCAGGGGATGACTGCTCAAAACTTTGTAAAGTAGCCGAAAAAGAGTTTCAATGTTTGGAAGAATCCGGAAAACTGCAAAAAAAAAAAACGTCATGCAATTTTTAATAATTAAAAGCATGCAAAACATTCCATTAAATATTTTTCATATCTTAGACGAGCATATTTTAAACGATAGCCCTATTGACAACCATAAAGTTTTACTTATTAAATCTATATTGTTTGAGTATTTAAAAATAAGGCTTAGCCATGCAGCAAAACAATACACTAGAGAATTACAAAAAAATAAAATTAGGAACTTAAACACTAAAACAACGATATTTAAAGGTCAATAGTTTATTTTATCTTTTCATTAATTGATTTTTAGGCAATAAAATAAATTTTATAATTTGTATTAACGAGGATTTATCCAAAATATTTTGGAAATGTCGTTAAAGTAAAAAATACCAGTGTGTAAATCAGTTTCAGTTCAGTTGCCGTAAATTTGTGTAATATTATTACAGTAAAGAAGTAAAAGAGGACCATTTGCAATTCTTCTCAAGCCTTTGATGTAGATTTTGATAATAATTGTTTAAAAAAATTCGACAATAATCAAGGCGTTTGCTTTTTAAGTATAAACTCAGAGCGTCTGTTATTGAAAATAAATAGTATTTATATTATTACTTAACTTTGTATAATACTCTGCGTTTTTTTTGTATCATACCTAACAATTCAATTTTAATGATATTCTAAATGACGTGTAGCCTTGAAACTTTACATACTTACGTAATACAGATGACAATACGATATTTAGTCAAATATAAAATGTATATACATTAAGTAGGAGATTATATTTAAATAGTGTAACGTTAATCCGGGTTATGAGCACTATGCTCAGGCAAAATGCGCTATTGAAAAGCATCTTTTGGAAGGACGACTTTATATAGAATACTACGAATTGATACTACTTTTTTTCGGAGAAAAAAAAATTTAATCCTAATTGTACAATAAAAAAAAACCACGTAGATTTTTTAAAAAGTTTATTTTTGTGTGCGGAGGAGGTGGGATTACATTTCTTACTTTAAATTCTTCAATAAATAGTTGAAATTTAACATGTTTTTTTTTGTTATTTATAATTTAAATATAATTATGTATTTTACTTGTATATTTGTCTGTTTTTATGTAGATGCACAATAAGCGTAGTTCTTTTAATTGTTATTTTGTATATTTCAATAAGAAAATATGAACAATAAAACCTTAGAAATATAAAGACATTCGTTTCTTAGGGCATTGAACACAAACAAAAGGATATTTTCGTTTCGTTAATGAAAGGAAAATATTTAATGCACATTGTTTGAAAATGTATAAATGTTTAGAAGTTCAATAAAGACGGAACACCCTATCGCCGAAAAGAAGAAACTGCGCCAATTTCGGAACTTCTGCTTGTAGGGTGTGGCAGCGCTAAAACCACGTGATGAAGACCGTTTTTCATCGGTGTGGAGCATATAGCCTTGCCAGAGTCTGACATGGAAAGCGCTCTCTATTTTATTTATACTCTTTGGTTCCGTCAGTTTTGAATATTTGTAGGCCTCCGTGGCCGAATGGATTAAGGCGTCAGCTGGGAATCCAAAGGGTTCCCGGTTCGAATCTTTGCGCGGACTAGACTAAAGAATAGTAAAAAATAGTGATCTTGCGATCGAAGGGTTGCCAACTTCGCTACCAAAATACTAGATTGTCGTCCAGAACATCCACAAAAATTAACGGCGTGTATACGGGACTGGTGCACGATAAATCTGATCGGAGTCCAAAGTCCCGACGTCTATTGAAGGCGTTGGGTGCCTGCTCAGGTCTTGTCCTCGTCATCTGACCATGGTTCTAAAATACGAGGCATCGTTCCCGGGTCTTTCCTTCGAGATAGGCCCCGAACCGTCGCAGCCCACTGCAGCTCTAGTGCGACGTTGAATTAACCAAAACCAAACCAAACCAAACTTGAATATTTGTTTCATTAATTAAAATATATATTATTTTTATTGTAAATAAGATAGCAAGTATGGCTTAACTTTAAATGTGTAACTATTTCGTTTTGAAAACCTCGTCATCTGACCATGGTTCAAAAATACGAGGCATCGTTCCCGAGTCTTTCCTTCGAGATAGGCCCCGAACCTTCGCCAATAGCCCACTATGCAGCTCTAGTGCGACGTTAAATAACCAAACCAAACCGTTTTTAAAACCAGAGTTGTGGTTTTAAAACTAGAGAGGTTTGGTTTGGTTAATTAACGTCGCACTAGAGCTGCATAGTGGGCTATTGGCGACGGTTCGGGGCCCATCTCGAAAGAAAGACCCGGGAACGATGCCTCGTATTTTTGAACCATGGTCAGATGACGAGGACAACACCTGAGCTGGCACCCAACGCCTTCAATAGACGTCGGGACTTTGGACCCCGATCAGATTTATCGTGCACCAGTCCCGTATACACGCCATTATTTTTTGTGGATGTTCTGGACGACATTCTAGTATTTTGGTAGCGAAGTTGGCAACTCTCCGACCGCAATATCACTACTTTTTACTATTCTTTAGTCTAGTCTATCGCAAGGTTTTGAACCGGGGACCCTTGTATTCCCAGCTGACGCCTAATCCACTCGGCCACGGAGGCCTCTAAAACTAGAGAGGATATCTGGACTTTATCCCATGCCAAATACCCTTGGCTCAAAAATTTGTAATTCGGCCACGGCTTAGTCTTCCTTCCAGTTCTAAGTTTAGCTCAATGTTTGTAGGAGATTTATGATCCCTTTACTACAAGCGAGCCATACTCCTCCCACCCCTTCCCCCTTGAGCTGTCAACAAAAATATTACTACCATAAAAATACAATGAGTGAATTTGCCAATAAAATTTCACAAATGTAAGTTATTGTTAAACAAATGTCATAATCACAAAAAATGCAATTTTTTAAAAATAATTCCTTTATTACCGTAACCCCTTTTTCAATGCAAAATATACAAGTTGGAAAATAAGGAAAAGTTTTTCCTTTACATTGTTTCTCTGTGTCGTTATGTCAGATATTGAATCAGTGATGAAAATAGTTTTTTTTCAGAATTCCACGCAATTGTCAGGCTTCCACATTTTGTATCAATGTAGATCAGTCATCTGTGTCGGATCTTCTTCGCAAATTGCCGGATCTGTGTATAAATTAACATTACATCGTTAATACTCATAGAAAGTTAAGACACAAATAAAAAGTTTTATTTTCTATTGAATTATTAGTAAATGTAAGAAGGATTTTCAGCTCAGAGTTTTCCTCATCTCTATTCCTTTGTGTACAATAATTTATTTTCGCGATTATTCAAATCAATAACTACCGTCAAATGAGGCTCACCATGTTGCTTAAAAAAATATATAGTTATTTTTTGCAGTCAGTTTAAGGATGGTTTTTTTTCTTCAAATTTATAATAAATGAATTAAAACCCCGTAATTTTTTCTTTTTGGTCGTTTTATCTCTAAAATTTTAGAAAAACTCCCATTTTTACTTCCTAAGAAATTTCTAATAGCTTCAAAGGTAGGACATGTTTAAAATAAAATTATTTATCATTTAACCTTTACAGTGTTCATTCTAGGCGTTTTTTGAAGGGCGGTCCGCCCTGCCCGCCCTTTCTTAATCTCCATAGCGCCCTCATGCCCCTTTTTCAAAAATGCCGCCCTCTTTTGAAAACAAATCCGCCCCTCTTGCCCTTTTCAGTCAAGCACAAGCGTCCTTGCTTCCCTAGCTGTCTTTAAAAAAAGGAAGTGCCTTTTCAAACACGGGGTGCCCTTTTCCTGCCAACAGCGCCCTGCCCCTTTTTATTTGTAGAGTGAACACTGACCTTTACGTGTGGTCTTGGGACACTTTTGATCTATTGTCCCTACCCAGAATCTGCGTGCTTTCAGAAAGGATTGTTAACGATCCCTCCGTCAGACAGTTACTCGCCTGTTATTGTAAGGCAAGTCATCTTTCCACAGAGCTTTGAGAACTCTTTTCGCCGTCTCCCAAAGCAAAATTTGGAATTAGCCAATCATGACTCTCCGTTTACTTAATTAAAAAAAATACAAATATTACTTTTAAAAATACAAATATTACTTTTAAAAATACAAATATTACTTTTAAAAATACAAATATTACTTTTAAAAATACAAATATTACTTTTAAAAATACAAATATTACTTTTAAAAATACAAATATTACTTTTAAAAATACAAATATTACTTTTAAAAATACAAATATTACTTTTAAAAATACAAATATTACTTTTAAAAATACAAATATTACTTTTAAAAATACAAATATTACTTTTAAAAATACAAATATTACTTTTTAAAATACAAATATTGACGACCAGCAACAGGCTGAAGGCTTTTTTTCCCCAGGTAAATTATTTCCTAATGCATAATTTGATTGATATTAACAGGTTGTTTTGTGATTGGTGCTACGGTTTTTAGCACATAACGGTGGCGCAAATGTTGTTTAATTTTTTAACTTGCTATTTTTCTAATTTGCTCTTATTTCCGCAGAAGTCATTTTCATAACAATGGCCTACGATAAGCTGCGCTTCTGTATATATGCTTTTTATTATGTAAGAAATAGCCTTGGAACTCATTCTTAAAAAAAATATTTTGCTTGGGTCCAATCAATAGTGCAATATGGTATTCTTGGGTTGGTGACTATTTAAATAACATTAAACCATTAAGGGGGTCCGATACCTTCGACATTTTTTTTTAATTTTTATACTTGTACAATCCAATTTTTTTTCTCCTTCTAAATATGCATAAAAAACCATTTTAAGACGCCCAATTTTTTTTTTAAATTGCACATTTATTTTTAAATTAAAATTTTAGTAAATTTTTTAACAATTTTAAAATTCCTACTCCTTTTTTGTTTTTCAATATTTTGAAGCAATTTTTTTTATTTAAGATCTTGAATAATATGTAAATAGATGTATGCATTCAAATTTTGATTCAGATACATCACTTTAAAAAAATAAAATATATTAGAAATTTTGGAAAAAAAATTGGCGAAAAAAAATGAAATTCCATTTTAAGTGGTTTTAAAAAACAAATTATGGTAAAAATAGGAAATTTGAATGTATACATCTATTTAAAATATATTTATCTTGCTATACACACAAAAATTATGATTTTAAGTATAATAGTAAAAAAGCCTTAGCATTTTTAGTGTTCATTAAATTTCAAAACCACGAACAGAGATATTTGCTTCTAAAGTTTACATATGATACAACTATGTTATAGGAACACATGATTAAAACATTCATAACTAAAAAAGTAATAGGAATTTTTTGAAGCAGTTTTTTGTGAGTTATTAAGATAAGTTTGAATATTATTTTTTAAATATAAAAAAAAAATGACTTTTTTTGCGAATTTCGGGTACCGGACCCCCTTAATAAATACTCAAATCAGATTGCTTAGAATGTTAAATTGTGCATAAGAAAATTTAGTTAACTCGATTTTAACTATTAGAAAACTGTACATATAACGTACTTCTTTATTTATATAACAACAGAACAGTTTGCATTCATAGAGATCCAGATACTTACAGTTTTAGAAATGTACCACTTGTAACATACCAAAACCCAATAAAGAAATTTGCTGCAAAAGTTTTGTATATATATATAGCTCCTAAAGTTTTTAATACAACCTGAACAAATAGTATCCATAGGAAATAAAAATAAATTTAAAAGAGATCAAGAAATATATTTTAAATATCGACGAATAAGCCCTATTAATAATTTTATGCGGCCCAAACAATTTTTGAAAAACGTTGAAGTAATGTTCTGCTGAATTTTGAAATGAATCTTCTGTTCTTGTCGTCTTGTATTTGGTTTTTATTTGGGTAAATATGTTTTATGATGTATATGTATTTTATTGTATATGTGGTTTTATGCGTTGTCTGGACGGGCTCCTTGACAGTTGTGTTTTATGTCTAATAAATAAAAAAAAGTCCTTTTCGTGAAAGTTTAGCACTTCTTTTTAGTTCGTCGCGGGGCCTAAAACAGCCTTGGATTCTTCATGCATATTCTTTGAAGAAATCAGGCACGTAGGTAAGGGGGTGGTTCAGGGGGTTCAAACCCCTCCCATTGAAAGTCAAGAAAAAAAAATTCAAATCGAATTACTGTAAAAATCCTAAAAATACTTTAAAAAACTAGAAAAAATTAAATTTCTCGTACTTGTTGAGTAACATAAGGGAAAACCAGGTACTTTCCGGGGTCTTACATCGGAAAATAGTTTTCAAAAGGCGTCAAAAACATGTTTTGAGGTCATTTTTATCGCAAACTAAGCCTAACATGGACGTCATCGTGTTTCATACGGGTCTTTCCTTCGAGATAGACCCCGAACCGTCGCCAATAGCCCACTGTGCAGCTCTAGTGCGACGTTAATTAACCAAAACCAAACCAATCGTGTTTAAGTATTTAGTATTTGAGTTTATGTTACAAAGGGAAAATATTGTCAAACTGGGCGGTATAAGCAAGATGCTCCACACATATATTATTCTAAACAAGGGTTCTCAAAATTTAAATTTGTTCTCTAAGTTATTTCCTAATTAGGAAGGATATTTACTAATTTTAAAAATAGGTAATGACTGATATTGGTAACGATTCTATAAACATTAAATGATGTTGCTGTTTCGATATTTATCTGCCAATGTATTCTTGTGTACTTCAATAAAAATTAATAATTTTTTTAAAAAAATAGGGGTGAGGGGGAAGGTGTGAATTTTTTGGGGGACGGGAGGTTGAACCCCTCCCATGAAAAATCTATACCTACGTGCCTGGAAGAAATAACTACTTTTGGATAAATTACGATATCTTTTCTAAGATAAAAAATATTCATTTTGGAAACTTACAGGCACACCGCAGGCCTGGAGCACATAGTAAATGCCACGAACATTCTTCACCTGAAAGGGAAAAATAATAAAAAAAAAATACCATATTATACTTTTCTTCTTCAATTCATATAATAAACATGAAAACAGTTTATTTCAGAGAAGTACTTAAAATCGGGGCAGAAGGTTCGAAAATTATCAAGGCAACTAAGGTCCTTTAACAACAACTGGAAAAGAAAGTTAAGCAGACAAACTATGCAAATGTTCCTAAATATTCAATAGAGTTAACATCAAAATATTATATGCTTTTATGTATAAAAGAAAAAAATTAACCATTGAAATTGATTCGATTTCTAGACAAAATAACTTTGTGTTTTGTCACACTATACGTATCGCATTCCTAAAGATAAACACATCAATCGAATTATGAATTTAGATATGTGTGTTTCAATTTCATTGGGTGAAAGTCGCATCCCAATATGCAAATGTCTTATGATGTGCCCAATCGGAATGAACTTTTCAGTAATATTCAAGTTCTGCAATGATTGAAGAGGACATTTTCAAATGGATAATTATTACGCGGACATTCATACAATACGCTATTACAAATAGAATATTAAATTAAAAGACATTCGATATATTTGTTTATTTTGAATATTTGTTGCTAACATAAAACAATGTCTGAATCCCTACTTTTTTTAACGTTTAAAATTGAAAAATTATTCAACCCTTTTGCATCCGTTTTTTCCTATTGGCTGCTTATAATCAAAATCATGTTTAGTGATAAAATATTGCAAAAATATATATTTTATGTTATAAGTACTTATTTCCTGCATAGTGATAGAATATTGAAAATAATATTTTCGTACGTTATAAGTTTTTATTTCACAGATGTATTAGGTATGTTATGTGCGTGAACCTGCGATATAATTTCGTTTTTTGTGGTTATTTCACTTGATAATGGTTTTACTACCCATACACTATAGACTACTTGCAGCACGATCACAATGGGAACTTTTCAGATCGCATATTTGACATAAATGTAAATTTTTAAAAAAATTCTTTAATTTTTTTCCCTTTCTTTTTAGCATTTTTCTTTAAATCTGTTTTCTAATATTGAACAGCTAATTTTATTTACAATGCATTTTCAAATATTTACTTATACTATAAGTGAAGGTGTTGTATATTTCATCCATTGTACCTTTGATGATTATACGATTCATCGTCAACCACTGGGACTTTGTAAATATCGCTGAGCTACACTAATATAGCTATTGGAGCGAGGACTAAGCGTGGTTGACCACTTTACTCCTTTTTGAGCGAAGGTAGAAAAAATAAAAAAATAAAAAATACTTTCGCTTAGATTTAAAAACGCATTTCTGTCTTTTAAAAGTACATACATGTTACATCTTTAATGTATTCTCATACTTACTTACAAGAAGAAAAAGATAAAAGTTATCGAAAAAATCATTTTAAACATTTCTATACCGTCACGCTTGACGTCATAGCCAAGGACGAGTGTTTTCTCAACCTTTCTTCCGAATTATATGCATTCGCGCGGCACGGTATTATATTATATTCTAGCTCGATGGTAAATATAAAACTTCTAGTATGCGTAGGGATTGGATGTTATCTAACGTGCAATGATTAAACACATGAAACACGTTTATGCAAAAATAATTTTTATATCATATCATCAATAAAAAGTAACTAATAAAATATAAAAAAACTGTTTCTATTTCAATTCTGCTTAAGAATAAATTTTAAAATGTAATTGAGAATATGTTTGCATAGTTAGAAGTTGATGTGTGTAACCTTCTGGTAGCAAGCAATTTAAGCAATTAATCATCTAACTCCTATTTTTTAACCGACTGAACAGCGCGCCAACCAAAACTCAAAAATAAAACAGCCAGAAAATTTAAATTAAAACCGCCAAGTCAAGAGGTTATCAATTCCACTGTTATGTATTGAATTTTTTTTTGTACGTTTGACCACCACAAATTGCATATTTTTCACCGGTTAGAAGTGATTGTCAACCGATTGAAAAGCGCGCCAACCAACTTTAAAATAAAAGCGCCAAAAAGTTTAAATTAAAACCGCCAAAGCACGCCAAATGTTATCAATTCGACCGTTATGTATTTTTTGTATGTATGTTCGCGCAATATTTCTGTTCTGATTCAGATATTTGGAATTTTTTTTTGTTGGATATGGGATGTCTCACTTGGGAACCTTTTTTAAAAAATATCCGGTTTTCCGGCATTCTCAATTAACCGGACCGTTTGAAAGAAAATATAGTCCGATTGCGAACATGTTTTGTTGGATAGAGAAAAATCCACTTTGGCAAAAACTGCAAAAAATAATCGGTTATCCGGGTGTTATATATCCGGAAATATCGATTAACCGGACTTTTTTTTAACAGTTTCTCCAATTTCAAAATGTTTTCATTGTTTGCTAAAAGTTGTATATTTCGTGTTTAAAATTGACAATTCGTTAATAATTAAATGACATTTCGTTTACCCAGCATTTATTGGCAAGGATAGGGATTGTTTTACAATATGCATTGTTGAGACAGAATGTGAGCACAAGTTGTTACTTGAATTTCTTGGTGAATAATAGCAAGGGTTGCCCCCCCCCCCCTCCCTCACCTGCTAAATTAAAAAATAAAAGAGGAAAAATAAAATATTAAAAAAAAAATTAAAAAGAAAACCGACTTTAATAAAAATGCGTTAAAAAGTAAATTCTTTTTAATTTTACGAACGAGTTGAAAAAATGGAATTATTTAATATCAATTTTACACTCATTACAACTTTTTAAAGTCGGTGCCAATTTACATAAATGATTCATAAATTTTGGTGCCGATTTCAAAAAGTTGTCATATTTTCAATTCGTTCGTAAAATTAAAAACTATTTTTTACTTTAGCGCATTTTTCTGAAAGTTGTAGTTTTCCTTTAAAAAAAATGATTATTTTAATAAAAAAAAGAATCGCAATTATTATAAGTTATATGACAATGTCTATGACGATATTATATGTATACGTATGACGACATATTTTCGTATTACGATGTTTATACACCATCAGGATCTGCTCAGAAATGACAATATTTGTCATTTGGTGTTAATCTATCAAAATTACATTGTAGAATAACTTTATGCTTTATACTAAAATATGCATTTGTTTAAAATGAATAATAGTTTTTGTTCAAAATATAAAAACGATTAATATTTTCTTAATTAAATAGTAGTTTTCAACTATTAGTCAAAAGTACAACGCCAACTGGTCAAGGAGTAACCAAAATTGTAGCTTTGTTCGATTTTTATTTAATTTTTAAAAGCTGGAAAATGGACAATTAAAATCAATTAAGTTTTGATTAAAATACAAATTTTAGTATAAACACGCCAGTTTCAGATGCAACTGAAATGTTGTGTAGAAATTTCCAAACACCAAATTTGATTGAAAATACAACACCTACAACTTTCCCTACGTATTATTAAAACACTATATATTATTATAGTTTTTTTTTCCTACTTAAAATTAAATATAAGTTTGTTATTTCTATTAATTATTTTTTAAAGAAATTATTTATAATCTCTAATTAATAATATTTACCCTTCTGTTTATACTCCGCGCAAAAGCTAAACTCGTCACTCTCAAAACCTCTTACGCAATGTTCATATTCATTGCAAACGTCTTTACCGCAGTCTCCTTCTTGACCTATAATTCTAACATCATCAGCAATAACCTGTGTAAAGACAAATATCATTTACGTATTAATGGTTCTTTTTACATATGCTATCATGTACCTTCTTGGAAGAAGTACAAGAAGTTAAAATTGAATTTAATGTATAAAATATTGAGTGTAGTTTTGAATTAAGTACCTATAAGTTTAACCTTTTGCACTCGTAATTATGCTTTATAAAGTTAGAAAATAACTCGGAATTTTTTTTCATGTTCGATCAAGATGAATTTTTTTGATGGAAATGTGTTCCAATTTAACTAGAAGGTTTACCATCCTTAAATCAAAAATTTAAAAGTATAACCCCTGAATACACCCCTTGACCTAGGATAGAGATGTAGCCACAAAATATTTTATTTTTCAACGTGTCAAAATAATTTATTGAAACTACTAAGAATACTTAAGTATATTACACTACACCGCATTAAAAATCTAAGAAATGTAATAATATAAACAAACTATATAAACAATATTTAGGGGCGGAACGTAATGCCCGCACCTCCACCATAGCAAATCAACTTAGAAATACTTCGAACAGAAATGTTTTGGTTAAGTTATCACAGTTTGCCCAAAGAATTTCTATAACTAGTAAGAAGTAAGTAACTGTAACAAAACTAACTAAAAGACAGTAAAAACAACAAAGAAACTACAAACAAGAAACAAAATAAAAAGCACAACAAAAAGAAACAATTACATTTTATAATTATGTGTTTTTCCTATTTCTATGGCGACATACGAACGCAACGGTACAGATGCGATGTCCCCTGTACGGGGACATACGAGCGCGATGGTAAAACGAGTTATGTCCCCCATACGGGGACATACAAGTGAAAAGGGTTAATACCGTCAATTCTCCAAAAATATCAATTTCCACTATAAAAAAAATCATTTTAAAACCAAAAACTTTAAATGGTTCCTAATGTTCCCTTTTTTTTCATAACAATTGGCCGATTCGAATTGATTTGATCATCCAATTTTTGCTCGTATGCTTCATTGGGGTAAATAAACATGTGAAATAAATTAATTGAAAACTCAAAGTACACTTTAAAAAAAAAATCCCATTTTAATGCAAATTTTTCTTTTACGGAAAAACATGGCCTAACGCAGCAAACAACTGTACAGGCAGGAAATTAATGTTTTTTTTTGGTTGACTAGTAAATTAGAAGAACTATAAGATTTTTACTAAAGTTTACTTTAATATTTTAACTTCACTTCAACTGGTGGAGTAAAGTAACCCTAAATGTTGGACTGGAATGAGGTTAGTAAGCAAAATGGTTTGTAACCTAAATTGGAAGCAAGTAACAGAAATGTCATTAGTATTCTTTTAAATAGATTGTTATATAACACTATTGTACATTTACCTTATTCGGGGTACACATGGTTAACTAAATATACAACTTTTTCCACTGGAAGAAACATGTGTTATACTTATACAACAACACTTTTAGCTTAACCTTCCCTAACACAAAGTGAGGAAATAAACAGACATACCGTTGGACAGCTGGGTTGTCAACCCTCACAAGAAAAGTATGTTATTGACTTCAGTACCGTATTGAGTTAATAATTTTTTATTGTATTTTATAATATTTTTTTGAATGAAAATGAATTAATCCAAGCAGGAAAATCGAATTTCTTATTTATTATCTAACAAATAAAGTCTTAAAATAATACAAGTATTTGAGTCATTTTTTACAGAAATGTAATTTTTACATGAAAAGTTCCAATTGCGGCTCATGACAACCTTTTGTGTGGGCGATAAACAAATGTTTTCTTTGAAAATATGGTAAACCCGGCACCCTTTGGCCGCAATTGGGCTATTGCCTTTTTACAATTTACGTTCTAATCTTTAAACATTTGTTTTAAAATTACGAAATTTTAAATTTTCAACTGAATGGAAATTTGGCAAAACATGAAAAATTTTATTTAACACCAGCTTAAATCAGTAAAGATATTCCATTGAAATTTCCTTGTACAAATTAAATTTCGTTCCGTATTATTCTGTAAAGCGATATAGAAAAGAAATGGTTGAAAAATTTACGAAATTAAAAAAAAAAGTCAGTCAGGCTTTATCGAGGAAGCAGATGGGTAAGTGAAACATCTTGTGATGCAGCAGCCGACGGTGTGTGGGATCTAGGATACAAAATGACGTAATCAAATTCACAAATTATATTTTTTCACCCATTACAAAGATTACATGCTTACGTATGTTACAGATAGTGGGGGTCTCCCTAGGACCCTAGAAATCGCACACGTTCCTTCGTGTTCAAAGGGGGTGGACGAGGATTGGCAATCGCTGCCCGAGTATCTTTATGCCATTTCTACATTTCAAACGCTGGGCACCATAGCCAATCAACCTTTAAATTACTGCAACAAATTACACACTTGTAAGTTTTATAACTCCTGATGAGCACGGTTTGAGTTTGATGGATTATATCTATTAGGGCAGTGAGAGCTCTCTCAAATGCGAACACTCCAGCTTGAATCAACAAACGTACTGCAGATCAATGCCTTTGTGAACGAAGTCAAATTTGGCAGCGATTTCCAGTGGCGGCTCGCCCACTACAGCAAGTACAGCCGGGCTGCACCTAAATTCATCATATCATATTTTACTAATTTTCTTAAATGAAGATTAGAATTGAAAATGAAATTTCTATGGTAGTAAACAAAATCTCCGATAAATAGCAAACCTTTTTGCCGTAATGCACAATTCAGAAGGGAAAAAAAATTCAGTCAACAAAAATTGCAGCCAAAAAGCGAAGTCAGAAATCGGCTGCATCGTTGCCATGACAACCTTACGTGGTATGACTTCCCCTTCACGCTAAAATGTGGCTGTGACGTCACAAACGCAGCTCAAAAGGATTTTTTTCAACTCGAGCTGTAGTTGGGAATTCTGTGAATTGATTGGCCCGTGTGTGAATCGGCGGGACGTGTGGGGAGGGGACCGAGTATTTTACTAGCATCTCCAGACCGCTTTGCCTGATGGAAGTGTAAATAATATTTCAGAGTGTCAGATTTTTGTTTGCAAACTTAAGTGGTATTCCTTCATTTTTTCATCATTCAGCAAAGAGAATGTATGTACTAAATTCAATAATTGCACGGAAAATACCAACTAGCACTGACACTCGATGGCATTCTCACAATAAAATTTTAAGATTTGTCACTGATGAATGGGATGGCTTCAAAGAAATTTTCGAAAACATTTTATCTGATCCAAATTTGGATGAAACTTCGTTTCGACAAGCAAATGGATTTCTGAATTATTTTAATGATTTTGGATTCACACTTTTATCTTTAATTTTTGATTTTATTTTTCAACAAACAGATGTTTTATATGACATTCTACAAAAAAATCTTTAGATATAAATTATTGTCTTCAGCAAGTCAAGGTAACTCAGAACATTATAAGACAAAACCGTAATGAGAACACGTTCAAACGTTTTTTTGAAATTGCGAATTCGAAAACAGAAATTGTTTTCAAAAGACAAGATGACTTCCGAATTCACAAAGATGTGTTTAAGAAATTTAAAATGTTATATTTGACATTTTGGATACCATAATAATGGAATTTGACGTAAGATTTAAAGATAGCGAATGTCTATATTTTTTTTTGTCTCGCCGATTCCTCAAAGTTTGAGGATTTTTCGATAAATATCCCAGAAATGGCTTTTGATAGTTTGAAAAACTCTTATCCAATAATATGTTATATTCATAGACTAAAAAATGAATTAAAACATTTTTATTCCGATTCATCATACAGGGATTGTAGTGTACAAGAAAAAATAAAAAAAATGCATAATAACGGAACGCATGACATATTCAAAGAAGTATATAAACTTCTGTGTTTGATATTGACAATTCCTGTTACAAGCGCAACAGCTGAAAGAAGTTTCTCTTGCTTAAACAGAATTAAAAACTATTTAAAAAACTCCATGACTGAAGAACGATTGACTGTATTATCAACACTGTCAATCGAACGAGGAATAATTCACGACCTTACGAAAACAACGCCAAGTAGTGTAATTTGACGGGTACGGCGACGAGGAATAATGAGGAATACGAGGAATAATGAGGAATAATTGAGGATTTCTGCGGAGTACGGCGGTGCTCTGTGGATTTTTGGCGGTGCTCTGTGAGGATCAGGGCGGATCTCGTCTGTCAAGCCGAGGGGGCGTGGCCTAATGGAGATGACCTCAACCAATCAGGTGTCAGTAAGTGACGTCACATGCAGGGGACATGGGAACAGGTGCTGATGACTCATCGCCGCCGATGGGCATGTCTCAACGTGTCACACCGTGTTTGTACAGGAACGGACCAATCAGGTTCTTGTTTGAGGATGACCTCATGAACAACCAATCAGGTGTCAGTAAGTGATGTCTATGGAGTGTCATGTGACATGAAAGTTGCTTTTTTGTTATTTTGCGTTTTTATTTGGGTATTGGTGGAAAAATTGCGACGCACTGCATCTACACATTTTTTAATTATAAGCTGTGGGTTGTGACATCATAGGTATAATGTTAGGAATAGTTGGTTGTTGAAAAAACTGTGAGCTGTATACGCAACTGCAATTTTGGAAAGTAAATAAAATATGATAGAATTAAACTAATATTCTTATTTTAATATTTATTTATTTTTAATATTTATTTATTTTTAATATTTATTATATTTTAATATTTATTTATATTTTGATATTTATTTGTATTTTAATATTTATATTTTTACATTTATTTTTAATATTTATATTTTTACATTTATTTTTAATATTTAATTATATTTTAACTTCTATATTTTATTACTCATTTATATTTTATATATATTTTAATATTTATTTATATTTTATTACTCATTTATATTTCACATATATTTTATATACGTATACATCTGTGCCAAAAAAAAATTAACTCAGTGAGAGCAATTACGTCCCATTAGAGCTGCACAATGAACTTATGTTAAAGGGAAAGACACTAGTGTATATATTTTAACTATGGTTAGTACAAAAGAAAAGAATTTTGCAAGAATGGTTGTAGAAAAATATATTTTATGTGACCAACTCCAGCATACAATTTCGCCATATAACTCTATGAGGAATCATCCTATGGGGTAAATAACATACCATCGTGTACAGGAAGGTAGACCAGATTAATAAGTAAAGCTTTTCGACATGTATACTAAGGATATAAAAAATGACAGTCTGGGGTTCTATGAAAATAATGTTTATAACAATATACGTTTAAATTACAATTTATATAACGGAAATCAGTCTCAGTGGATGAAAAATAAGTAATTAATATGAAAGCTGATACTTTGAAAAAGAACCTTGGGAACCAAAACCTTGTGTTACGGTTAATTAAACTTTTTATAAAAGTAATGTGTCCTTTAAATGTTTTTCACATCATACGTAAAATTATTATTGTAAGAGGGAAAATATCATATCGTTATGACTAGAAGGAGGGGATCTCGCATTGATCACAATTGGATGCATTAGAATTACTTACTGTGTAGGAATATGATGTAAAAGTTACTCTATCGCATTGGTTGTGGTGCTGGGCAGAATGCTTGATAAGAGCAGATTTGGGGTTGGTATGTAAGATAATGGATATATTACTTGTTATAATACGTGTTAAAAAAGGGGATTTGTCTTAGATGTAGTTGTTTTAGGGGTGTTTTGTAGCTGACTGTTTGATTGAACGCGCAGTGCAGCTACACAAAGGGAGTTATTTTAACAAGAGGTGAATTATTAGGGCTGGCTAGTTATATTTTCAAAGACTAAGGGGCAACAAGTTCCCATATGAGTACAGTAAAGAGTGATTGTATAGAATTTGGCGACATCAAGTATCCACAAGTGGACAATTTGAGAGGTGTATTCATAAAATTGGCGACATAAAGTACCCATAGGGAAACGTTTGTAGGCGTACACACAAAATTGGGGTGAAAGCGGGGTGTCTAGTCGTACATTAGACAAGAATAAATGTAAAATGAAAAAGTTTAAGTTTGAAATAAATTATAAAAAAGAATAAATGTTAAAAAAAAAAAGTTAAAATACAATTTAAAAAGCAAAAAAATAAAAAGTTAAAAAATAAATAAAAAAGTTTAGTGTGAAATAAAATTAAAAGGTTAAGTAAAAAAAAAAATTACTAAAAGTGAAAGAAAAAAAAAATATGTTAAAAGTGAAAAAAAAAAAGAATAAATATAAAAAATATTTAAAAAAAAGTTTAAGTGTGAAATAAATTATAAAAATAATAAATGTAAAAATAAAAAAATAAAAAGTTTACGTGTGAAATATACTATAAAAAGAATAAATGTAAAAATAAAAATAACTAAAAAGTATAAGTGAAAAATATAATGTAAAAAGAAAAAAAAGTTAAAAACAGTAAATGTAAAAAATAAAAAAAAAAAGTTTGTATAACATAAATTTTTTAAAGAAAAATGAAAAAAAAAGTAAAAAACAATAAATAAAAAAGTTTCAGTGTAAAAATACAATTTAAAAAGAAAATGTAAAAAATGAAAAATTTAAAAAAGAAAAATTAAAAAAAAAAAAAATGTTAAAAGTGAAAAAAAAAGAATAAATATAAAAAATATTTAAAAAAAAGTTTAAGTGTGAAATAAATTATAAAAATAATAAATGTAAAAATAAAAAAATAAAAAGTTTACGTGTGAAATATACTATAAAAAGAATAAATGTAAAAATAAAAATAACTAAAAAGTATAAGTGAAAAATATAATGTAAAAAGAAAAAAAAGTTAAAAACAGTAAATGTAAAAAATAAAAAAAAAAAAGTTTGTATAACATAAATTTTTTAAAGAAACATGAAAAAAAAAAGTAAAAAACAATAAATAAAAAAGTTTCAGTGTAAAAATACAATTTAAAAAAAAAATGTAAAAAATAAAAAATTTAAAAAAGAAAAATTAAAAAAAAAAAAAAATGTTAAAAGTGAAAAAAAAAAGAATAAATGTAAAAAATATTAAAAAAAAAAGTTTAGTGTAAAATATTACGCATCATAAGCTTCTTACCCGCATCCACACAATGCCATATGGTGTTACGGAGCGTACTACCCCCATATAGGCGTAGATGCCCGTGGTGAGTTCTGTGAATGATCTACCTACTAATCAAACGGTAAATACCATAATTATATTAAAATATTAGCAAAAAAAAAAAAAAAGCAGAAAATACTATTATAGATATAAAAAATATTATCAAATTATACAAAATAGAATCAAGAGTAACTAATAAATCTGTATACAATGCGTGTCTTTCAATGTATAAGAGAAACCAATGTATATATTTCTACTAAAATGTTGATACATATAATAAATTTTTAACAAATTAACTCAAATATTTGCGAAATAGAGAAAAGAATACATTCTTTTTTAAAATTGTATCAAATAGTCTATAAATGGATAAAAAAAAATATCATGACAAGTATTAAAAATATTAAAATAATGGACTTACGTATGACACATTAAGTTAAGAAATTTATACTTATCAAAGAAAGTAACGTAAGTTATATAAAAAACTCTAATTATGTACAATTGTTAATTGAATATGCTGCAAAATATTGTCAAATTACACCATTTTTTAGTGATAGGACAAGCAAACTTGTGAAAATGTCATATAATTATCAAAAATATTATGCAAAGTACGAAAATATTGCCTAATATGTTAAAATATTATCAATAGTACATAACCAACAGATCCAAATGACCTTCTGCACCCTACGAAACATGAAAACCTACGGAGATTAACAACAATCTTGCAATGTAGTAGCAAAAAGTAACAATGTGCTGCTACGGATTAAATGGTAAGTGCACACCTAGTATTGTTTAGTAAGTAGATGTAGATAAATAATATTGTTGAATTTTTAACAAAATGGTTTCATGTACAATAAAAATGCAAAGAGAAAAAAAAAGTTTAAGTGTAAAATAAAATGTAAAAAGGAAAAAAAAAAAAAAAAAAGTTAAATAAAAGTTAAAAAAGAAAAAAAAAGTTTAAAAGAAAAAAAGTTAAAAAAGAAAATAAAGTTTAAAGTAAAAAGTTTAAGTGTAAAATACAATTTAAAACGAAAATGTAAAAAATAAAATTAAAAAAAAAAAAGCTTAAGTGTAAAATTACATTTTAAAAGAAAATGTGAAAATAGGAAAAAGTAAAAAGAAAATTGCTAAAAGTAAAAAACAAAAACAAAAAAAATGTGTTAAATGTCAAATAAAAAGATCTTAAATGTAAAAAATTAAAAAAAAAAAGTTTAAGTGTAAAATATTATCCATCATAAGCTTTTTACCCGTACCCACCCAAAGCCATTTGGTGTTACGGAGCGTACTAGCCCCTCTCGTTCTGGTAAAATTGATGTAAATCCATATGGTTTTGTACTATCATCAGGTGAAAAGATCTTCATTAAGTATTATATATCTTAATTTTAAAATATATTTTAGATATTACGTGTACAAAAAGTGGTTTTCTATGTAAAAATTCTACTCTACGTATTATAAATTTAACAAAGCAGTTTAAGAAAAAAAATCCTGACTTCATCCATAGTTGCAACCATAGCTGGCATCGAAGCATTAAAACGACACCAGCTTCTGTAAATTCAGATTATAAAAATGAAGTTTTAGATAACTTGTATGGAAATCTCAAAAACTTTAAAAAGAAAACCACCAACACTTAAGGTTGGGGATACGGAACTCATTAGTAGACAAAAACTTCACTTTGAAAAAGGCTTTGAACAAAATTGGAGTAGTGAAATTTTTTCTGTGTAGCAATTTATTCTGAGAATTCCTACTGTATACAAGTTAAAAGATATGTCTGAAGAAGAAATTAAAGGTACTTTTTATGAAGCAGAGTTACAGAAAGTTATTGATTCTGGTTTTTATCCAGTAGAAAAAGTTATCAAGAAACAGAAAAACCAAGGAGGTGTGATCGAATACTTTTGCGAAATTCTTAGGATATCCTGAAAAATTTAATCCGTGGGTTACAGGTGATAAAATGATATGAATAGACTTTTTGCTTCCTGACAGTTCATCTAAGAACCCACATACCTACAGAGGACGCCTATACTGATTGGTTCCATACTTAACTTCCTTATCGCTGATTGGTTCCCTCCATAACCCCACAGTACCTATATAAGTGCAAGTTCGGTCCAGTTTGAACTATTTCTTTCATATAACAGTTATGAAGCCGACTGCTATAGTTAGACCATTTTCTATTAACGGTGTAGAAATGGAATATCCACCTCCAATCGAAGTCCGACCACGGAAATGGGTATACCCATTGCATTGGCCGTATCGTAGAAGGCAACCTGAAATGCCTTTGAAGGCCATACAACCGAATGCATCGGATACAAATCCGTGGAGATAGGTTGAAATGGACGCTTCTATGATGAGAAATGCAATATCTTTTTCTACTGATTAAGAGTGTTCTCTGAGAAGTCAACAGAAGAAAAAAAAATATGTATATATATATATATATATATATATATATATATACTGTTTAAGTTATTAAATTACTATAAATAGAGCTGATTCCTTAATATTCCGTTCAGTATCCAACAATGTGTTTCTACGTGACGTTAATTTCGGATAGTAGTCTGCAATTTGTTTTTTCCTACAAACAAAATTTCTCATTTTATAACTCAGCTGCCAAGCCCAATTGGGGAAGTGTTCAAAATGGCTAGCCAAATTACATTTTTAAAAAAGCTAATATAGGGGGAAATTGTATAATTATCATAAAATACTTCACACTACTGCTTAATATTTTAACATGTTATCAATAGTGTGAAGTATTTTATGATAATTATACAATTTCCCCCTATATTAGCTTTTTTAAAAATGTAATTTGGCTAGCCATTTTGAACACTTCCCCAATTGGGCTTGGCAGCTGAGTTATAAAATGAGAAATTTTGTTTGTAGGAAAAAACAAATTGCAGACTACTATCCGAAATTAACGTCACGTAGAAACACATTGTTGGATACTGAACGGAATATTAAGGAATCAGCTCTATTTATAGTAATTTAATAACTTAAACAGTATATATATATATATATATATATATATATATATACATATTTTTTTTTCTTCTGTTGACTTCTCAGAGAACACTCTTAATCAGTAGAAAAAGATATTGCATTTCTCATCATAGAAGCGTCCATTTCAACCTATCTCCACGGATTTGTATCCGATGCATTCGGTTGTATGGCCTTCAAAGGCATTTCAGGTTGCCTTCTACGATACGGCCAATGCAATGGGTATACCCATTTCCGTGGTCGGACTTCGATTGGAGGTGGATATTCCATTTCTACACCGTTAATAGAAAATGGTCTAACTATAGCAGTCGGCTTCATAACTGTTATATGAAAGAAATAGTTCAAACTGGACCGAACTTGCACTTATATAGGTACTGTGGGGTTATGGAGGGAACCAATCAGCGATAAGGAAGTTAAGTATGGAACCAATCAGTATAGGCGTCCTCTGTAGGTATGTGGGTTCTTAGATGAACTGTCAGGAAGCAAAAAGTCTATTCATATCATTTTATCACCTGTAACCCACGGATTAAATTTTTCAGGATATCCTAAGAATTTCGCAAAAGTATTCGATCACACCTCCTTGGTTTTTCTGTTTCTTGATAACTTTTTCTACTGGATAAAAACCAGAATCAATAACTTTCTGTAACTCTGCTTCATAAAAAGTACCTTTAATTTCTTCTTCAGACATATCTTTTAACTTGTATACAGTAGGAATTCTCAGAATAAATTGCTACACAGAAAAAATTTCACTACTCCAATTTTGTTCAAAGCCTTTTTCAAAGTGAAGTTTTTGTCTACTAATGAGTTCCGTATCCCCAACCTTAAGTGTTGGTGGTTTTCTTTTTAAAGTTTTTGAGATTTCCATACAAGTTATCTAAAACTTCATTTTTATAATCTGAATTTACAGAAGCTGGTGTCGTTTTAATGCTTCGATGCCAGCTATGGTTGCAACTATGGATGAAGTCAGGATTTTTTTTCTTAAACTGCTTTGTTAAATTTATAATACGTAGAGTAGAATTTTTACATAGAAAACCACTTTTTGTACACGTAATATCTAAAATATATTTTAAAATTAAGATATATAATACTTAATGAAGATCTTTTCACCTGATGATAGTACAAAACCATATGGATTTACATCAATTTTACCAGAACGAGAGGGGCTAGTACGCTCCGTAACACCAAATGGCTTTGGGTGGGTACGGGTAAAAAGCTTATGATGGATAATATTTTACACTTAAACTTTTTTTTTTTAATTTTTTACATTTAAGATCTTTTTATTTGACATTTAACACATTTTTTTTGTTTTTGTTTTTTACTTTTAGCAATTTTCTTTTTACTTTTTCCTATTTTCACATTTTCTTTTAAAATGTAATTTTACACTTAAGCTTTTTTTTTTTTAATTTTATTTTTTACATTTTCGTTTTAAATTGTATTTTACACTTAAACTTTTTACTTTAAACTTTATTTTCTTTTTTAACTTTTTTTCTTTTAAACTTTTTTTTTCTTTTTTAACTTTTATTTAACTTTTTTTTTTTTTTTTTTCCTTTTTACATTTTATTTTACACTTAAACTTTTTTTTTCTCTTTGCATTTTTATTGTACATGAAACCATTTTGTTAAAAATTCAACAATATTATTTATCTACATCTACTTACTAAACAATACTAGGTGTGCACTTACCATTTAATCCGTAGCAGCACATTGTTACTTTTTGCTACTACATTGCAAGATTGTTGTTAATCTCCGTAGGTTTTCATGTTTCGTAGGGTGCAGAAGGTCATTTGGATCTGTTGGTTATGTACTATTGATAATATTTTAACATATTAGGCAATATTTTCGTACTTTGCATAATATTTTTGATAATTATATGACATTTTCACAAGTTTGCTTGTCCTATCACTAAAAAATGGTGTAATTTGACAATATTTTGCAGCATATTCAATTAACAATTGTACATAATTAGAGTTTTTTATATAACTTACGTTACTTTCTTTGATAAGTATAAATTTCTTAACTTAATGTGTCATACGTAAGTCCATTATTTTAATATTTTTAATACTTGTCATGATATTTTTTTTTATCCATTTATAGACTATTTGATACAATTTTAAAAAAGAATGTATTCTTTTCTCTATTTCGCAAATATTTGAGTTAATTTGTTAAAAATTTATTATATGTATCAACATTTTAGTAGAAATATATACATTGGTTTCTCTTATACATTGAAAGACACGCATTGTATACAGATTTATTAGTTACTCTTGATTCTATTTTGTATAATTTGATAATATTTTTTATATCTATAATAGTATTTTCTGCTTTTTTTTTTTTTTTTGCTAATATTTTAATATAATTATGGTATTTACCGTTTGATTAGTAGGTAGATCATTCACAGAACTCACCACGGGCATCTACGCCTATATGGGGGTAGTACGCTCCGTAACACCATATGGCATTGTGTGGATGCGGGTAAGAAGCTTATGATGCGTAATATTTTACACTAAACTTTTTTTTTTAATATTTTTTACATTTATTCTTTTTTTTTTCACTTTTAACATTTTTTTTTTTTTTTAATTTTTCTTTTTTAAATTTTTTATTTTTTACATTTTTTTTTTAAATTGTATTTTTACACTGAAACTTTTTTATTTATTGTTTTTTACTTTTTTTTTTCATGTTTCTTTAAAAAATTTATGTTATACAAACTTTTTTTTTTTTATTTTTTACATTTACTGTTTTTAACTTTTTTTTCTTTTTACATTATATTTTTCACTTATACTTTTTAGTTATTTTTATTTTTACATTTATTCTTTTTATAGTATATTTCACACGTAAACTTTTTATTTTTTTATTTTTACATTTATTATTTTTATAATTTATTTCACACTTAAACTTTTTTTTAAATATTTTTTATATTTATTCTTTTTTTTTCACTTTTAACATTTTTTTTTTTTTTAATTTTTCTTTTTTAAATTTTTCATTTTTTACATTTTCTTTTTAAATTGTATTTTTACACTGAAACTTTTTTATTTATTGTTTTTTACTTTTTTTTTCATTTTTCTTTAAAAAATTTATGTTATACAAACTTTTTTTTTTTATTTTTTACATTTACTGTTTTTAACTTTTTTTTCTTTTTACATTATATTTTTCACTTATACTTTTTAGTTATTTTTATTTTTACATTTATTCTTTTTATAGTATATTTCACACGTAAACTTTTTATTTTTTTATTTTTACATTTATTATTTTTATAATTTATTTCACACTTAAACTTTTTTTTAAATATTTTTTATATTTATTCTTTTTTTTTTTCACTTTTAACATATTTTTTTTTTCTTTCACTTTTAGTAATTTTTTTTTTTACTTAACCTTTTAATTTTATTTCACACTAAACTTTTTTATTTATTTTTTAACTTTTTATTTTTTTGCTTTTTAAATTGTATTTTAACTTTTTTTTTTTAACATTTATTCTTTTTTATAATTTATTTCAAACTTAAACTTTTTCATTTTACATTTATTCTTGTCTAATGTACGACTAGACACCCCGCTTTCACCCCAATTTTGTGTGTACGCCTACAAACGTTTCCCTATGGGTACTTTATGTCGCCAATTTTATGAATACACCTCTCAAATTGTCCACTTGTGGATACTTGATGTCGCCAAATTCTATACAATCACTCTTTACTGTACTCATATGGGAACTTGTTGCCCCTTAGTCTTTGAAAATATAACTAGCCAGCCCTAATAATTCACCTCTTGTTAAAATAACTCCCTTTGTGTAGCTGCACTGCGCGTTCAATCAAACAGTCAGCTACAAAACACCCCTAAAACAACTACATCTAAGACAAATCCCCTTTTTTAACACGTATTATAACAAGTAATATATCCATTATCTTACATACCAACCCCAAATCTGCTCTTATCAAGCATTCTGCCCAGCACCACAACCAATGCGATAGAGTAACTTTTACATCATATTCCTACACAGTAAGTAATTCTAATGCATCCAATTGTGATCAATGCGAGATCCCCTCCTTCTAGTCATAACGATATGATATTTTCCCTCTTACAATAATAATTTTACGTATGATGTGAAAAACATTTAAAGGACACATTACTTTTATAAAAAGTTTAATTAACCGTAACACAAGGTTTTGGTTCCCAAGGTTCTTTTTCAAAGTATCAGCTTTCATATTAATTACTTATTTTTCATCCACTGAGACTGATTTCCGTTATATAAATTGTAATTTAAACGTATATTGTTATAAACATTATTTTCATAGAACCCCAGACTGTCATTTTTTATATCCTTAGTATACATGTCGAAAAGCTTTACTTATTAATCTGGTCTACCTTCCTGTACACGATGGTATGTTATTTACCCCATAGGATGATTCCTCATAGAGTTATATGGCGAAATTGTATGCTGGAGTTGGTCACATAAAATATATTTTTCTACAACCATTCTTGCAAAATTCTTTTCTTTTGTACTAACCATAGTTAAAATATATACACTAGTGTCTTTCCCTTTAACATAAGTTCATTGTGCAGCTCTAATGGGACGTAATTGCTCTCACTGAGTTAATTTTTTTTTGGCACAGATGTATACGTATATAAAATATATGTGAAATATAAATGAGTAATAAAATATAAATAAATATTAAAATATATATAAAATATAAATGAGTAATAAAATATAGAAGTTAAAATATAATTAAATATTAAAAATAAATGTAAAAATATAAATATTAAAAATAAATGTAAAAATATAAATATTAAAATACAAATAAATATCAAAATATAAATAAATATTAAAATATAATAAATATTAAAAATAAATAAATATTAAAAATAAATAAATATTAAAATAAGAATATTAGTTTAATTCTATCATATTTTATTTACTTTCCAAAATTGCAGTTGCGTATACAGCTCACAGTTTTTTCAACAACCAACTATTCCTAACATTATACCTATGATGTCACAACCCACAGCTTATAATTAAAAAATGTGTAGATGCAGTGCGTCGCAATTTTTCCACCAATACCCAAATAAAAACGCAAAATAACAAAAAAGCAACTTTCATGTCACATGACACTCCATAGACATCACTTACTGACACCTGATTGGTTGTTCATGAGGTCATCCTCAAACAAGAACCTGATTGGTCCGTTCCTGTACAAACACGGTGTGACACGTTGAGACATGCCCATCGGCGGCGATGAGTCATCAGCACCTGTTCCCATGTCCCCTGCATGTGACGTCACTTACTGACACCTGATTGGTTGAGGTCATCTCCATTAGGCCACGCCCCCTCGGCTTGACAGACGAGATCCGCCCTGATCCTCACAGAGCACCGCCAAAAATCCACAGAGCACCGCCGTACTCCGCAGAAATCCTCAATTATTCCTCATTATTCCTCGTATTCCTCATTATTCCTCGTCGCCGTACCCGTCAAATTACACTACTACGCCATTTTATGACGAAATCATTGACCGATTTGCAAGTTTAAAAGAAAGGAGAATTGATTTAATCTTCAAAAAATAAGTAAGTGTTTTCTATTTTTTTCGCATGTTATCATATCATACAAAATTGAAAGGAAAATGTTATTTGAGTTTGAATAATAAATATTAAAGAATTTCCGTTCATGTATGGTTGTGGTAGGGGGGGGGGGGGGGGGGGGGGTCACATGATTTCGGCTGCACTAACATTTTCGACCACGGGCCGCCACTGGCGATTTCGCCATGCGTGATCGTTAAAAAATAATATTATGCCTGTCCATCCATCCGTCCATCTCAATCTCATCTATCATTGGGATAGATGGTTTTTTTTTCTAGTATTTGTATGCTAAAAACAGCCCTATAACAAAGTTCCCCCACTTTTGGGATAAGATTGGGGCAACTATGGAGGATTCTTATTTCGATGCCATTGGTCGTTGAGCAAAATCATGTCCATATTTAGTAAAAAGAAGATTAACTTCATATTTTACCATAATTTCATAAATCTATCTTAATACTCGTTCGCAGGAGTAATAAAAAACTGGAAAAAGTATCCCAAAGTTACCCGGTTTTCGGTGCTTTTTTTTAGTTGGGTATTGAGCTCAGTATCCTCTTTTAAAAGGGAACACTGTCAGATTAGAAGTGACTGCTTTAAAATAATGCTTTATGATTCAAACCTAATTATAACTAAATATAGATTTAATATAACATCACGCCCTTCGAGCATGAATGGACTGTAGTAGAGCGAATATGACGTCATCATCGTGATGCAAACATCTCAGACCGCATGGCACCAGACAAGTGACTTCCTTTCGAAATTATGAACGAAAAAATACTCGCGATTGACTGGTGACTTGGAAATAATAGTAAATGTGTTAATTTATAAAGTACATGATATTTTTATGAATGAACTAGACAAAATTTATGAATGGAATGACGTTGTAAACTACGTGTCTGGGGCCATACATGTTGGCCTCACTTTGAAGTTACCTAGATTATAACTTTTTGATTTATCTACTATGAAGGGATCCATGCTCGAAGATCACGCCTTTGATGACTTGTATTAAAAACATTAAACTGAATACTTTTTTAAACAATTGCACTCACATACCTGAAACAGTACAGCGACCAAAAACAAGACAGTTACGATCTGAAGCTTTTTCGAACCCATTCTGCACGAAAGTTGAAGCACTTGGAATAAGCAAGGGATCCAAGTCCACCTTTTTATACAAGATATTGGGTGCTGGATAGCGAAATAATATCAGTTACACCATGGGGAGTGTGAAATGTGATTTTGAAATCTATGACACGTTGTTTTTTAAACAATTTATGTGAGCTTTGTCATTTTTTTAAAATGAATATTTGCATTTGATTAAGACATCGATTTTACAATTCATTCATTTACATTATGAATAAATAAATAAATGAATAAAATTAAAATAATAAATGAATAATTATTTATTTTCGATTTTAAAACTTTTCGATGACAATTCAGCATTTTTTGTACAATTTCGGCAACTCAAAAAAATGTCAAATCACTTCAGTTCTGTAAAGGTTATAAAGAATCTGTTCGTGTCCCATACTAAAAAAAAATCTGGTTTAAAACATTTTCTGTTAGTTCCATCAAAATTCAAGAAAGGGGAAACTTATTCTTCGAAACATACTTCAGAGCTGTAACTTTATATTTGAAATATGCTGCATACACGGAGTAAAGAAAAAGGTGGAGATGATTTGGCGAGATCATGAGACGTAAGTTAGCAACCCCAAACTAGGCACAAACAAACCTAGTTTGCAGTGATTTTTCTACGAGGGATGCATTATTTTCAAATTAAGAAAACGAATGCTAAAACTTAAAAAAGGACTATTTGTGCAGTTGTAGGATGCAATACAAGTTCCAAATCGATAAAGGATGCAATTATTTCCACTTCATAGGTAAATTTAATTATAAAATAAATTATCGCCAAGTACTGGTACAAAGTAGTGCTTTTGAATAGCGCCAAATACTTCGCCAGTACCTACTTTTTAAGCGATTGTTTACTTCGCATTGCACACCGGTTTTGGACTTGATCGCACCTCCACCTTCTTCTTTACTCCGTGGCTGCATATTGCTGCATTTTGATCCCTGAATCAAACTCGGTAACTAATTTTTCTTACGGCCTTTGAAACTGGTATAGATAATTTTTTTTAATGAAAATTATCACAAGTTGCAATTATTTTTCCAAATTTGGATCTATATATAAAAAGTAAAATTTTCGATGATTTTACTGATCAAAAACACCAAAAATTACGTTGCCATACGCTATTTTTAATAACTAGGGTTTCCCCTTCTGTAAAAATGTATGTTCTACTGACGGCGAAAATAGTAACTTAAGATTTTTCTTTTCGAACCGCTATTTTGAGAAAAAAATTGCCTCCTACAATCATAATAATAAAAAAAACGACGTAAAGAAGTTGTAAATCGGTTGCCACCTTTCTTTCGCGCATCCTACTAAAAGTTTATAAAGAAATTGACGAAATGTAATTTTTTTCTTGGTAAATATTTTAATTTTGCCGTAACTTGGGATTACTTGGATTAAAAAATTGTTTTAAATCACTCCCCCTGTTTGCTACCTGTCGGTTAAATCACCACTTGTTCAAAGAAATAGTGAACAACGTCAATATTTTCCTGACAGAAGACCCATGTGTGACTTAAACATGTTTTTGTTTGGGTAAAAGTAACTCCAAGTTACGGTACTTGATATTCGACGATATATAACACCACTCATTCCTGTAGCTTTAACAATATTCAACGTTAAGTTGTTGCATTTATCAATAAATCGTATCTGAGATATTTCTAGATAGTATGCTTATTTGATAATAGATTATGACAATAGTTTTTTGCCTATTATCTCTCTAAAGATTGCTCGAATTTTGTATGATCTATAGAACCATATTCTTTCCTTATCGCGTGTTGAGGCATTTATTTGAATAGAATTGTGTTTTTAAAAGATACGTTGCCGAAACATGACAATAGCTTCATAAATAGAGTACAATGTTAATAGGTGCAGATTTTTCAGTTAATTTTGCCTTTTCTTATGCAAATCTTTAGTTAACTGCCCTAAAATTAACTTTTAAAGGTTAAACTCGGTTCACTTAGTCTCCAATTCATTAAAAATTACATGTGTTTAGTAATTTTTTTGTTAACTTGGAACAAATAACCTTTGAATGCAGTTACTTTTTTCATTAATTTTTTTAAAATATTCTTCAAATCTGCATAGTTTCAAAATATTTTATTTTTAAAGAAATATTTTGAAAATAAGTAAACGTTAAGAAAATACAAAATACTGTACAATTTTAGGTCACAAATATTTGAATATTTACTGAAAAAAAATATTTTTCCTATTTTTAGTAAAATAGCATTTGTGTCGTGGTTATTGGTGGGGTTGGCCAAGAATAAATAAATTTTTTCATAAATTATCGAAACTCATAGAGGGTTCGATATTTTAAAGGAAACAAATAATTTTTTATTATAATATTTCACGCACAAGGCATTTCTTGTATTCCCATTACGTCCCCGATACTCCTTGTCTCGGAAAGTTCCAATTGCGGCCCATTACAACCTTTTGTCTTGGCGATAAACAATTGTTTTCTTCTTTGAGAATACGGTAACCCGGCTCCCTTCGGCCGCAATTGGGCTATTACCCCTTGCCTGTTCTTTGTTATCCATTTGGTTCTCTGTGTGCAAAAGACAGGTGATTCCAACGTCTATTTGAACAACATATGTCATATTGAGTTTTCCAAGGTGATCAAAGGATTTGGAAATTAAATTTAAATTACACCAGAAGTTTTTATAAAAAAAATTGCTTGCAGTTGAAGTGGATTGTTTATCCACTTTAACTGTGAGCTTATCACAATTTGGGTAATTTTAAATTTCACGAGGTGTTGGGTGTCGTGATTTTGTTGATGAATTGAACAATCGTAAACATTACTTACTGTAGGCCGTGTGTACTGTAAAAAAAAAATACTTAAAAATGAGTACCTGAACCTACAAGCTTTTCTTTAAGTACAGTTGCATCTTAAATGAGCGATGACGTACTCAACTTTGAGTAACCGTAATTTCTCAAAAAAGAGCAGTGTGATTTAATATTGCTGATATCTGCTTCTGTTCAAGCCATCTTAACAAAGCGATCTGACAAACTTAAAATAGTTGTTCAGAAGATGGTTTTCCACGTTATTTGATGTCGATCGCTTAAATGGAAACTGAATTATTACAACTCAACTATCTTACTTCCCATTCTTTTGGCACACCTTTTAAACATGTCTTATGTTTATGACTTTTTGAAGTCGCCGTGGTAGTTTAACGGATTGTGGGGCATGAGGATCTAGGTTCTATTCCCGGTAAGTCTTGGTTGTAATTGTCGATATTTATTGAAAGTGATTTATGAAGGCAGCCTAGAAGCAGCCTATGTAGGCTAGTATATGTTATTTCATTTTTACTCATTGTACTCATTTTTAAGTACGTCTATTTCAAAATTTAAACTTATGTATTCTGAGCTTTGATAAGCATCGAATGTACTAAAAAATGAGTACATTCTACTTATTTTTGAGTATTTATTTTTAATAGTGTGTAGTAGCATTGTTTGTTAATTTCCAACGCAAGGATTATCTACACAAAAAGTAATAGAATAATTTCTTATTTCATGTTTTTGAAGTATCGAGTCGTACGCCATAATATCTCTATATAAATGCAAACAAAAGTCATCGCCATCCATTCACTCACTCAGTTTTAATTTTCCAACTTCTCTTATACTCAGGAAGATAAAATTTGAGAGAGTTATTCCTTATACTTTAAATAGGAAAATTAAACTATTCGCAAACACCTAAACTGAAATACCAGTTCTGGAGTACGGAGTTAAAATAAAATTCACTCATCATTAAATGTAATACTTCCCATACATCCAGGAAGCATAATTTTGGCAGAGTTCTTATTTACGATTAAAAAAGAAAAAATAAGCTTTTTGTGTACTTCTAGCTGGATTATACATTCTGTTCATGGAATTAAAATAAAATTCACTTATCAATAATTATAATATTTCGTATATACCCAGGAATATGAAATTTGGTAGAATTGTCCTTTCTACATCCAGAATAAAAGTCAGCTATTCATGTTCTATCTAAAGTACACTTTCTGTGAACGGGATTAAAATAATACTCATTATCCTACTTCCCATGAAGATAAAATTTGGCAGAGTTTTCTTTATACCTTAAGAAGAAAAAAATAAGCTATTTGTGTACTTTTAGCTGCAATACTCATTCTGCGCACGGGATTAATTTTTGGTTTGGTTTGGTTTGGTTAATTAACGTCGCACTAGAGCTGCACAGTTGGCTATTGGCGACGGTTCGGGGTCAATCTCGAAGGAAAGACCCGGGAACACATACACATTCACACACACATTCATACATGCACCTCGTTATTTTAGAACCATGGTCAGATGACGAGGAAACACCTGAACTGGCACCCAACGCCTTCAATAGACATCGGGATTTTGGACCCCGATCAGATTTATCGTGCACCAGTCCCGTATACACGCCAGTATAATTTGTTGGATATTCTGAACGACTTTCTAGTATTTTTGTAGCGAAACTGGCAACTCTCCGATCGCAAGATCACTACTTTTTTACTTTTCTATGTCAAGTCCATTTCACGGATTCGAACCACCAATCCTCTGATTAGTAGCTGAACGCCTTACCAACTGAGCAACTGGGTGCTCGCGCACGGGATTAATATAAATTCCCTTAGTAATAATTATAATGTTTCCATATGCCCAAGAAAATGAAATTTGAAATTGACAGTGATACTTTAAGTGGTGACACTTTAAGCGAACTTTTAGCTGAAGTACCCGTTCTGCGCAAATAACACTCGCCCCTCAATGTAAGAATTATATTTTTTAACATCTGAGATAGTTTCAGAATTAATAATATATTTTCTACTGTTTATAAATATTGAATTTGTGTGTATAGTGTGTGTAATTGTTTTACTGTGCGTAGAACGGGTATTCAGCTGGTAAGCTATATGAACACAAAAAACAATAATTAAATGTTACTACTTCCTGTATATTTATTACCAAAAATAAATTCACCGCAAAAACTGACACGGTACCGAAACTTATCACTCCCATATATTAAAACAATACAAAAACCTTATCTTCACATAATTTTTCATCGAATATCTATTAGCGACTCGGGGCAAATCAAACGATCTTTGACTTAGGGGAGGCGCACATATCGACTTATTGTTATTTTCTATCCTTTTTCATGTGCCCCAGGGACGACAATCAGATAACAATGGGGAGGTGTTAAAAGTGCAAACGACTTTTTTAATCACTCTTACACCTGCTGTGTGTATCTTTGGAGGTTGCTGTGTTGAACCTCGTCTTTTCGGAAATTAATCAAGGCTATTTGGTTTGATTTGGTTTGAGTGAAAGTCCTAATTGTAGCGCGCATGGTAGTGGCCAGTGCACGGACAATCTTGACCGTGTGAACGGCTGTCAGACATGGGGCACATTAGGGTCTGTATTTTGGTACTGGCCCTGTTTGGATTTTATGCCTCAGGTAAAGTATGGCCGTATATATTATTTCTAAAGTATAGATCCCTTTTACTCCTCTTACACGCGACGGATCTTAACAAATGTTTCCCGGAGCACTGACGAATCGCACGTTTATTTTGTAAATATCAACAGTTTGTTTAAAAATGCATTGAAATAACTATTGTATAAAAATTCATCTTAAAGTATTTCCAAGATCTAACCGGAATGTGCATTTGTAGCTTAGTCGGTAGCGCGCAAGACTTCGGAATAATTCGGTTTAGAGTTCCTACGGGAGCTACTCAAAATTTTCTCACCACGGGGGCCAAACAGCTATTATTATAATTTAATGAAGTTGCTTAGGCTATATTTTAAGATTAATGATGCAACTTAACTGCAATTGTATTTTCAAGGATAGTATATCAGAGATTTGGTACAACTAAGTTTACTAATACTGTTGGGCCATTTTAGAAGCGGTAAACCAAAGCCTATTTCCAGTGGCGTACCCAAACCAAGCCTATATCCATTCAGTTTCGGAGGGGGCCTGGGCAAGTCCCCCCCCCCCCGCCCCCATCAAATTTTGTATTTAATATTTCACACATTATTTAATAAATCATAATATACTTAATTGCCTAATAAATACTATTAAAATACTAGCTATTTTGCCCAACATTTCAGGGTAACCCTTTAAAGCATATGCATTGAAAGAAAACTAGAAAAACCTCCGTAGGAGCCGAACTATTGTTCTGAAATCTCACGCGTTTCCAACTAGGCTACAAAAAAACGTTCAAGATCTTGAAAATATTTCTTAAAGATGCTTCGTTTTGCAATACTTCCAAAATTGTTAAAATTATCTAAAAAATAAACAGATTTTTATAAAGTGCACATCTTGGTGCTCATCAAGTCTCAGTTGCTCATCTTGCTTATGAAGAGTACTTATATTTTCATTTTCATACTTTCATACAAAGGTGAAGTAGCTGATTTGCGATCTAGAAACTCTTTTATTATTGTAGTTATATACAATCTTTTAATTTTACACGTAACAATTATATTAAAGTATTTTTATTTTGGCCTAGGTAGCTATTAAATTAAAGTCAAAATAGATGAGGATAAAACTTAATTTTTACATAATTATGCAATTGTTACCTATTTTATGCAACATGTAATGAATTTCATTTGTAAAAGATAGTTTGCAGAGGAATTTGATTTTGGAATCGAGAGAAAGTTTTAAATACAATTCTTGGTAAAATGTTGCTATAAAATGTAAAAAAAAAGAAACTGCTACATAATATTTAATATATTTTTACTGAAGGTTTCGAGGGGGTGGGGGGGGGGGAGGGTGCTGGGTCTGGTAATCATCCCATTAGCGTCTACATTGGCCTATCCCTATTCATAAATGAATTTTGTAAAGGTAATGAATAAAAAAAATTACTTGAATATTTTAATTTTTTATCAAAAAATTCATAATTTTTTTTTAAATGTATGAGAAAGTACGTCTCTTCATCTAATAAAAATGACAAGTTATTTCTAATGAATTTAAAATTCAAGCGGTAAATACTTATGCGGAATTATTATTCAAAATGAAATATATATATATATATATATATATATATTGATAAAACAATTATTAGTTAATCAAAGATTTTATTTGAAATATTATGATCCTTTTATCTCAAATGCGTTGTTTCTATGGATGTTTGTTTAAAGTTCGAGGCTCCTCTTCGAAGTCAGACGTATACCAACCTTTCTACACAATTTGGTTACAAAACAGATTCTTTAAACAAATAAAAAAAAAATATAACTCTGTCTCTCACGCACGTGACATTCACGTCCAGGGATATCCAGTTTTTCAAGCAGTTCACTCGTAAAAATATTCATAAAAATACTCTATATTAACATACTTTTAAAAAATTAGAGTACAAATAAAAAAAAATTATATTTACCTTCCAAAAGAGATAACTTTACATTTAAAAAAATCGGTTGAGTGTCAGTGGTTTAAAACATCTTTATACCAAAAATATTTTCCATTGGTAAGGCATTGCTTATTCTCTGGTCTTTTAATATCCTACAACTCATATATTCAATTCGTTTCTGAAGTGCAATATTCTGCTTCAACTGATGAGCGATTTTTTTTAGCTTCTGCAGAAATTAAATTCCATTTGGGAATTAAATTCTATTTGACTGCTCTTTTTAAATTTACGACTGTCCATTTTTAATTTACAACTGCTCAATTTAGCCATAACTGCCCCCTGTCCGTTGGAATAGGCACGGCCTATTCCAACGGACAACGCAACAATTTAAAGTTTGAGCAATTGGCTCCTCTCTTATCAGAAAAACAACAATTCTCAAGTAAAATAATAATTATTTAAAAAAAAAAAAGGTTAATAGAGAGTAAATATTCTTTAAAATGACAAACAACAACACGGAATCCTTTTCCCGATTATCTAGCTCTATTGTTGGACATTTTTAGAAGAATTCCAGTTGTTTTTAGAAAGTAATTCGACTATTATGTAAACCCTTGCCGAGTACCTCCCCTTCCCGTCCCCCTATTCCGGGAAATACCGCGGTATATCATCTTCTAGAAAGTTATTTACTTTTCCGTGTATACCTGTCTCAAAATTCATGTTTAGGAGCAATATACACGTAATGCATCCCTTGAGTAATATCTTTTCGCTGTTTAGAACAAGGGCGTTTCAATTTTTTATTTGACTCGTATAAATAACTAAAGGACGAAAAGCCGTTGAAACCGCAAAAATCAGATCTGCTTCTGATAAGACATGCTTGACAATTATATCTTATCCAGAGATACAAATACCGAATATAATTTCGATTGTTTTAGTGTCATATGTTGTAAGAAGTGATAAAATATAAATCAAACTAATTTGAATAAAATGATCGTACAGGGAAAATTAAAAAAACAACTAAAAAGGAGCTTTTTTGATGAGCATATTAAAATCAGTTCGGGTTACAGCGGTCACCGGCAGAAACTTGAACTAATCGAAAAGAGAGTATTGATATTTCAAAGAACCCACCATCATGTAGAGAAAAATTGACTTTATCGTCTAGGCTAGCCATTCATTTATTTTACCCTCTGACTTTTGTACAGAGCGGGGAGAGTCCAATTTTTCGGAATACTCTGGATTGTTTAACAGCTGAAACTTTAGTTCTAACCGAGGATTTTAAATTGAAGGGAGCGGCAAGTTTTACAATTCCATTTTGACTAGTTAACAGTTTAAATTAAATAATTTGTGTTGAAAATGGAGTAGAGCGGAAAGTGACTATTTGTTCAAGAATTTCCCTATGAAGCCAAAATATCTCACTAAAGTTCATTCAATTTTGGCATAGGAAACGTAAACTGATTGAAAGATCGATTCAAGGCGAATGGATCCAAAGAGTTTAAATTTTTGACAGTGGCGGCTCGTGATCGAAAATGTTAGTGCAGTCGAAATCACGTGATCAAAGTTTCCTTTCAACTTTTACAAAAGATAACATGGGGAAAAAAATTTAAAACACTTACTTATTTTTTGAAAATTAAGTCAATTCTCCGTTCTTTTAATTTTGCGTATCGGCAATTTTAATATTAATTTAAGTAACGAAGCAACAACACACGTGTAAACTTATCTCGATAACTACTTCCGTTTGGAGAGATTCTTGGAAATTCTCGGTTTCCCCCCTAGTCCGCCCCACCGATTCACGCACGAGTCAATTATTTCATCAAAACCCCAAGTACAGCAGAGTTGAAAAAATCCTTTTAGGCTGCATTTGTGTCGTCACATTCTCCATTTTAGCGTGTAAGGGAAGTCATACTACGTAAGGTTGTCATGGCAACGATGCAGCCGATTTCTGACTTCCGCTTTTTGGCTGCAGTTTTGATTGAATGGAGTTTTTTCCCCTACTAAATTGTGCATTACGGCAAAAAGTTTGCTATTTATCGGAGATTTTTTTTTAACTTACCGTAGAAATTTCATCTTCATTTTCAATTATAATCTTCATTTCAGAAAATTAGTAAAATATATATAATTTTAGTTTTAAAATACACTAATAAAATTAAGTGCAGCCCGGCTGTACTTGCTGTAGTCCACGAGCCGCCACTGATCTTTGATAAGTGATCTAGAGTTTACTGAGCATCTAGAAATGAGATCTAGAGTTTACAAAAAGGAGCATGCGGAGCAGGCGCGGGTACTACAAAGTATTTGCGAACCGAACTTACGGTACAGTGGTGACCTGCGTCTACCTCATAATTTTTAGTCAAAATAATATGCAATTATTTATAGACCTTATTCATAAAAACAAAATTTAATTGTGATGTTTCATTTCGTTCCACATATTCGCTTGCTAAGTAACTCTGCTAAGTATAACTTTGTTCCGTGGTGGATAATATAATTTTGTTCTTTAGGTTATTTGGATTCTAGCATTAAAATCCCGTCGCACTAGAGCTATAAAATGGTCTATTGGTGACTATTTAGAATCCTTCCCAAAAGAAGGCATGAGAAGAGAACGTCGTTAATTTAAACCAATGTCAAATGATGAGAATAACACCTGAACTAATACCCAACTCTCCAAATTTCCACACCACAAGATTCATGAGAGCATTAGAACCAGGATAGATTTAATGTTCACCAACTCATTTCATATGTCACATTCCCCAACTCATTCACATTTCAACAAGCCTTAACGGCAATCGTATTTTAAACCTTCACTTAGGTTGCGTATTATAATGTTAATTCTTTGTCTGAACCTTAAGATAATTCATTTCGATTCAATACTGAATTATAAAATTTGTTAAATTAGCTTAAATAAATTTATATTAAATAGAATGATTGTAACTGTCTTTCTCTAAACCGACGCGTATCAAATCTGAATGAGGATTTCATTATAAAACATCATATCGTACGACAACAGTTGAAAGTCGAATTATTTCTGGGACAATTTAGTCATGCAGTAATGTCGATACATTGAATGCCTCATGTTGACATGAACATGCTGACTCCTTGTTATTCCTTCTTCCGTGATCTTCTACCTGGAACGACATACCATCAGGTAGAGGGAGGTGGAACGCGCCAGTAAGGTTGGTCACTTATCCACCGGCCTCTGACTTTTGTACCGCGTGGGGCCGAAAAGTATTTACGAACCAAACGTTAAGGTACAGGGGTGTCTCTACATACCCGTTTTTTTTACTATGCCATTTTTATAAGTTACTAATACTTATTTATTTCCATTGCAGCCCAGAAGAGCTACAAATGCGATTTCGAGAAGGGCCGCCTGTGTTCGTTCCTGAAGAATCATTTTTTCAACGATTTTGGCAAAGACTGGATAATAGGAAAAGGAAAACTGAACGCGGCTGATACTGGACCGTCCTTTGATCATACCCTTGGAAACGGTGAGGATGATAACCTTTTGTTTCTAAATTCACTTTGCCTTTTGAACAAAATTCTACTTTGAACAGTAGTACGTTAGTACGAATTTCAATACTTATTGTTCCATCCCTCTCAGTACTAGATATGTTTGTACTGAGAGCGACGGTACAATTAGTATTGGTACTCGTTTTCATCTTTTTAGTTTTATTTCTCACAAGATTTCTTTAGAAATATTTTTTTTTAATCAGCCTGTTGTTATATTTACGTTCACTCACAGAAATAAAACTCCCATTTTTTAGCATTCTGAGGTCGTCACTTAGTGTCGATTTTGACATATACATACATATATGCTAAAACATACATACATGTATGCTTTTTACATCTGAAACTAAATGAATAGTCTGTTATTAAAGAAGTTTATTTTTATTTTTAAAAGCTTTTTTATAATTCGTTCTATAGTTTCATCGACAAATCTTGTAATTCAGTTTTAATCAATGTGACGCCGACTTGAAACTTAGTATACTTACATAGTAGAGTTAACAAGACAAAATCTAGTCATCAATGTTTACTAATTCCCAATAATTTTCATCTCAAAACTGAGTAACATTACATTTAGAACCCTCGTGACTTGGTTCTGACCACGCGCAAAACAGATATAGAGACCATTAAACAATTTATTATAAGGTTATAATGATAGTTTATAAAGTACACTTGCACTGTGTTAAAAATGCAAGCTCATTTTTGAACAAACTTGCGTCTTTTTTGACGAAACAAGACACCTGGTAAATGCTCCGATTAAATATTTCGTCACATTGAGGTAATTTATTTCGTCGTTTTTTTTTTTCGAAAAATTTACTTCATCAAAAATAAGGACGATTTCAAATAAAATTCGACGGCTGAAACTGAACCTGCGATCTATTCGTCCGAAGCGGATCGCTATCGACCGGGGTAAAAAAGTTCTTTTTGAATTGTGACAATTCACGTAAAAGAAAAACACCAACCGAAAATGAGCTGATACCACCTGAAAGGAATCCGGGTAAATTACTTTCTATAAAATTATGAAGATTCTCTTGTCAAAAGTCACGTAATTCAATGACGAAACAATTGTAAAAATCGACGAAAAGTAGTCTTGGCGAATTCTGACAAATTATAGTGTTATAATTTGTGAGAGTGTGTAAAATATGGCGTATTTGATATCAACTTCTGAAGCATTGTTCCAAATTATTCCTCTTTTTTTTTTCCTCTGCAGAAAATGGAAGTTACTTGTTCGTGAATCTAACTGCCTCTAAGATGACCAATGTGCAGCTTGAGACGGTCACGTTGAACGAACGCTACTGCTTGAGGTTCTTCTATCACATGTACGGGGCAGAGATCCCCATATTTAAGGTGTCCGCGGAAAACATCTACAACGCTAATGACAAAAAGACGTACTTCGTCCGACAGAAGACACAAGGCGATCGCTGGAAAGAAGCCATTATTTCTATGAACCCATCGTCAAGCATGAAGTCCAATGGATATAAAGTAAGGTTCCTTATATAGGTATACTAGCTGAAATACCCGTTCTACGCACGGGAAGGAAATAAGTTACAAAATAGATGCAAATACAATATTTATAAGATAAATAAATAATATTTTTAATTTGTCACCCATCAGTAGGAGGAACCAAAGTATTTAAAGTTCCAATTTGTAATGAAATTTTATGAGAAAGGTCCCGCGAGACCTTGCTAATAAATCGAAATTTTGTAACCGTTTGGTAACATTAATATTCATTTCTCGATATGTTTGTTAATTTAGCGATATTTTGTATTTATTTGGCGACATTTTGGCGATATTTTGTATTTATTTGGCGATATTTTGTATTTATTTGGCGTTATTTAGTGATCAACCAATCTGAATGCTCCTGGTAGGTTACATAATATAAATTTTTTCCATTGTTTCATCTTGTATTCGTTGTTACATGTTCTCCATGTTAATCCAAAGTTAAAATGAAATTTTTATTTTTGATGCCAAATATGGATACGAAAATGGACTAAATATTTTATAGGCCACCTTTTGGCTGTCAAACCTGTCGTGGACAAGAACTAAAGGTGACGTAGCACTGGACGACATAGAGTTGACACCCGGAAAATGTCCCGAGAAAAGAAGTAAGTTATCTCGATTTTTTCTTATCTCTTGTGATTACTTCTTGATATCCCATCAGTGGCGGCTCGTGGTCGAAAATGTTAGTGCAGCCGATATCATGTGAGCCCCCCCTCTACTTTCCCTGACATGTCCCGCCGATTCACATATACGAGCCAATCAATTCACAGAATTCCCAACTACAGCTCGAGTTGAAAAAATCCTTTTGAGCTGCGTTTGTGACGTCACAGCCTCATTTTAGCGTGAAGGGGAAGTCATACCACGTAAGGTTGTCATGGCAACGATGCAGCCGATTTCTGACTTCGCTTTTTGGCTGCAATTTTAATTGACTGAAGTTTTTTCCCCTTCTGAATTGTGCATTACGGCAAAAAGGTTTGCTATTTATCGGAGATTTTATTTACTATCGTAGAAATTTTATTTTCAATTCTAATCTTCATTTAAGAAAATTATTAAAATATCTGATTTTTGATGAATTTAGGTGCAGCCCGGCTGTACTTGCTGTAGTGGGCGAGCCGCCACTGTATCCCATCAATAATGTTCCATTTTAATAGTACGTGGGTTGCTCTAGAACAACAACTGCATTGAGTTAATTCTGTATTTAGACATGTTTTTGCATATTATTATTGTACAAAGTGGCATTATTCGAAAAAAGTAGGTTAAAATGATTCATTTTTATAACTTGTTATCCACTGTTGACATTTTTATTATACGGCAAATTTTATTTTTACAAAACTTTGTCATATCAATTTTGAATCAAATTGTAGGGGACATTTTTTGCGATTTTTAAGCGACAAAAATCGAAAATTGGCAACACACTTTTTGGAATGTTTGATTTTTACCCAAGATCTTTACTTTTATTTGTAAATATAAAAAATCCACCACCAAAATCATACCCAATTGGGGTAGTTAACAATAGCTTACCTAAATGATAGATGAGTTCAGGGAAAGAACGGTAAATGTCAAACCTGAGGGATGTTTGAATACAAAGTTTCATGTCTCATAGACCTATTCGAAAATCCGATCCTTTAAGTTTTTTTGTTTGACGTATTGTCATGTTTCTAACCGTTTTACAACTTGGTACTATGAAAAACCAGTCCTCTAGTTAATATAAGGCATCAGATTTTGATTTCAACAAAAAATGGACCCCTCCTCTTCTTGACCTATTTGGTGGAATCACCTGATCAGTAAGTAAAAGAATATTGGACACTACCATACAAATACGGGGTATAGATCGGCTCTGGATAAATGGCCTCTGTGACATCACAATGTTTACATGTATAGGTATTCGATAAGCCAATTGGTCAACCCGCTGAAAACCGTTTGTTGATTCGCTAAAACCAGTGTTGATGGGAATTACCTGAATACCAACTAACGGAGCCGGACTATAATCCAAAAATAACAGGAAAAGTAAATATTCAATAATATTAAAAATATGGACAGTACAACGTTGCGGTTTTAACAGAAATTCGCAGAAAATTTTAGTTTTTTTTATAAAAAAGATTGAAAGTATAGTTTTATTTGCGACCGACAGGTGGCGTTATAGTAGTCTCATATCTGTTACCTTTCACTATTTAAGTCATTGGCTTAATTTAGGCCATAAGCTTTCATGCCAAAAGACCGCCAGCAAAAGCTCTTCGCCCAAACCATTTTACTCCCCCCTTCGCTTCTAATAGAGGATTAGCATCCCCACTTATTCCACGCCCAAACCTCTTAAATTCTCTTCATACTGTCCGGCAGCTTAATGATGCTGCCCCTATTTTGGAGCTATTAAAAGAGATGGCCCCGATATTTTCTGGAGACGGAGGGATTAAAGGTTTGATTCTTTGTCTTCGGGAAAAGAAAAGTCCGCTGGAAAAGCTCTAGGTCTTCTTCGATTATTTCGCTGAAAAAGTCATCAGTGAAGAGTCCCCGCCCACCGGCCAATAGGAAGCCTGCTTTGCCTAGGCTCCGCCCACCTGCCTCGTCCAGTTCATATTCTGAATCTGAGAGTGTGCCACTTCTTTCATCTTATGCTGCCGTGAGCAAAAGTTATGTCCGCATCACCCAGTTATACCGGAGGCAAAGGCCACTTCGTGGCCATGTCCTTCGACAACACCTGAAGACTACTACTTAGGCCATAAGGTATTCCGTCAACCACTAAACAAGCAAGCAAACAAAAGAAATTATTCGCCATCATGTGATCGGGATTGTAAATAAAATCATTCTTGATGCTCCACAGAGAGCCCTCTCATGTCTGGACAGCTCTTCTCATAAATGACTTATAGGAATAAAATAAACGTTTTTTCCAGATTTTGAATCCAGGACCCCATTCATTAATTTTTAATATGACGTTTTAATATTTTCAGATGAGGCTGCAACCTTGTGTAGCTTTGATGATTACAGTTGTGGTTATACGGCATCGACTACGTCATCTACCCTGTGGAAATGGAAAACACGAAACCAAGATTCTTCAGGTTTTCCAAAACAGCCTGAGACGGATCACACACTTGGTACAAATTATGGTAAGTGTGAAGAACACCTCTTTAGAATATCGGCTTATCGAATTGGAAAGCGTGAGTTGAATGCATTTTTAAAATTAATTTTTAGAGCTTACTAATTGCGAAATAACTCCACATAATAAAAAAATAAGTGGGCCTATCGAGACGGCTGGCGAGTTTAATACGTGTAACGTTAAACACAACAGTGAATTCTTACGCAAATCTAATTTATAAATAATTATGAGACACAAATACAAATTATAGTTTTAATTGATCGACGTAAACTACAGTATCTTATCTGGAGTGTCTAATTCGTTTCGCTCGGATATCACAAACTGTCACTAACTCGTATAAAGTTGTAGTAGCTTGAATAAAATAGAATTAATAACAATTTCCAACACTTAAAAAGTCGGGAATCCATGCGTGTTGAATACATTATTATTACTATTGTACTTTACTAGTATCCTAACCTGGATTCCAATAAACAATCGCTATTTCAAACTATTTTTTCGCTCTATCGTTTTCCTTGCTTTGCAATTACCGCTTGCAGAGCAGAATTTATAAGTTCTATGTCTTTTTGGTTCCATGTAATTTGGTAAGGAACCATGTCATAAAATTCCATGTCTTTTTGTGCATTCCTGTGGGAAGTCGCAGTGTTTAAATTTGCTGTCCTTTGACATCTACTTCGAAGAAAAGTTGAACATTTTATGTTCCTTACACATTTTGCAATTGGAGTTATATATTTTGATTTCAATCTAAACAATGCCAAAGCGCGAGGGACAGCTGTTCATCTGTAAGCTAATACTAACTCCAAGTTTTTAATTGTAGAATTCGTTAGATCGCAACGTTTAAAATACTTGGTAAAAGAAAAAAGAAGTAAAGAAACAACTTTGCAGAATTGCAGTGGAAGATTATACTTTTGCTGATAAACAAATAAAGAAGGAACATTCAAAACTTCTTTTGTCACATTAAAGTGATTCGTGGGAAAATGCAAATAACTCTTCCTAAACGCGTTGACTTATCTACTATCTTTTCAAATTAAGCGTTAAATGTGTTTCGGACAAATAAAATATGTTATTTCTATATAGAACAGTTTGAGACGAATTTAGTAATGTAATAATTTCATTTTATATACATTTTATCCAAAACACGTTTAGAATGTTTGCTCTTCAAGCATAAGAACTTGATTTTAGAATTTACTCGTATATACCACTAAAAAAATTGTAGTTATATTAAAAAATGTAAAGCATATACCACACTTGAAGTAATTCTTAATAGTAATATTAAATTTTGAATTTTTGCTGTAATTTTCTGTATGTAGGTTTTTCATGTAGTTTTACAAACTCAGAAGGAAATTGGAAAACACCCTGTGTTTTATACAGGTTTGATTTCTCAAGACTGTTATGGTCTACTTAGCAAGTCATAAAACGATACCTATTGCAAATGAAACAACTATTCAAATATTTATTTCAGGTGGATACTGGATTAACGGCATTGACTCTACCTCGTTAAGTTTCTCCGCTCCAGTAACATCTGCTACGCTTAACAGTCCTGTGTACGCTAAACCCAAGACACCGTTGAATTGCCTGCACTTCTATTTTTGGATGGACGGCGACGGCACCCACTGGTACTGGGGAGAAGTGGAAGAAGCGTACGTGCAGGTGCACCTCAACTTCCCGGACAGCAAAAGCGGCAGTACGTGCCAATATATTATCCTTCATTTAATGTTCCAGGGCCAGATTTAAGCATACTCTACATAGGCTGCAGCCTAGGGACCCACACAACACACATAAAATAATATGGATTGCTGAACAAAATAGGTGCCTCAACACTTCAAAATTGCGACAACGATTTGGTTGAAAATAAGTCATTCTAACAAAAAGGCGCATTTTATATAAGTGTCCAACAAGTTTTTTTTAGTGGTAAACTCGTAATGGTGAAGTAATAAAACGCTCATGGCCTGTGTTTTTCGGGCATGTATACTGCTTTGTGTGAAAACTTTTTTTCTAACACGCACACAATTTAAACTTGGAGGGTACAGTTATTGGAAGAATGTTGCATTCGAAATATCCCTTTCCCAACGTGAGATGTCCCTTTGGTAACGTGAGATGTTCCTTTCCTAACATTGTGTGATATTCCTTGGAACTGTTTACCACAGTATCGGAAATGTAAAAAAAAAAAAAAAAAAAAAAAAAAAAGTGTATCCCAATTTCATTAGAACTCAAAAATTATTTAATTTGTAGTTCTGGAATATATATTTTTCAAAAAAATTTCGACTTTCCCCCCCTTCTTTTTCTGGAGGGGTATGGAATAACACTCCAGTAAAAGAAGGAGGGAAGTTGGGGGGGGGGGGGGGGGGGGGGGCATACACCTTATTTTCAGCCAAGGGTTCCACTAACTCTAAATCCGGCTCTGTAATGCTCCTCCATTAGGTTCATAGTTGTGAGGTATGAGAAAAAAAAAGTGTTTTCATATTCTTTTTATAACGAATCTGTGAATAGAACCTTTAGTGGATGATTCCTATTATAATTGCTTAAAAAGTATCTTGAAAAATTAGATTTAATTTTTCTTTTGCGTGTTTTAAGTCTAAATATGCTTTTTTATAAAAACACTCCTCCTTCTTTAATTTTTAAAATAAAAATTTAAATTTATTAAATAATTTCAAACTATATACTACAGACCTAGGGGGAAATTTTTGCAAATTTGTGTTTTATTTGTTTTCAAAAACAATATTTTATGTTCATAACCTACAAAATATTCAAATTTTTATGTTCATTAATTCGTAAAAGAATAATTATGACTTAATTTTAAAAAGCTCTCTATTAACAGTTTAATTTTAAGTAAATTTTTAACAAAGCTTTAGCATTTTAAACATGACCGAAATTAAAAAAAAAAAAGTATTCTTAGTAAATGAATGTTGCAGATAAAAAGTAGATAGGTAGATGATAACTGGTATATAAACATATAAAAAAAACCCGTATGTTCTCTTTCTTCTCATGCTTTGTACACACCTTCTTAAATATGTACAGCATCGTTTTATGCAAAAAAAAGTTTGTGGAAATTTTTTCGAAATTTTGGGATTGAGTCTTCATTAAACAAAAGTGATACGAGTTCGTCGCCAAGCAGATTTGGATTTTAAATCTATGGTTTAAATATAGCTGATTTTCATTCTAAGCCGACGGTATATGATAATTCGGACTAACTAAAACAATTTTAGCGTCTTTCATAAAGTTAGCGATTCTTCTGCAGTTTCCATAGCTTCCATAGCATAATCAAGCTTAGGAAATATACAATTCCTAGTTTAATCAATAAATCCAGGTGTGTCGAGAGGAAGTCATGCACTGTTATCGTCCAAGACAACAGGGACAAAATGGTTATGCGTTGGTTGTTTATAAAATGGTTACGATATACATTATTTTGCAATATAATATTTTTTGATTTCAGGACAATGGTTAGTAACGAAGGCAAAGAATGTAACTCAACATCGAGAATGGACGTATGTCGAAGCAAGCGCTAACATTACCGAGCGATTTCAGGTAAGAAATATGTATAAAGTTAATGGTAGCCTATAATATAATGCTATTTTGGAAGGACCCGGTATAATGTCGGTAGTACGCATATTTACGATCGTATAAATTTTCCCCTTCCTTATAATCGCAGGACGATCGATATTACCATCAGAAATGAGAAATTGGCGTAAAATAAATTGTTTAAAATTTTCAACTGTACGTTTTTTTACGAAAATTTGGAAGTATGCTACTTAATAATAAAAGTAAACTGAACTTGTAAAACACACTCTGTATGCGTCATCCAGGCATGTAGGTAAGGGGGTTCAAACCCCTCCCATTCAAGTTGGGTTGCATGAGGGAAAACCTGGAATTTTCCGGGAGTCCTTCCTCAAAAAATATTTTTCAAAAGGCTTCAGAAATATGCTTTGATGTTATTTGTTTCTCAAACGAAGCCTATCATGACATCATTGTATTTCATTATCTAGCATTTGGATTTCGGCGATAAACGGAAAAGATCGTCAAACGAGGCCGCATAAACAAGATGCTCCAAAGCCCTATGTTATTCAAAACACGGATTCTCTAAATTTAAATTTGTTGACTAAATTTATTTCATAATTAGGTAGTGATATTTACAAATATTAAAAATAGGTATTGAATGAAATTGGTAACCATTTCATAAATTATGCTGTTTCGATATTTATCTGTCAACGTATTCCTGTTTACTAAATAATTATGAATACGTTTTTAAAAACTGGGGGGAAGGGGGAATAAAAAAAATTGGGGAAGGGAGTGTGTTGATTTCGGTCGAAAATCCCCCCCCCCATCTTCTGGTTAAGGGGGCGGGTTAAATAAGTTGCCTAAAGAAATTCGTTGCTCAATCACTGAACCACCCCCATGAAAAATCTATACCTACATGCCTGGCGTCATCACTGGTGTTTTCGGTGACATCGCTTTTTAATTTGCTATTTTAAGTTCGAATTAAACACAAAAAAGGCATGCTGCCGGTAAGACGCAGTGTTTAGTGACATGCCACGTACAAAAGTGCTTTCGGAAGGACTTTAGCCTGTGCGTTCTATCATTAAAATATCAAATTCAAGTTTTTATTAATTCCGTCTTAAGCTTATTTAAATGAATCATTCTTAGTTTTAGAGATATTGCGAATTTACTGTAACTTTCGGGATGAAAGTAAAAACGGAGAAATTAAATATCCTCTATCTCAAATATCTATCCCAAATATATTTATAAAAAAGTAAATGGCTCCAATTTGAAGATTTGTAATTGAAAATTAGGATCTAAATAACGATAAAACAGATGAAAAACAGACGTAAATAAAATTTAAATATATACGTCTTTAAAATAAAAGATAGTATTATAACGGAAATATGTTCTTTTTTTCAGTTTCAGTTCACATCCACGTTGCAGAGCAGAGTTCAAGCATCCATCGCTCTCGATGACATCAAACTATTCACCGGAAACTGCCCGGAAGCCGGTGAGTTATAGTTTAGTTTTACGTTGTTTATTCTGATAATTACTTTTTAAAAAAACTATATATTGGTACTAGTTATGGTGTACATTTTGAATGCTGCAGAATAAGAACCAAATGTTTTTATTTACTCCAACCAACCTTTACTTACTGCATTTCCCAACTTTAGTGTAGTGTTTGAGTACCATGTAGTGCAGCTAAAATTACGTACAGGTATCAATATATTCTGTGATAACTGAACATTCCGAAATTTAGTAAATTTTATTAAGCAACATTCAAAATGTATGTTCTATGTTTTCTGACACAAAAAATCAATTTCCATTAACCAAAAAAAAGAGAGATTTGCTCCTTTCCTTCCCACCACAATTTATCTGGTTGTTATTGCATTCATATTAATTATTTTATATATTTATTTAGTGAAACAAGTCAACGTAAATACTTCATCAAAATTTCAAAGCTTTTTTGGAGGTTTTATAAAGGATACTGAAACAAAAAAAATGTAGTTGTAGGAAGTTTTTTTGTATGTTTAAAATGTAGTTTTTTGGAAGGTTTTTTTTATAACAGCTCTTATGAAATGTATTGAAACAAAATACTCTAATTTAATATATCTTCAAACAAACTGCAGTTTTCCTTCATAAAACCTTTAATTTAACAATTTTAATTAAAGTTTTATGCTTACTTTTTTTTGCTGGATAGTTAGTCTTAACACTCCCTGTACCCAAGGATAGTGGATATATAATAATAGAAGGTGTGCTCGTTCTCGCGCTTTGAAAGTGGGCAAGGAAATCGCATTTTTACGTCATTTTTGCTCCGCCTTACTATGGGTTTTCGATCATTCTCATTGACTGTGTGTTTCAAGCATTGCTACTGAGATTCGATCCCCGGTTGGGTAACAACTGGTGATTTAAGTTTTAATTATTAAAATAATGTAAATATCTGTAAGTAATTGTGTTCAGGTAGCTTCAATACTAATCCGTCCTTGTTTTGTTATGTCCCCGTATTTTACTTGATTGAAATTGTAACTCATTTAATATGTCCAATACAAATGTATTGACCTGATGGTTCCGACCACCATTGTACTCTTTCAAAATTCATGGACATGCTCTCGTAGCAGCTAATATTATTTTAATACGCCTAATTTATTAAGCAAAGCTTTTGCAATTTTTACATACTAAATGCAATCCTTAAAATATAATTTAAACTCTTAAAATTCATCAAATTCTAAATAAAATTAGTGAATATCACTTTTAAATATTCACAAAAAAACGAATTGATGGCAGCGCCTTACAAACAATTGGTTCTAATTGATTTCGGGATATTTTAATTATTAAACCACTCTGCAAATCGATTCAAATTGTTTTTTGAAGCAAATTTTAACTGTTTTCTTTTAAATAAATTCATGATTAGTTACAAACAAGAATTCTTGTTAAATTAAATTTGCCCTGTAGACTCCTAAAACGACTGTACAAACGAGAGCATTAGACACGCCCACAGAAGGCGGAGGTAGGCGTCACTATGACGTCAAAAATATGTTTTCCCCGCCTTCCATCAGAAAGCGCGAGAACGAGCACATTATATATATATATATATATATATATATATATATATATATATATATATATATATATATATATATATATATGACTTCACTATCTTTATATATGACTATATATATGATATCTATATATATGACTTCACCCTTTACCAATTTTTTTGTTGCACGAGCCTAACGTGACTTAAGCTAAATCGGGCCTCTGGTTGACTAGACCGTCCTTCCTCTGCAACGTTCTCCTTTCGGTACTAAACAACAAGTTGCTATGTCCAGCCTCAAACTCGTACCTAACATACGATTCTTAGCGTAACACCGCTTTTGGGAGTGATTTAATTCAATTCACTGAAATTGGTTCGCCTGTTTTTACTAATTTCGATTTATTTATGAAACATTTCATTTGAAATTTATGGTATTTCATGGACTTTACATACCATAACTAAAGTCAGCTTTAAAAATTCTGTACAAATCAACAGGTGTTCACTCTTAGCAACCGTTTGTTTAGAACGCGTTGCTAAGCTGGTAGGTTCCTATAAAGCTCCATAGATGGCAGCATGGGAATATTCTACTCTGATAACTACGACGTCATACTTAAAGGGTGTAATGCAAGTCGTAATGTAAAACCCACTGCAATGCAAAGGGTAAAATGTATTGTTTTTATCTTTATAGGATCTTGCAACTTTGAGGACGATAAGTGCACGTGGTCGGACGGTGAGGATCAATACGACTGGGTACGCAAGAAAGGAAACTCCAAGACCAACGATGAGATAGGACCAAGAAATGATAAGACAAAAGACAGTCCTGATGGTACTGTTTTTTTTAAAACTGATTTTATAAATGTTTAGAGGAATGAAGAATTTCATTAATATTTTATAATTTATATTTGTTTATATGTTATTTTCATTTATATTTGTATAAATTTCATTTTTATTGTATAATTCAACTCGGTAGTAAACTAGTTATTAAATGGAACAATAATACCATTGACTTGACGTTAAAAAGTTTCTTGGAGAAACGGAAAAAACACAATAATGCCCAAATCCTATAAATTTTTAGAAATGTACTGACATTAAAATTTAAAAAATGTATCTTCAGCAGAACCTAGTTAAATTTTTTACTTTAAACGGTGTATACACTTAAGTCCTTTTTCATTTCCTCAACATTTGAACGCGAACAGCTGTAATTATAGACATGGTGTCTAGGGGTAGTAAAATGGTTATGAGCTTATGCGATGAGATCACTTATCCTGGTGAAAATTAACGATAACTTATATACGGATAGCGTATATCTCTAAAATTATAGGACATGCGTGGAAATAGTCAATAAAAATAGTTTTTGAGAAATATCAATTTAGTACGAAAATTACACTTTGCGAGCATGAACGTTATGATTAGAACTTTTATCACACTTTTCACTGTTGATTTCCGAAATCCGCCACAGAATAAGCGATACTGCTTTCTTATAGGTGTAAAAAGAGAGGTAAAGGGGTGTAAGTCAAACATACATACATCCGAGTATTGGTACTCGATCTATTAATAAAATTCACGTTTACCAGGTTTCTTTTCGTCTTAAATTGATATTTGTCTACAACTTTATAATTTGTTATTTTTGTGTATGCCCTACAATTTTATAGATAGGTACGTTAATTCTGTAAATTTCCGTTAAAGGGCACTGTAAGGGGTCTCATCGTACAGCGCTCTGTTGTACATAAGCACCACTTTTATTATCATAGCGTTATCGGCTTTCAAAAGTTAAGGGGGTGGGGGGGGGGAAGAAAAAACTTTTGTGGCACCCCCTAGACACATCATTACTCAGGAAGCCACTTCCTTTAAAAATAATACCAGATAAAAATAATACGAGTTTAACATTATGCAAATGTCTCAAAAACGCTGCTAAAATAAAATTGTGGTTAAAAAAATTATTAATAAAAATAACTTTTGTGAAGGATAGGTTATTTTTATTTGGTTTATGTACAATTAATATTAGTATCAACCCGCAGAACAGAGTCTTTTGTTCGGATATAATATTCCAGCTACGAAAAGAAGTAAAAAAACATTTTTATAAAAAAAACTGGCTGCTCGATATTTCTTAATTACTGAACTTTTCAACATTATACTTTTATAAAAGAAGCTGTAGATTCAAAGCAAGATATCAGCACTTCTTAATTCGTCTGCATAAAGCCTTTGTTGTGCTCCAACAACAATCGAGTATTAATCACAATTTCTTCTAATGTAATGTCGCTTATTTTTTTTTTACCTTAAATGCCTTATAGAAAACCATAACCTGGTATTAATTTTGAAGTGCATACATGCTTCTTTAGCAGCATAACAACTATAAAAGGATTCAAATAAGATTTTTTTATTAAACAAATAATTCATAACAAAATATCTTTAATTTCACATTCATTTTATCTTTAGGAAGTTACGTGGTCTTCAGCACCCGTGGAAAGGATGCTGGTGCACAAGCCAGTTTGCAGAGCGAATTTTTACCACCAGGTGGCGAGACATTGTGCCTCAGCTTCTTCTATCAGATGAGTGGCGCTGATCTCGGCTCTTTGAAGGTAATTGTGGTGCCGTTCTATGTTACTTTAGGACTGGTATACATGATTGAGTTTTTAACTTATATATATTTGAAAGGTCCATCCCATCGAAATAACGACGGAGATCCACCGGGAATGATTGTGCAATTAACGAAAAGGTTCATGTCTCAAAGACATACATAGAATTGTATCTTTTAACAATTGTTTTCGAACTGTTGTCGTTTGTTTGGCAACTTTTTGCAATGAAGACACAGCTCTGTAGCTAAAGTAAGGAGTTGAGAACTCTATTGCAATACAAAATTGACCCTCACCATTTTCCCATAAACCCTTCAGTTGTTTTATGTTAATCACTTATCATAAAAAGTGTTCGAAGAAACTTTCGGACTTCGGAGAAACTATCAGAGAGACGTTACCTTAACTAAATAAACTCGTTTCTTTTTTTTTTTTGAGAGAAAAAATCTTTTATTCTGGTGTAAACGCTCGATGAGTTTTTCCAGATAATATTTATTCTGGCTGATTAACTCAAACAGTAAATAATGTGTGCTAGGAGGCTCCGCCCCTGCTCCGCTGACGCTTCGCCAACCCACAGGTTAATCGTCAAAATGATTTACGTAATGGCAAAATAAAAAAAGCGGACGCAACAGAATTTACCAGAACTAATTAACCAAGTAACTAAACATACTAACTGTTGCCATTCCGCGTAGAGAAAGACAGCGTTTTTCAATCACCGCGTAAGATAATTATATATAAAGATACATATTATTCTGTACTTTCAAAAGCAGTAAATAATATGTATCCTGGCCATACGAATTTAAATTCATATGCATTCATTTCATTATTAGAGGCTTAAAAGTAATACTACTGAATAAAATATTTTAAATTTAAACTATTCACTTATTATTTTAGCTGGTTAAAAATTTATAAATTGAATAACTGTAAAAAAACCAATTAGAGATTTTTATTTCTCACTCAGTAAATAATCGCATTTTTTTTTATTTGCTAGTCAATCATTTTAGGAATTAGGATACATTTCTTACATCAAGTTTTGACTTTTTATGACTTTTCAATTTATTCCTTACAGGTTTTGAGGAGAGAGTCGAACATAACCGAAGCCACTTTATGGTACTTGAGTGACGATCAAGGTGCCATATGGAAGAAAGGCATGGTGGAACTGAAACCTAGCATCTTACACAATCAGGTAACAGCACTAAAACGTGGAAATATTTGCATTTAATTTAGCATGAGGTTTCGTTACTACTCAAGATGTTTCAATTTGCCCCTTCTTAAAGTAAAAGAAGTCTCGTCGCTCTTCCAACCAGACTACTAGTCCTCAATATTTCGCAAAGATAATGGAAGAGAAAAGATAGGCCTTAGTGCACGAGCAGTAGCGCACAACAGAAGCCCTTAGCACAATGCATCCTGGGATACTAACAAGTTTCCTTCTGCAGATAACCTGAAACCCATCCGGAGCACGAAAGAACTCGTCGACGCAATGCATCTTGGGATATAGATAGTTGCGCAGAATCTGTCGGCTGTACTTCATATTCTAGAACTCCTTTCCTCCCTGTTATTTCGGTAAAGATATACTATAATGTACATATAGGCCAAGGATAGTGAAGACTATATATATATAAGGTGTGCTCGTTTTCGCGCTGTCTGACGGAAGCCGAGGAAAGCACATTTTTGACATCGTAGTGACGCCTACCTCACGCTTTCTGTAGGCGTGTCTAATGCTCTCGTTCGTGACGTGCTGCCATCTATTCGTTTTTTTGTAAACTATTTAAAAATGATAAGCGCTATTTTTATTTAGAATTTGCTAAATTTTAAGAGTTTAAATTATATTTTAAGGATTGCATTTAGTATGTAAAAATTGCAAAAGAGTTGCTTAATAAATTAAGCGTATTAAAAAAAATATTAGCTGCCACGAGAGCATGTCCATGAGTTTTGTAAGAGTAAAATAGGGGTCGGAACCATCCGGTCAATGCATTTGTATTGGACATATTAAATGAGTTACAATTTCAATCAAGTAAAATACGGGGACTTAACAAAAGAAGGACGGATTAGTAGTGAAGCTACCTGAACACAATTATTTGCAGATATTTACATTATTTTGCTAATTAAAAATTAAATCACCAGTTGTTACCCAACCGGGGATCGAGCCTAAGTAGCAATGCTTGAAACACACAGCCAATGAGAATGATCAAAAACCGATAGTAATGTGAGCAAAAATGACGTCAAAAATGTGCTTTCCTTGCCCACTTTCAAAAAACGAAAAACGAGCGCACCTTCTATATAGTCTTCACTACCCTTGCATTTAGGCAAGCCTTGCACTAGCAATAACGGACATGCGACTAAACTATTTAGTTGCGCTCAATTAGAAAACCTAATTTGCATTCGCTCACTGAACAACCTTTAATTGCAAAAAATATCATTTCACTAACTACCGCGCGGACAGCTTCGGAAAATAAACGTCAATTTGACTATTTTGTATGGATTGTGGTAATACGAGTTTGGCGATTTTTCACCTTCACTTTGACAATTGCGATATTTGGCAGCCCTGAGTTGGATGCATTTGAATAATCGCTCAGATTTGGTGTGTGATCTTTTAGTTGATCAGGTGATGTAAAGTATCCAATGAAATTATTGCTAATACTCAGCTAATCTAGTGCAAACACAGACTGTATCTACGTAATTCTGTTGTAGGTCGTGTTCAGAGGAACCATCGGCAAAGGAAAGAATGGATTCATAGCGTTGGATGACATCCTTATTCGCAAAGGGGAGAAATGTGTGCTGGCACCCGCCGTAGCTGACCCGCGATATGAAGGTAAGCAGTAAGCACGCATAACGGAATGTTCTCGATATCAATTCAAAGCTCATGCAATTGAACTTAAAGAAATATTTAAGAACAAATAGGTTGAAATAAGTTATCTATTACGGATGTTTCGTCCCCCCTCCTGTGTTTAAAAATGAAGGTTTAAATCGTCAACTACAAGCACACTAGATAAATAATCAATATAATAGTATTATATTTCCTTGTACCATTACTTTGAAGTGAGAAGAAATAAATATCCTCTAAGATCTATTTGGCGACTTTTTTGTATTAGTGATCTTATTTTATTGCCGCACGAAACGTTATTTTCTGAGATCCGCCAATTTAAACAATAAAAACCGGATAATTGTAAAACAGTTGTCCAATAAACATAAAAAACAGTGTTCATATATTTGAAGTTTCTATATCTCGTTCCATTTAAATCTGCTTGTTTTAACAGTTAGTTTAATTTTTTCGTAGTAAAAGCCAATATAAAGCGAATTTTCACACCAATAAAAGATAGCACACTGATTTTTATTTAAAACATTACAGAAGTTTTTTCGATACATTTTTCATTTCCTTCGCCCAATAGAAAAGAATAGAAAAGTACACAAAGAAAGATAACTATTCATAACGGCAGATAAAGCTGACACAATGTAATGATGTTTTAGCATGTTTTTCTTTTTAAAGATACTATCTTTCATTAAATGGGTCTTTTTCTAGCAATGGCTCGGTTATCTTGCACATTTGATGACAAGAATTTGTGTTCCTGGACACAAGACAACAGCACCGTTGCGTGGAAGTTCGGGACTGGAGCACCGCTCGATAGCACTGGCCCAAAGCAACCTGTGGAAGGAAAAGGTGCGTTTCTTTTAGTACTTGCTTGACGTTATTTTTAAGGCCCCTTCACACATGAGAATGTGAACCTGTTCAATTTTATATAGCGACATTATTATTTTTATTATTTTCCGATACATATGATATTCGAGGACCACCGTCTTTACTAAAACAACGTCTAAGCAAACAGAGTAGATCTGAAGAACAAGTATACCCACGATTATGACAGCATACAGCAAGACTGAGAAAAATTGCTTCTGACAAACGCCAGAGTGAACGGAAATTTGTGTTCAGTGATAGAGACAGACGAACATTGTGTAAGAGTTATGGTGAATAATTAGGCATCTGCAGCAGCTAAACTGGCTGATGAACTGAATACCATGCTTTCATAAAACTTATCAGCCCGAAAAATATGTGAAGGGATATCCACAAGCATGATGTTTATGGATACCACTCATCAGTAATCAAATGCTACTAAGAGGAGACAGTGGTGGTAAATTCGACAGTACCTGGAATATAGAAAATTGGAAAAAGATCATTTTGTGAGATGAGTCAAAGTTTAACACTGAACCCGACTTCTGGCGGAATTTATGTTTGGAGAATGCTCTCCCAAGTTTATAAATCAGATTGTTTTGCTGTCCAGAGTGACATTTGGTGGTGGTTTAGTCATGATATGGGCAGTAATATCGTGGTATTCTGTTGTGCAGATTATTACTCTGGAAGGTCACGTCATTGGCAATGTCTGTGTGGCCGTTTTGAGTGACCACGCCATCCCATGGTACAAAGTTTGTTTCGGGATAATGGCGGTGTTTATCATTAAGAAAAATTCCTTGTTCACGCATCTGTTATTGCACAGGACAAGTTTTTTGAGCAGCAAGTTAAAGTTTCACATCTTCCAAGACCTCCAAAATAGCTCCACCTGAATGTCATTAAGTTCTTGTGGACAGCGTTGAAGACAAATGTTCGAGTGCGCTATCCACCTTCATCATCATTATCGGAACTTGCCAAAGGTTCTGGTATAATGGCTTAAAATATTCCCCAGAAAACTATACCTGGCCTGTTTTTATACTTTCCAAGGAGACTGCAAGCCGTTCTAAATGCTTAAATTAGTGCTGTGCCATATTGGTCAAGAAGAGTTCTGAATGCTCAAATTAGTTATTTTGCCATATTGGTCAAGGTTATGCCTTTTTCAGATGTTTCCGTATTTTTGATCATCCCATGTACTTTAAAATACAAACATCAATATGATGTTTGGGAAACTCGAAATTTTGAGGTCATTCCCTGCAAAACAAACATGGTGGTCATTGTTTTATTTGTATTATCAGTCTCTCATATGTCTTATATATAGATTTATAGATTTTCTGTGTTCCAGGACAATACCTCTACTACAGTTCCTACGAGGGCGACCAATCCAACGCGGGCAAAGTGGCCAGGATCCAGTCAGTCGGAGTGGCCTCGTTCTACCCGGAAGCCGGCTGCTTCTCTTTCTACTACCACATGTTCGGGGCGCACGTCGGAGAGCTGAGGGTGTACCTGCGCGACATGCAGGACGAGAAGACGCCCCTGCAGGGGCGGAGGCCGTTGTGGCGCAGAAAGGGGACGCAGCCGGACAAGTGGCTGCAGTTCAGGGACACACTGAATGTCACGGAAGGGGATTACATGGTAGACATGCTGATATTTTTCTTCTAATAAATAAATTATTTGGTTTGATGCGAAAATTATCTTTAAAAAAAAATCTGTGCTAGAAGGAGAGTATACATATATGAAGGGAGGTGGGTGGAAGAACCAGACGGCTCCACTTTTTTCTGATTTACATTTTTTTACTTATTCCTTTTAAAGAAAAAATCGAGTAGTGAACCAGGCAATGGCTACAAAGATATAAATAAAAAGAAGCTCTAATGTTGCCTCATACGATGCAAGTACAGCTCCAGTAACTGTCTTGCATTTGCACTGAATTAGTTTGAAGTTTGGGCGCTTTGTTGGATCGCTTTGCATCAGCCATTCGTTTGCCAAACTCGTTTGTTGAAGGTGTGTTGTTTGTTGAACAAGCTCAAAGGTGTGTTACACGTCTGAAATTCCATCAAAGGGGTGTAATTTCGAGGTAGATTATATTTATATGTAGTTAATTATGCAACGTTTTAATGAAAATGATATTTTTTGCTGTTTGAAGTTCGCAATCGCATTAATGGAGGTCTAGTAAGTTTTAAATTTAGTGCGGATTTTCGAAAAAAATATCGGCAATGTCTAGAGGTCTTGTGTTAATTTCGCTCCCTGCACTAATAGTATATGTGTGTATAAACTGGATGTACGTAAGTTTCCTGATCCCCAAGTATAGCTGAATTGTATTTTAGCAAATGAAGTAACTAATGAAGTGGCTATTATTTACATATATAATAGGTTATTTATTTTTAGCATAATGGAATCTTTCGGATATAAAGCACATTATGTATATTATACAAATGTATTTCTTTAATCTTTGTGTTTTAATTAAATGCATTTATGTTACTTTCGATGGAAGCAATCGAAAAAAAAAAGAACTAGTAGACGCACGAAGTTATGAAATGAACATATATGAAAACGAAAAAGTAGAGAATATTGTCATAAAAAGCTTTACTGTATGGAATTGAATGGAAGTCAAAAAGATTAGGGAATATTTCAGATTTGAGTGGATTTTTCACATAAATCCGAATAAAACATTTTGCAATAAAAAAATTCTCTGGCTGATATTTGTAACAATAAATAGAATAAAAATCGTCACTCCAATCTAAACTGCTTCGGAATTTTTCTTTCGTTCTGTTAATTCCACAAATGATTTTTTAAAAAATATATATTATAGTAGTACATTTTAAAGTTAACCCGATCTGTTATCAACAAAAGTTAAATTTCATATTTTGCAAAATCCTGTTAATAAGTTTACATATTATCTTTCGTATACTATGTATACATATTTGAAGTATATAAATAGTTACAAACATTTGAACACTTTTGCAGATTGAGATCGAAGCTGAAGGAGGTGATGGATTTGCAGGGGATATTGCGATCGACGAAATAATGATGAGCTTGGGAGCGTGTACTGGTGTTGGTAAGAGAATTTTTTTTTTTTTAATAACGTAATATAATAATGAAAGCAATTTAAAAATGAAAGTAATTTAATATTGAAATTTATTTAATAATGAACCTAATTTAATAATGAACGTAATTTAATAATTAAAGTAATTTAATAATTAAAGTAATTTAATAATTAAAGTAATTTAATAATTAAAGTAATTTAATAATTAAAGTAATTTAATAATTAAAGTAATTTAATAATTAAAGTAATTCAATAAACTAAGAGACATTTAATCATGAAAGAAATTTAATAATTAAAGTAATTCAATAAACTAAGAGACATTTAATAATGAAAGAAATTTAATAATTAAAGTAATTCAATAAACTAAGAGACATTTAATAATGAAAGAAATTTAATAATTAAAGTAATTCAATAAACTAAGAGACATTTAATAATGAAAGAAATTTAAGTAATTTAATAATGACAGTAATATAAAAGTAAGTTAATAATACTGGTAATTTAATAATTAAGGTAATTTAATAATGAAAGTTATTTAATAATAAATGTAATTCATTAAAGAAATTAGTCTAATAATAAAAGTTTTTTAATAATTAACTAAATTTAATAATTAAATTAATTTAATAATTAAAGTAATTTGATAATTCTAGTAATTTGATAATTAAAGTAATTTAATAATTAAAGTAATTTGATAATTAAAGTTATGTAATACACTAAGAGATATTTAATAATGAAAGAAATTTAATAATGAAAGTAATTTAGTAATGACATTAATATAAAAGTAAGTTAATAATACAAGCAATTTAATAATTAAGTTAATTTAATAATGAAAGTTATTTAATAATGAAAGTTATTTAATAATGAAAGAGTTATTTAATAATGAAAGTTATTTAATAATAAAAGTAATTCAATAAAGAAATCAGTCTGATAATAAAAGTTATTTAATAATTAACTAAATTTAATAATGAAATTAATTTAATAAAAAAAATTAATAACGAAAGTAAGTTAATAATTGTTTTTTTAATTAACTAAATTTATTAATGAAAGTAATTTAATAATGAAAGTAATTTAATATGAAAGTAATTTAATATGAAAGTAATTTAATATGAAAGTAAATTAAAATGAAAGTAAATTAATATGAAAGTAATATAAAAATGAAAGTATTTTAATAATTAAAGAAATTTAATAAATTAAGTAATATAATATTTAAAGCGTTTTAATAATAAAAATAACTTAATAATTAAAAAAAGTAATTTAATACTGAAAGTGATTTAATAATGAAAGTAATAAAAGGTCATTTAATAATTATATTAATATAATATTGAAATTGATTTAAAAATGAAAGTAACTTAATAATTTATAAAAAGTAATTTAATAATTTGTTTAGTTACAGACAGTTGGTTTTTTGTGTGTGGAAATATTTCATTTTTATATTTTGATAGTATGAAGCTGGGCTTCTTGAACTCATTGAACAATTAGACTTTGTTATGTTTTGTTCTAAATGGGGGTATTGGGTATCTAAAAAATAGTAAAAATCCTTATTTTCTTATGAGCTTTGTAGACAAGAAACTTGAAAACCCGCAAAAATCTTCTAAAGACTGTAATCGGAATTATTGAGCTTAATTATTTTGGCTACCATAAAATATTGACAATTTTAATCACTTTTATTTTATATTATATACGTGTTGAATTGTGAAAAATTTCAAATTTCTTCAATATGTATACGAAAAAGATTTCAATGGACTGTTTGATTAAACTTTTGTAAACTCAAAAAAAGTCTCATCATCCTCGCGTGTAACATCTTCTAAGAGTTTGAGAAAAAGTGAAACATTTGTGATTTTCATATAACTAAAACCTGTACAAAGAACGGGTGTTTTGTCTATACTTTTATGTAAAATTTACCATTATATAGGGTGTATAAACATCTTTACAACTTTGATATACAAAATAATAATAAGATAGCTAGGTTATGTTGCTTATACATGTAACAGTAACTTATAAAGTTTTATTTGTACGCAGTTTTTTTTAATAAAGTACGCAGTTTTTTTTAATAAAGTCACGAAAGTCTTAGAACACATTTGAAGTTCTGATTGTATGAAAAGCTGGGAAAGTTCCTCTGAATACCAGATACTGAATACTCCGATAACAACGAGAAACTAGTAGCAAGGCAGAAAGTCGGCATGAATCCTCAGGAGTAAGCTCAGTTAAATGGTTTATTGGTACGTTAATGATTTTGAAAAAAAAAATTCTGCCTAAAAACTTTCCGTGTTGCTGTTAGATAGACAAACAACATACCTTAGCCATCTTATTTCTTTTAGATTTTATGGCGTGTCAAAGTTGCAAAGACAATTCTCATGCACCCTGTATTAAGATTTGTTATATGCATCTTATGTATTGTTGATTTTTTTTCTATTTCCTTTAGACATGTGCGATTTTGAAAGCAGTCTGTGTGGTTGGACCGTGGAAGCAAACCCTAAAGTAACCTTCTCTTGGGCAAGAGAAATGCCGACGACCGGAAGGCACAACAAAGGACCTTACATAGACCACACCACGATGTCGGAATCAGGTAAACTACTTTTCTTTACGGTAAGATGGGGGAAATATATCATGGGGTAAAATGGGTATTTTGACATTAAATATGAATTACATTGTTTAAACTTACGTTTTGATCTATTTTTTTTTAATATACTTCGTGTAGTGGAGTACATTTTAGCATAAAAAAATGAAGGTGATGTAAATCTAGTCCAAAAGTTGATTTGTTAGAGCATACAAAAACACTTGTGATAGTTTGGTGCATGAAAACTTGTATATATAAATTAGAAAAGTCGAATTTTTTATCCATATTCCTAGGTTTTATATACATTGTTAAAATAGGTACTTGAAAATAAGTAAAATGTACTCATTTTGATTACATTCGATGCTTATCATGGTTCCGAATGCAATAATTCCAATTTTGAAAAAGACATATACTCAAACATGAGTAGTCATTTCAATCATTTTAGCACAACAAAAAATTAAAATGATATAAATTCAAGTCCAAAAGTTGATTTGTTTGAGTATACAAAAACGTTTGTGATAGTTTGATGCATGAAATCTTCTATATATAAACTAGAAAAGTCGAATTATTTATCCATATCCCTAGGTTTTGTATACATTGTTAAAATAGGTACTTGAAAAGAAGTTGTACTCATTTTGATTACATTCGATGCTTATCATGGTTCCGAATGCAATAATTCCAATTTTGAAAAAGACATATACTCAAAAATGAGTAGTCATTTCAATCATTTTAGCACAAAAAAAAAATAAGACTATATAAATTCAAGTCCAAAAGTTGATTTGTCTGAGTATACAAAAACACTTGAGATAGTTTGATACATGAAAACTTGTATATATAAAATAGAAAAGTCGAATTTTTTATCCATATTCCTAGGTTTTATATACATTATTAAAATAGGTACTTGAAAATAAGAAAAATGTACTTATTTTGATTACATTCGATGCTTATCATGGCTCCAAATGCAAGAATTTCAATTTTGAAAAAGACATATACTCAAAAATGAGTAGTCATTTCAATCATTTTAGCACAAAAAAAGTTAAGATGATATAAATTCAAGTCCAAAAGTTGATTTGTTTGAGTATACAAAAACGCTTGTGATAATTTGATGCATGAAAACTTCAATATATAAACTAGAAAAGTCGAATTTTTTATCCATATTCCTGTGTTTTGTATATGTTGCTAAAATAGGTACTTGAAAATAAGTAAAATGTACTCATTTTGATGACATTCGATGGCTCCGAATGCAAGAATTTCAATTTTGAAAAAGATATATACTCAAAAATGAGTAGATGCTTGCGTCCATAGGCTGCTTTCATAAATCACTTTCAATAAATATCGACAATTACAAGAGAATCGAACCCAGATCCTTTGCACCGCATTCATTAAACTACCACGTCGAGAGTACCACTCGGATTTCCGAAACGATCACTACGAAATATTATATCTCAAAAATAGAACGTTCAAACTAAAGTCCTTCTAGAAGAACCTTACGGTAACACTTTTGTACATAAATTTTTTTTACATATATATATTTTTTTTAAAGTTCTTTTGCGTTAAATGTTCTAAACTTTTTTTCTTTCTTTTTTAAAATTTTAAATTTAAAAAAATTTATAAATTTTCTGGCAGCAGTGAAAGCCGTCCTGACAGTAGGAAGAAAAACCGCTAGAAAACATAATGCTATAATCTCGCTAATATCAAAGTGAGGCCAACATGTATGGCCTCAGACACGTGGTTAATTACGTCACTCCATTCATAAATTTTCACTGTTGCACATATCCCAATTCATCAGCCAATCGCGAGTATTTTTTAATTCATAATTTTGAAAAAAAGAAGTCACGTGTCTGAGGCCATTCGGTCTGAGATGTTGGTTTCATGATTATGACGTCATATTCTTTCTACTACCAGCAGTGGCGGCCCGTGGTCAAAAATGTTAGTGCAGCCGAAAACATGTAACTCCCCCCTCGCCTTTTTCACAACCATACACGAACGGACATTCTTTAAAATTTATTACTCAAACCAAAGTTTCCTTTCAACTTTTATGAAAGATAACATGTAAAAATAATAGAAAACACTTACTTATTTTTTGAAAATAAAACCAATCCTCCTATCAAACTTGCGAATCGGTCAATTTTAATATTAATTTAAGTAAAGACACAACAACACACGTGCAAACTTATCGAAAACTATTTCCGTTTGGAGAGATTCTTCAAAATTATCGTTTTCCTCCACCCCGCCTCGCCGATTCAGCAATGAACCAATCATTTATTCGAAATCCCTGGTACAGCTAATTTGAAAAAATCCTTTTGCGCTACGTTTGTGTCGTCACATCCTCCATTTTAGCGTGCTGGGGAAGTCATACTACGTAAGGTTGCCATGGCAACGATGCAGCCGATTTCGAACTTCGCTTTTTAGCTGCAATTTTTATTGAATGGAGTTTTTGCTTTTTCTTCTCCTGAATTTGGGCATTACGGAAACACGCTTGCTATTTATCGGAGATTTTTTTTACTTAGAGTTGAAATTTAATCTCCATTTCCAATTCTAATCTTCATTTAAGAAAATTAGTAAAATATATAATTTTAGTTTTAAAATATAACAAAATTAAATGCAGCCCGGCTGTACTTGCTGTAGTGGGCGAGCCGCCACTGACTACCAGTTCATTCATGCTCGAAGGTGCTAACGCATCCTTTCGGAATGATGTTTCACGTTTCGTTATTAATCTGCGTTTAGATTGTAGATCTGCGAAAGCAATGATAATGGGAAAACCAGAGAGTTGTAATATTGAATAGAGAGCGCCTTCAATGCCAGACTCTCGTAAGGGCGCGGTGTCAACATTGAAATACAAAACCCAGCATCACGTGGTTTTAGCGCTGCAACATTTGGCGTACAGACATCTACAGGAGTTCCAAATTTGGCGCACTTCCTTTTTTTTGGTGATAAGGCGTTCTGCCCGTATTCAACTTCTTGACATATATGTAGGTATTTACTTATTTTCAAACAATTTGCGCTAAATATATTCTCTTCATTAACGAAACGAAAATATCATTTTCTTTGTGTTCAATACTCGAAAAAACGAAACTCTTTATATTTCTCCGGTTTTATTGTTCATATTTTCTTATTGAACTATACAAAATAACAATCGAAAGAACTTCGCTTATGGTAAATTTTTTACATACAAACGTAACGCAATTATTTCAGAAGTACCAAGTAAGAAAAATATCAATACTTATATATAAGAATGGAGTGTCTGTCAGTGGAATCGAACAAAACCCCTCATTTTGTGTTTTCTCCACGAATTAGGATACACTGATTCCGAAAATCACATTTAAATTTTTTTTGTCTGTCTGTCTGTTTGTCCGGATTTAACTCAAAAACTACTGCACGGATTTTTATGAAACTTGCACCATGTGAACAAACTTTTTTTAGTTTAAAATATGCACTTTGTTTCATGTGGATATCTGCAACCATTCAAAAGTTATAGAACTTTTTCCATTTTCTCTAACATTACGCCTATGGGAAATTTACATCTCGATCTTCACCTCATAACTTTACTGTTAAAAATCACCTTGGACACCAAAAATATTTTTTGACAATACTGGGATAAACGATTTATTTTGATTGGCTGATGAGTAAATGTCGCCAAATGAATTAAAAATGTCGCCAACTAAATTAAAAATGTTGCCAAATGAATTAAAAATGTAGCCAAATGAATAAAAAAAAGTCGCCAAATATTGGAAAATGAATTAAAAATGTCGCCAAATGAATTAGAAAAGTTACCAAATATTGAAAAATGAATTGAAAATGTCGCCAAACGAATTAAAAACTTCGCCAAATGAATTAAAAATGTCGCCAAATTAATAAAAAATGTCTCCAACTCCTATGGGAAATTTACATCTCGATCTTCCCTTCATAACATTAGTGTTACAAATCACCTTGGCGACCAAAAATATGTTTAGACAATACTGGGTTAGACGATTCATTTTGATTGGCTGATGAGTAAATGTCTCAAAATGAATTAAAAATGTCGCCAAATGATCTAAAAATGTTACCAAATGAATTAAAAATGTCGCCAAATGAATAATCGTCGCCAAATATAGAAAAATGAATTAAAAATGTCGCCAAATGAATTAGAAAAGTCGCAAAATATTGAAAATGAATTAAAAATGTCGTGTAAAGTCGTGAACATAAAAATAAATTTAAGTATCTCAAAAAATACTCAAAGTAATTTAATAAATCGGGATTTGGATCAAGTTTATTTTTCACAGTGCACAGAGAGTGATATGCCATGGCTACGCTGACAAGACAAAATCGCGCAGCTCTTACTGCGCAAAGTGACCACGAGCAACGCCGGGCCATATTGCTAGTCTTTAATATATCTGTTAAACTCTCTTAAATTGTGCCACTCGTTAAAAAAACGATATTTAAATACAAAATTAAACACAAAACCATATTACAATACTTCGATCTCGCTTAGATCTGAAAGTGGCCAAGGCCTGCCAAGTAATATTGGCGCATAAATGAATTGACATTTCCACAAATTACGTGGTTTCAATGATGCACACGCGGAAATCAGCATTTTTATTATTCTCTATGGGGAAAACATGTTTGTAACGATTTTTGGTTTGTGGTGTTTTAGGTTTTTACCTGCAAGCATCTGCTGATGACAGCGCTCAAAAGGGAGACGTTACCTACTTTGTGAGTCCGAAGTACGGCGCGCAGTGGGGAAGGCACTGCCTCACCTTCTGGTACAACAGACGCGGTCTGTCCATCGGGAAACTCAGTGTGTTCAAAAGAATCCCGAAGCAAAGTGAGAAACTCTTGTGGCAAGCTGCTAAAGATGTCGGGGAGTTTTGGCACTATGGGCAGGTTGACATCTTTGACAGGGTTACAATACAGGTAAGAGTACTTCAAAAGCAATATGATGACCTTTCCGATTTTTATAAAGGGCGTTATAAAATACGCACATAAATTTCACTGATCTTCTGCGTTCAGAATTTGAAAATGGCCACGCTACCCAGCAAAAAAGTCAGCATAAAACCTTCATTAAAATTTTGAAATTGAAGGTTTTATGCAGGAAAACTGCAGTTTTTTTGAAGATCTATAAAATTAAAGGTTTTTGTTTCAATGTACTTCATAAAAACTGCAAAAAAACCTTCATAAAAACCTGCAAAAATCTTTAAATTTTTAATCATGAAGGGAAAATGCAGATATTTTAAAGGTTTTATGTAGAAAAATTAAAAACTTCAAAAAAAACTGCAGTTTTTTGTTTCAATATCCTTTATAAAACCTTTAATTTGACAATTTTGATGAAGGTTTCATGCTGACTTTTTTGCTGGATAAGATTCTAATTTTTCAAACAACGTGTTCTTTAAATTTCAAAGCACAACACCTTGTAGTTACTGATTCTTTTTGTACTATAACACACACACACATTTAAGGATTTTCAGTTTTACGTGTTAGGTCAAGGGTCCATCAAGGGTGCTTGAGATTTTTTTAAAAGTGGTATTGTTTAATGTTTATTATTTTTATATAGAAAACCAAAGTAGAAAATCAACGTTTACTGGTTTAAGCGAAAAACTATTTTATATGCATTGGAATCTTTTTTCAACTTTGATTTTCCTATACTTGTTTAAGAAAGTACTGAAAATGAAGCATTTGTGTTTTGTAGAAAACGTAGTTTCAGTCTACTGATGTAATTAATGAGCTTACCTTGTGCGTTCGAAATATTAAATGTTTGGTAATTCTATTAAAAAGTATCACAGTCAGTGAAACATATAAAAGCTCAACTATTACTGTTATTAATTGATAACATACAAGTAATTTTACTAGCCTTATTTGGTACATTAAACTTAGAAAAATGTAATTTAAATATAATTGATTTTTATTAAATTACTTAAATTAATTTACAAGATTACGATATTTAATATCTGAATTACATTTATGTCAAAATATTTGACATTAAATGATTTTCACATAATTGACATAAATTGGTTTTATTGTATATTTGGTTTTTTATATATATTAAACCAAATATACAATGCAAAATATATTATTAAAACAAATAAATCCATATATACTAAAATAAATATCCAAAACTTACACCGAACTGCGCATAAGCAGCAATGAAAAAGTGTATGCTAAATAAACAAAATTAAATTTTAAATAAGCAAAATCCAAAAGTAAAGACATACGAATCCACAAAACATGAAAATAGAAATAAAGGCATACACCGTTAAAAATTATTACGACCTTGTACCAAAATTTGGTGCCCATTTAGCTGCAACTAACATTTGGTGCTTAGCTTCACCATTTTACGGTGCTACCACGGATACCATTGAGTGGTGAAACGTTGCACCAAAACTCATATCGTTGCATAAAACTCAAAATTCGAGTTTTCCTAGTATTTTAGTAGTAGTATTTGTGTATCGAAGCTGGCAACCCTAGATCACAACTGTTTTACTTTTCTTTGTCAAGTCCACCGATCGGGATCGAATCAGAAATCCTCTGATTCATAGCTGAACGCCTTTATCCACTGGACCACGGAGGCCCTTATTAGTCGTTGTCTTTCTTGGATGTGATTCCTCGGCTTGTTGATGTACGACAGCGAAAATTTCTGTTGCAATTAAAGAGGTTGAGCCACTTATCGGTGAAACCTTCATTTTTTTCCAATAAAGGATTTGAGGCCTTCGTGGCCGGGTGGATTAGGCGTCAGCTGGGAATCCAAGGGTCCCCGGTTCAAAACCTTGCGATGGACTAGACTAAAGAATAGTAAAAAGTAGTGATATTGCGATCGGAGGGTTACCAACTTCGCTACCAAAATACTAGAATGTCGTCCAGAACATCCACAAAAAATAACGGCGTGTATACGGGACTGGTTCACGATAAATATGATCGGGGTCCAAAGTCCCGACGTCTATTGAAGGCGTTGGGTGCCAGCTCAGGTATTGTCCTCGTCATCTGACCATGTTTCAAAAATACGAGGCATTGTTCCCGGGTCTTTCCTTCGAGATAGGCCCCGAACCGTCGCCAATAGCCCACTGTGCAGTACTAGTGCGACGTTAATAACCAAACCAAACCAAATCGATAAAGGATTTTTGGTTCAACCCAAATTCCACCATAATATGGTGTAATTTGCTGCAGACCTCTGTTTGCACCAACATGTGGTACATCGTTGAACTGAAATGTTTAACAGTGTACGGGCATAGTTCTAGAGATAGTTCTTTATGATATAAAAAAATCCACTTTATTATTGATTCCTTTTAGATTGCGTTTCAAGCCGAGAAGGGCACCAACAACGACTTCGAGATGGCCATCGACGATATCCTCATCAAAAACAGCGCCTGCGGAAAGCCCTCGTCGTGCAGCTTCAACGGCGATTACTGCAGCTACTTCCAAAACGCCTCGGCCGACTTCTCGTGGCTGCTGGGCACAGGACGCGTCGTCAATCCGCAGCTGGTGGACCAGTCTCCGCTGGACAACAGCATAGATGACGGTAAGGGGGAAAGTACACTTCATAGGGAATCCATATCCATCTAACCTTCGAGCATGGATCCTTCATAGTAGAGAAAACATAATGTCATAATCTTGCTAACATCAAAGTGAGGCCAACATGTATGGCCTCAGACACGTGGTTTATGACGTCATTCCATTCATAAATTTTCACTGTTACACATTTCCCAATTCATCAACCAATCGCGAGTATTTTTTAATTCATAATTTCGAAAAGAAGTCACGTGCCTGAGGCCATTCGGTCTGAGATGTTGGTTTCACGATTATGACGTCATGTTCGCTCTACTACTGTCCACTCATGCTCGAAGATCTATACATTGTTGAAGACAGGTTTTCAGAAATAAGTAAAATGTACTCGTTTTTGATTACATTCGATGCTTATCATAGCTCCGATTGCATAAGTTTCATTTTTGAAAAGAGACATGTACTCAAACGTGAGTAAAAATAAATAAAAAGAGCAGTTGCTTCATAGGCTGCCTTCATAAATCACTTTCAAATATCGACAATTACAATCAAGACTTACCAGGAACCGAACCCAGATCTGCAGGCACCGCTGTCCAGAGTCTTATGCGTTAAGCTACCAGGGCGATGTGAAGAAGTTATAAACAGAAGTAATGTTAAAAAGGTGTGCCCAAAGAATGGGAAATAAGATAATTGAATTGTAATAACTCGGTTTCCCTTTGAGCAATCGACATCAAATCATGTGGAAAACCATCTTCTGAACAAATATTTTAAGAGTGTCAGGTCGCTGTGTTAAGATGGCTTGAACAGAAACTGAGATGAGCAATATTAAATCACACTGCTTATTTTTGAGAAAGTACGATTACTTAAAAATAGTTAGTTATCGCTCATTTACGATGCAATTGTACTCAACGGAAAACAAGTAAGTTCAGGTACTCAATTTTAAGTACTTTTTTTTACAGTGTAGGAAATACGAATAAGAATCTATAGGAATCCACACATATCATTCGGAAATTACAAACACATCCATAGAGAAGTACAAGCACATTAGGGGAGAACAATACTTTGTTTAAAATATAGTATTCCTTGACCGAAATTAAATACGTTCGCAAAACATTGTCATGGTCGAAAAGGGAAAATTATATTGCTGATTATCATAAGTTGACATTATTTTACATAGGGCAAAGTGAAGGAGGAAACAATCTCAAAACATAATGATTCGTTTACTAGCTGCAACGCCTCTTGTACGAATTCAACACTGATTGGCTAAGTCGATCCAGAAAATTAGGGTTTGGGTTGATTACCAATGTCGAATATTCACGGCCTATAACAGATCATATATTTCCACACCCTATTTATAAACACATTGTTAAATGTTAAAAGTAGGACCGTAAGAAAATGGACTTCTGATATGTAATAAAAATAAAATATTTAAACGCAGAAATAGTTTTGATGGACGTATTTCAGTTTGATTTTTTGCCAAGCAAATTATAACCCCCCCGCCCTATTCCCCCTAAGTTAAACCATAACAGTATTTTCTCCCCAATAGCGTCTAATGCCGGACGTCTTTCAAACCCTTTTCTCAAATAAACAAAGCTTGGTATTCAGTAACTACTAACAGGCCATTGTTCCTTTCTAAGGTCTATTCTACACTAACGAGATAAACGCGCGCGAGCTTTTTGCAGTACACATATGACGTGGTTTTATTCACCAATCGCAGAGCCATCTGCAATAGTTCGCGCGCGTTTTTCTCTTTGGTATAGAAAGAAAGACGCTGCTTTCTTAAGGGGTGATGATTTCTTGCTGATTATTTTATTTTTTGTTTTCGGTTGTGGTGTTGAAAAAGACAATAAAGCAAGAAAGATAATTTGTGAAGTACCTTTCTATAAATATAAATATTTTAGTAAAAAAATATCCTGAAAGACAATTAAAATATTTCTTTTTTATTGAAAAAATATGCATATCAAATCATCTATAAAAATTCATTATAAGAAAATACAAACATACCTTTTTAATGTATTATATTAATATTACAAAACATGACTAAAAATACGAAATTGTCTCCTCTGTTTCGTTTCTCACATATTGAATTTAGAGAAATAGTATAAGAAAATGAATGGATTTATGTTTCATTAATTTTTAATGTAATCTTGATAGTTGATATCGGCGTATAGGAATTAGTATAGTTTATGTGTATTTAAACAAGTGATAATGAATGAATATCTTTACAATTTGGTTGTTCGTTATGTCTTCAGGAATGTACATTTATGCGGATATGACATCCCCGAGTCTGCAGGTTCGACAGTCTGCAGTTCTCGTCAGCGAAATTTTGGAAGTTCCATCTACTGGTGCCTCGTGCCTAACCTTTTATTACCACAAAAACGGAAACGGTAAGGCGATCATTTTTATATAAGTACAGGGTTTTTTGTTTTTATTTATAATCAAATGTATATATAGATTTAGATACAGAAGTTAACTTTATTTAGAACATGTGCTACGAAAGACAGAGAAAAAAATATGGTTTTAAAATAAAATTTTGTACTAACATAGGATGTAATTATTTCTCACAATATCTTTTGTAAAAGCAGAATCTGGATTAATTCATGGGTCTTGCAGTTGTCTCAGGCACACTTTACCTCTTGGGAAGAAAAAAAATTCTGAATATTCCTACTATACTCATAATTTGTATTTTAAGATTGTTCTTGCAATACTCGTCTTATCGAGAATACATTTGAACTGCTCAATCAAAGTGTCAATAATGAATGAATAAAGTACTTAGTAAACAAATCAGGTGTCCTTTGATCAGATTATAAAGTATATGGATACCCAGCAAAAAAAGTCAGCATGAAACTTACATCAAAATTGTCAAATTGAAGGCTGTTTGAAGGTTTTATAAAGGATATTGAAACAAAAAAAAAACTGCAGGTTTTTTTAAAGTTTTTAATTTTCCTGCATAAAACCTTTAAAATATCTGCATTTTCCCCTTATGATTAAAAATCGAAGGTTTTTTGCAGGTTTTATGAAGGACATTGAAACAAAAACCTTTAATTTTATAAATCTTCAAAAAAACTGCTGTTTTCCTGCATAAAACCTTCAATTTCAAAATTTTGTTGAAGGTTTTATGCTGACTTTTTTTGCTGGGTAGTTAGGTGGATTTACAGTTTTTGGTTTAAAAATAGTGTTTTTTTTGTTTTGTTTTTTAAATCGGATATTTCCCAAACGTAGTATTCCTTTTGTTTTATTCAAATGAGGAGGAAAATATCCTTGGTCTTCAAGCAGCGTAATCAACGTCACTACCAGGCAGTAGAAAATTGAATATCGCTTCAGTAATAGATTCAGAACCGTTGGAAGTTAGTTTACGCCAATGATGAAAGTTTGTCCTCCACCAAAATTCCCGTTGTTGACTTCTCTCTTTTGGCACTACTTCGCTATCCTCCTTTAATAAAAACAATTATGTTCTTTTGAAAGCAGATAATTTTTAAAAATTAATTTACTTAAAATTTACCTTGTTTTACGTTTGGATCTTAAGTAGTAATACTATTTTTTTTATACATTTAAAATTAATTACTTAACTGGACTTAATCAGTTATGGAACTATTTCACTTTTAGATGACTCATCTCTGACCGTTGGCAAAATGGCTTTGGACAATACAGAAAAGGATATGCAGTACAAGGTTGAAGACCTGTTTCGACTGAATGAAAACACAGGAAATGGATGGAAATCGGAAGACTTGAACATAGCAGGAGTGCCTGGAGCGTCTCAGCAAATCTTCTTCCAAGCCACCAAAGAAAGTGGCCCACAAGCTTTCGTCTCAGTGGACGATGTGTCTGTGGTCGATGGAAAATGCCAAAGTAATTTATTTTCATATACTTATATTTAAGTTTCACATCTCAGGGCAAGATCGATGACGATCCATCATTATTGATTGTATGGAAAACGAAAAACAACGTTTCATGTCACATAGACATATACAGACAGCATTATAATCGCTTAACCTTTTTTTTTTTAACAACAATTATAACTTTTCTTTTTTCACAATTTTTTTTACAATGAAAGTACGTTACGTTGAGATCTCGATATCAAAATAAATTGGACACTTATTGCCTTTTTCATGGTCCTTTCATCTGTGTTTGTTTAAGTCATGATATTTTGCAATTAAGTGTAATTCTAATATTCTGTTGATTTTTTTTTCCAGCACCCACTACTCAGCCTCCGGTGACAGTGACAGAAATGCCAGGTAAGTTACCTTACAACAATAAATTCTATTCTTGTCAAATAAGTTAAAATGTTTTAGTACATGGTGTTCTAGAATGGACTCCCTGATTTTAAAATTAAATAATTCGGAAATGGAGATCGATATAAGAGTGAAACAAGTGGTGTGTTTATTTTGAAAGCCGTAAAAATCCTATACAGTAGTTTCAACATTTGTTACAAATGTTGCCGATAGGTGGCGTTGTACGCTGTAGTGGCTTGGATTGGCCTCCATACTTAACTGATCTTACCCCTTGCGATTACTTTTTATGAGGCACATTGAACGATATTGTTTTCTGGAATAAGCTTACACGAACTTGAACTGTTAATCTGTGAGGCATATGCGTCCATTTCTGTTCAAACACTATACAGAGTGATTGAAAATTTAATTATTTGTTTGCGCCCTCTCTGTGCTGCACATTTTGAATATCTTTTGATGTGATTGAAATGACCGCTTTCAAATAACTTTGAATTGTAAGCAATATGTGAGGGGCTAATGAATATGTGATTTATTGAAGATTGGAATAGGAAATATGAAGCATATAATACATTTAAAATTATCTACAAAATAAATAATTACTATTATGTCTGTCGCGATTGCATAATGTGTGTTGCATGTGTGTTGCATAAATTATTATTTTAAATGTCAATCAGTATTGCTTATAATTTTTCATTTATAATGCAATATATTTATAGGATCATTGTAGCGTGGATACTTTGTTTCTATACAAAGCATGTATTGCAACATTTCTTAATGTAATCGTAAAATCAGGGAAATTTTTGTGACGCCATCATGGAAATAATTTTTTTTCCAGAATATTGTTGCCACCCTGTGTACATTTCCAAAGTTTGTGCATTCTTTTCTTTTATAGTAACACGCTTGACTTGCAACTTTGACGCGGGAAGTTTGTGTTCATGGTATTCCGACGCCAGCAACAACAGGCTGAAATGGCAGACGAGCGTTCCCACGAAGACCAAAGACAAGATGCCCAAGTTCGATCACACGAAAGGGAACTACGAAGGTGAGATATTCCCCCTTCAATTTGAGGTGTACGTCTATGTGGATACAATAATTAATTTATGATTGACTAGATAATAAAAATATAGTTTTTTAGCTCCAAATTTCAATGTCGAGTTGTCATTGGACATGTGTGTTTTTAAAGACAGGTCCACGCTAGTGTCCAGCCTGGCCCAAAATTCTTCCACGCTTGGTTATGGTCGAGAAGTGTGGCCACACCAACATTGGCAATGACCGCTAAATGTTGGTGGCAGGAAGTTATGGAATGTTTGTCGAAAAGGAAGGAAGGACATTTCAGTACCTACAGGGCCTTCCATGACCTGGAGGCCTCCGTGGCCGAGCGGTTAAGGCGTTCAGCTACTAATCCGAGGATTGGTGGTTCGAACCCGTGCGATGGACTTGACAAAGAAAAGTAAAAAGTAGTGATCTTTTTATCGGAGGGTTGCCAGCTTCGCTACAAAAATACTAAAAAAGTCGTCCAGAACAACCGCAAAAATTAACGGCGTGTATATGGGACTGGTGCACGATAAATCTGATCGGGGTCCAAAGTCCCGACGTCTATTGAAGGCGTTGGGTGTTAGTTCAGGTGTTTCCTCGTCATCTGACCAGGGTTCTAAAATAACGAGGTGCATGTATGAATGTGTATGTGTTCCCGGGTCTTTCCTTCGAGATAGACCCCGAACCGTCGCCAATAGCCCACTGCGCAGCTGTAGTGCAACGTTAATTAACCAAACCAAAAAAAAATCCATGACCTGGACAATTCCAGGACCTGAATCTTTCAGGACCTAGGACCTCGAATAACCAGAACCTTCCAGCCCCAACCACAAGTAAAAGGAGTCAAGGAACACTAGGCCAGTGAAAAGCCAGCCTATTTCGCTGGTGCTTCATTGCAACATGGGGATGCAAACATTTCAAGCGAATATTTGGGAATGACTATTGAATCAGAGGCAGTACTGTGTGGTCCTGGTGATTTAAGGGGATGTTAATTTATAAAACTTTTCGGCATTTTCTATCCTTACTTGTAATTGTGACACGACCTCTTGTTTTTTCACAGGTCGATATGCGTATCTCCAAGGCGACGGCCGTTCGAGGAAAGAAGGCATCCTCACGACTAGTTATGCTGTGCCATCCGAATGGAAGAAAGAGTTCTGCTTCAGTTTCTGGTACTTCAACAACGTGGAAGGAAGAAACAGGTGAGATGTCGCATTTCTTTATTTAAATTCGTTTGCAATTCATTTGTTACAAGGGTGCTACAATACGGAAAACCGATGGCTGAAAACCCAATCATTGAATGTCCACTTTTATAAATTAAAATAAATCGGAGGATTGCCAGCTTCGCTACAAATTACTAGAAAAGTCGTCCAGAACATCCGTAAAAATTAACGGCGTGTATACGGGACTGGTGCACGATAAATCTGATCGGGGTCCACAGTCCCGACGTCTATTGAAGGCGTTGGTTGCCAGTTCTGGTGTTTCCTCGTCATCTGACCGTGGTTCTAAAATAACGAGGTGCAGGTATGAATGTGTGTGTATGAATGTGTACGTGTTCCGGGTCTTTCTTTCGAGATAGACCCCGAACCGTCGCCAATAGCCCACTGTGCAGCTCTAGTGCGACGTTAATTAACCAAACCAAACCAAAACCTTTTTTATAAACTTTCGGAATACGCAAAAAGAAGATTTCGAACTTGTGCCTTTTTCATACCTGGGCCGAATTTTAAACCTGCACCCTAAACTTTTTATTTGGAAAGAACATACAATGTTTGTGTAGGTGAAACGAGCGAGAAAGAACTTATTTGAATGCCAATATCTTATTTTTTCCAAAAACGGACATGATAGCCATCGAATTATTCGTGTTGCAATGTTTATGCTTAGTCACAGTGTGCTGTAATCGTTGTTAAAATGTAACCTTTTAAAAACAATTTTAATTGTCCGTGATGACCTTATTGACACATCGATACCGATGTGCCAATAAGTACGACTGAAGACTCACTATGGAGCACGTTAAATTTTCTTTCTTTAAACTTTAAGTTTTGGTTCAAGTGTCCTTAAATGTTGGTAGTTTATGAAAAATGGAGATTCATTAGGTGCTAGCTCAGATATTGAATTCCTCGACATTTGACCGGGGAATGGGTGTGGGTAATTCAGCTAAATAATTATGATGATTTTGAAGAAAAAGCTTTTATACTTTACAAGTGGTTCTGAGTATATTTAAAACTAACATGAAATTGTTCGTTTCATTCGGTACAATGCAAAATTTCAGGATTTTGTTATACTATCCAATGAAGTTTAAGAGGCTGCCTTAGAGGTTGGATCTAGGAATGCGAGTTTGAATCCTACAGTTGTCACAACAAGGGTTAATGGTAAATATAGATAACAGTGTGAAGATAAATACAATTTCAAAAATAATTTCTGTAAAAGATCTAAAAAAAGTTACTGCAAATGAAAACATCATATTTAAAATCGGAAGGAAATGCATCGATATTTTAGTGGATCAATTTACGTTTTATTCCTCTAAACTTTAATACATGTATGGCATTTGACAGCGTCAACCATGATCTTCTGTGGTCAGTTTTAAACGAGATATCAGTCAGCCCAAAATTTATTTCTATTATAAAAGACATGTATAAAAAAGCTACGGCCCGAGTTAGAGTTGGTGACGGATCTACCAAATCCTTTAATATTGCTACGGGTGTTTCACAGGGAGAATTTCTGAGTCCTTTATTATTTATCCTGTTTATTAACGACATGTAATATTGAGATTTCCTTATGTTTCTTACATAGTTCGACATTTCCGAATCAATGAAAATAAAATCATTGAAAGAATACTAGTATTCAATAAAAAAAAATATTTAACCTTTTTCATGCATTTCTAGTCTTAAAGTTGCTGCCCAGCATACAAACAATCAATATCAGACATTCTGGTCAATAAGAGGTAACTACGGATACAAATGGAGACACGCCTATGTGCACATTAAGAGCAGTGCCTATATTGCACCCAGGGTGAGTAAAACAATCAAACATTTCATAAAATAAACTTGTATCGTGCAGTATTTACATAGAATTAAGTCATTTTTGTCTGTTCTAGGTGAGAATTACAGGAAGTGTGAAGATTGGAGTGATAGCAATAGACGACTTAGCAGCCAAAGGCGGTGTATGTCCACCATCAAGTAAGTTTTCGTTTTGTATGAGTTTTATATATGATATATTCAGTGGCGCCATTTATAAACTTCTGCCTATATGCACAAATTCAAATACCGATAACCAACTACAGGTTCTGAGCCCAGCAAGATTGGCTTTATTTGACACATGCTAACAACGCGCATCCTAAAAATCCCTAAATCCAATTGCCTTTTAAAACTACCTATCCCTGTCGAATTAACTACCTCTTCAGGCAAATTATTTTATTTACCTCTTTTTCTGTTATAAAAATAATGGTTTTATATCTTTTATTAAGTTGGGATTGTTCAAGAAGAATTGTTTATTTTTTTATTAGTATTATTCTTATCATCGGAATCGAGCTCACAAAACAAACAAAATTACTTTTACTTTAAAATTAAATTTTTATAATTTGAAACAATAAAAAATAATTAGATTAGTTATTTTTTTTAGTATAAATATTTCAACTAAATTTTCCGTTTTTATATTTTTACCTCTTTGGTTATAGCTCTTAACCCCCCCCCCCCTCCCCCCCCCTCTTTGAAAATTCACCACTGCGTCTATGTGTTAATTTATACGAGTAAGTAAACTTAGTTTATACGTGAAAGTACGCTTAGTTTATACAAGGAAGTAACGTTAATTTCTATGTAAAACTACGCTTAAATTATACGTTCAAGTACGCTTAATTTATACTTGCATATACGCTTAATTTTTATGTGTAAGTCAGATTAATTTAAACGAGCAAGTACGCTTAATTTATATGTGCAAGTACAATGAATTTATACGAACAAGTATGCTAATTTATACGCGCAAGTATGCTTAATTTATACCAGCAAGTATATTAATTTATACGAGCAAGTATGCTTAATTTATACGAGCAAGTATATTAATTTAGACGAGCAAGTATGCTTAATTTATACGAGCAAGTATATTAATTTATACGAGCAAGTATGCTTAATTTATACGAGCAAGTATATTAATTTATACGAGCAAGTATGCTTAATTTATACGAGCAAGTATATTAATTTATACGAGCAAGTATATTAATTTATACGAGTAAGTATGCTTAATTTATACGAGCAAGTATGCTTAATTTATACGAGTAAGTATATTAATTTATACGAGCAAGTATATTAATTTATACGAGCAAGTATGCTTAATTTATACGAGCAAGTATGCGTAGTTTATACGTGCATGTTCGCTTAATTTATAAGTGCAAGTACACGTTTAATATATATATGTGCAAGTCAGAGCTGCGATTACAGAAATGTTCTAATGTTGCAGAGATGTGCACTTTCGACGAGGACGAAGAAATGTGTGGGTACACGCAGGACTCCGCTAACACCGTGGATTGGAATGTCAAATCGGGGGAGGACAACTACACGTTGTACAGAATGCCCGATCACACCACTCATTCTATCGAAGGTAGGTCAATGGAAAATATCATTCATTAAGTCGATACTTTTTTTACGCTGAATAATGCTAACTACACTGAATAATGTAACTATCCAACGTAAATTCTATGATACATACGAGAGTTTTTACTCTCAGACAACTGTTGCAAGTGAACATGATTGATACAAATACAAATACAAATATTGACGATCAACAACAGGTTCAAGGCCCAACAAGGTTGGTCCATCTAGTACCTCTTAATTATCCCCCAATGCACATCTAACTTCTTCTTAAAATCCGTTACTCCTTTACAATTAACAATATTCACTGGCAAGTTGTTCCATTTGCCTTTTACCCTATTATAGAAAAAGTGTTTTCTCTCTGCCCGATTAAAATGGGATTTGTTTAACTTAAACCCATGACCTCTCGTTCTATTAGTCATATTAAAATCTAAACCCTCCACATCTCCTTGTTTGATAAATTTGAATAGTTGAATCAAATCTCCCCTAACCCTTCCCTCTTCCAGAGTATACATGATGAACATGATGGGATGATACATGGGAACATGATGGGATCGATAATGTAATCTGATTTTTGATTAATTAAACTTAAAGGAGAAGTCCGATTTATCTCAAAATTCATGAAATTATTGTTCAACATTGTTCATTTATGTTCTTAAATGATTTATGCCGTAGAACTTTTTTCTTACTTTTACTTTAACATATTTAATCTTTACATGAGGCTTTTTGTTTACTCATTTCAATAGATTTTCTAATAGAAAACAGCTTAAAAAACATACTAAACCATCTAACTAATCATTCACCAGTTTTCACGCAATACGTCTTTATTAATTTCATAAAAATATATTTAATTATTTTATGTGTAATTATTTATATTTTAAGAGCTTTTTCTATTAGAATAGCTCTTAAAATAAAGAAGATATACAAAGAGCATTTATTGCAAATATAATTTATTCTGCCAAAAAAAAAGAAAATCTTATCCATTTTGCTGGTCAATAGTTTACAAACTCAATAGGCGCCCGACTCAGCTTATTTAGCTTTAGAATAATGGTTCCCAACCCGTGGTCCGCGGACAACTGGTGGTCCGTGAGATGGTTCAAAGTGGTCCTTAAAAGTCATTATTAAGAAAACGTTGCATGAAATTATTCTATTTGCAAATTTGATACGGGATAGTTTTCATTTCAACTCCCGTATTTTTACTAAAAATTATAGAAACTGGTGAAACAGGTGCAAGCATACCCCCCAAATAAAAAATTATTTAATTATTTAAAAATTGTCACAATATCATTAATTTAAAATATTACCTAAAGAATTAATATAATTTACGTTAAATGCGATATCATTTCTGTGTTATTACAAAATTTATTTCTAAAAATATGTTATAACATTTAACCTTTTGTGGTAGAGAAGTGCCTCTCGGGCACCACTGTAAGAAATTCCTGAAATATGCGGAAAATCGTCTCGAGGTGCTGGTTTTCCCGAGCAAAAAGACCTTGATTGCAGAGGGTTAATACTTGAATCGAAGACTTCGGTTTTAGAACCACACAAATCCAGTTTTCAGGACAGCTCCTTGAGCCGTACTTTTCTTGCACCGTATGAAACGATAATACATATCCTTTATATCTCTGTAGGTATTACTTAGAGCTGTCTGGCTCTTTCACCAATCGATAGAGGATATTTTTCGTTATAGGAATAAGTGAAAAGGAGGAAAACAGAAAAAAAGTGGAGCTGACTCGTTTTTGTACCCACGCCTTCAATGATACTTTTCATCAAAATATTTGTCACTTGAATTTTATTTAGTTTTATTAAAAGAGGGTGGCTCACGCTTTATCTAACTGTTAGCTCGGTGGTCCGTAGACATCGAAAAGTTGGAAAATGCTTCAGAGTCATAAACCTGGGGGAGTACCGAAAGGTGGTAGTTTGGGGCGCTTTAGTCCTGAGAGAGTTATTTATCAATTTTATGATCTCTTCAACTCTTTCACAGGGGCGTATCTCTACCTCGGATTCAACACGACCGAGCAGGGCACCACCCAGCGTTCTCGCATCTTCAGTCCCAAGCGACCGCCTACTCCAGCTGGCAGCTGCGTGTCCTTCTACTACCACATCCACAACGTGTCCAAACTTACCCTCAACACGTACCTGGCTACGGACAACCAGGTGTCGGACCCCCAGTGGTCAGTATCCATTGGTCAAGGGCTTTTATGGCACGGGGCCAGGTTCTCTATCGTCTCCAAGACAGTTTCGTGGCAGGTAAAACAATTGACTATGACTTCATATTTAAAAAAGACAGTCAATGTATAAAATATATAATCATTATTACTTACGTTAGATGCACTACGATGTTCAAGGGACCGTTATAATTTGATCGTTATATCCGAATCACGAAAAAAAATATCGCTTAATAAGAAAATTTAATGCTTTCATTAAATTTTCTTATTAAGCGATTCATACAGTTGAATATAGACATTTTTTATGCACTTTATAATGATTTTATCGACTACATATACTGGTTAGGTAAAGTTAGTTATATAAACTACTATTTTGATGAGGAATAGTCAGTAATATTTGTTTGCTTGAATTTGACATGGTAATAAAAAATTTCCATAAAATATCTAATTCTGCTAACATTGTAGAAAAACCATGGATTTCTTCGCAAATTTCTCGTGTTCTTTTTCGTATGCTATTCACTTGACGCGTGTTTTATTGATCAATCATTTCCTCTCTCTTATTCGTTGTTATAAGCATAATACGAGGGAAACTCAATCGTTACATGCGGATTATCGTTATACCCGGCATCGTAATATCCGGAAAAATTAACATGGACTGCTATAAAAATCCAAACTTCCATTTCATTTTACATTGTTATATCCGGCCTATCGTATACACCCAGCATCGTTATAAACGGTTTTACTGTATTGATTCCAATTCAAGATGGTGGCCGTTTAAGAGCTTCCCTTTCATGTATAGTTAAGTTATTATTATTTATTTTTGGTCGCGATGTCTACTACACCCAGAACTACAAGTTATATAATAATTGTATATAATACAAGTTAAATAATACTGGTGTGAAAAGTATAGATCAAAAGTGTTGTTTAAAACTGTAAATACGAAATAAATAATTTAGAGATGATTTGAAAAAAAAAATTATATTCATTTATAATTTTTTTGCGTTTTAAACAGGTAATGTTTGAAGTCACAGTTGGTAGCCGTGGATATGGCCAAGTGGCCATCGACGATATATCAGTGGAAAATGGCGTATGTCCCGATCCAGGTGTGTTGAATTTCTAAATAACAATTAGGTTTTAATTATGTTTTGAAAGTATGAATCATATTTAGGATTCGTATTTTATTTTTTATTTCTGTTAAATTGTAGAATTTGAAATACACAATATTAAAGTTTTCTTCAATTTTATTTTTTCGTTTAGGCTATTGTGATTTCGAAAGTGAAAATTGCTTGTGGGAAAATGTTCGAGTGCCTGACGAATTAAATGGAGTTCAAAAACTTGGTAAGCAATGAAACATTTTGCAAACATTTCTTATATATAGACACCGTTTCATACTGCAATATATTTTTGTAACTTGCTTTTTGTAAAAGTGTTGTATAACTACATACCTAAATACAGTTCTCTAGCCCCCTGATGCTCATAGACGTCATGTCACGTTCAAGTATCTCAACAAATTTTCCATCAATGCATTCGTTTTTTAAAATCATAAGAAAAATATTTCGTTTTACAATTTTTTTAAAATCTAATTCTTTGTATCATAATATAAAAGCTATATATTTACAATGAATTGTAATTTTGATAAAAAAAAATAATAGTGCATGCCGAGGGAAAATTATTTACACTTAAAACATTATTTATACTTCTAAACAGGCAAAATAACTGTACAATTCCAAAACTTGCTTGAGCATCAGTAGGCTAGTACACAATATTAGACAACTTAAAATAAATTGATGTTGAAATACAATCACCAAAAACGTTTGATTTTTTTTCAATGGAACAACGACCCTCCATTTCGGCTGCGCGCGTTCAACCATTCAAACTAGTTTTTCTATACGAAAAAAGGGATTTAGATATTTTTATAGGATTTGTTATGACACGATTACCGCATCTACCACGAATGTGAAAGTTAACCAGCATAGAGAAATAGGTTTTCTTGGTTTTGAACTCCTTAGACAACTTCAAAGTGGAACTTTATCTCATTGATATGCCAAACTAAAGAAAAAAAAGTTCCACAGAATTTATATACCCGAAGCCAATCAATGACTATTTCTCCTTCTGCGTCGTTAGTTTTGAACTCTAAAATGGCGGTGAAGTACACAAGGATACCAGTAACTTGTATGGCAAATTTGGCTTTGTTGTATAGTTAAGGTACGAAACATTTCCTTGCATTTCCCCTCTGAGAACCTGAATTGGTTGGTTGATTAGAATCAAGCAACTAACCAACTCTTAGCATCGCGGAGGGGAAAAAAAAACTCCCACAGAAAAGGAACAATTCCTCGTTTTTATCTTTCACTCGTTTTGAAAAATGGTAATCCCAGACATACAAAAATATGGGATTCAGAAACCCCTTTTAACCTTATTTCGAAATGTTGACTCACAATTTCTATTCATTACTAATTGTTTCATATACTAGCATAAAAACCAGCCTAAACGGAATTATTTGCAACTATTTTGAAATAAGAAAATAATACGGCCGAATATCATACCTCCGAAACAGTGTACAGATATTCATAATAAAAAATGTTTTACATGCTTTTTTTAAAACAAAACTTTGTATGGCTATAATTTATTTTAAGAAATAGAAAATGGAAATTTTTTTTCGAAGATAAATATTTGCAAACCTTTTGTAACTAGCGATTGTTATTAAATTACACGATTGTTTCAAGCCGTGCAAAATGCTGACGTGCCGACTGATTTGCTGAAAGACGACTATGACTGGATCAGACACATTGGAGACGACTACTTTGGTCCACCTGAAGACCACTCACTTGGAACACCCCAAGGTAAGAAATGTTTTGACGCGATTTTTTTTTTTTAAATTCGTGAGATATCAGGATTGAAACACCACGTTTTAATCTTTTAAGGTAATATATTCCAACACTTTAAATCCATAGTAGGCACGTAGGTATAAATTTTTCATGGGAGTGGTTCGGTGGTTGAGTAACTTATTCTCCCCCCCCCGCCCTCAAAAAAATCCCCCCCCCACTCCCATTTTTTAAAAAACTTATTAATTTTTATTCAAGTAAACAGGAATACGTTGGCATATAAGTGTCGAAAGAGCTACATTTATCATTTATTTTTCATGAAATCATTACCAATATCAGTTATTAACTATTTTTGAAGTTAGTAAATATCACTCCCTAATTATGAAATAAATTTAGAGAAAAGATTTAAATTTTTAGATTTCTTGTTCAAAATAACAAGTCCCGTTTTAAAATCTTTTCCCTTCGTCGCCGAAATTCAAATGTTATATAATGAAACACGATGATGTCATGTTACGCTTATTTTGAGATAAAAATAACCTCAAAACATGTTTTTGAAGCCTTTTGAAAACAATTTTCCGGGATAAGACCCCCGGAAAATACCATGTTTTTCCTCGTGCAACTCAACAAGAAGTGTTATACTAGAAATTGAAATTTTTCTAGTTTTTAAAGTATTTTATGATTTTTACAGTAATTCGATTTTTAATTTTTTCTTCTTGACTTACAATGGGAGGGGTTTGAACCCCCTGAACCACCCCCTTACCTACGTGCCTGATCCATAGCAAATAGCACGATTGATATAAATTGGGTATCGTTCGATAAGAAGTTAGACGACGATGCGTGTGAAACCTTGGTATAAAGAAATCACGGGAATGGGGAACCACGGCGTCAGACGGAATAGCTTGTTTATATTCCTTCTTTTGTCTAAGGATACAAGAAAATGTTCGTCAAAAAGCAAAAATATAAATGATTTTAGTTGAAAACTTGTATGGTACATTAATATGTTTTCTAAATTAAAAAAAAAAATGAGCGACATAGGGTTCAGGACAGAAACACAGGACAAAACAGACAGACAGTTCGAATGATATAGTCGAACTCTATAATTCCTTAGAAAATACCATGATTTTGAAATATTTGGTATAATTCGATAGGAAAATAGGCGCCGACGCATGTAAGATCTTGTTATAAAGTAATGACATGAATAGTGAATCACGGCGTCAGACGGAAAAGCTCTTTTATATTTCTTCTTCTGGCTAAGGAAGATATAACATGGTCTTTAAAAAGTAAAAATGTAAATGATTGTAATTGAAAATTTGCAGTTTAACATAATAAAAGGCTATATTATTCTTATTTAATGTAATTTTTTTTATTAAAATAAGTTTAATAATTTTTTATTTATTTATTTTATATGTGGAGGGTATGTGGCTTAAATTGTATTTCCTCAGTTTGTAAAAATGAATAAAGAACTTCACTGTGTGATACCCCTCCCCCCTCCCCCAATTTAGAAATTTAGTAATTGAGTGATACTACTATAAGCTACTTAGAAATTTGACAAAATTAGAAAATTCTAAAATTTAAAAATATGAGTCAAGTTGGCGACAAGAAATTCTTTTTGGAAAAATCAGGGCCAAAGTCATTATTTTTGTCAGACACAACAACAACCTTGAATCGTTTAATACAAATACAAATACAAATATTGACGACCAACAACAGGCTCATGGCCCAACAAGGTTGGTCCATCTAGTACCTCTTAACTATCCCCCAATGCATATCTAACTTCTTCTTAAAATCCGTTACTCATTTACAATTAACAATATTCACTGGCAAGTTGTTCCATTTGTCTATTACCCTATTATTGAAATAGTGTTTTCTCCCTTCCCGATTAAAATGGGATTTGTTTAACTTAAACCCATGACCTGTCGTTCTATCACCCATTTTAAAATATAAACCCTCCACATCTCCTTGTTTGATAAATTTGAATAGTTGAAACAAATATCCCCTAATCCTTCTCTCTTCCAGAGTATACATATTCAAATTTCTTAATCTAACTCCATAATTCATGCCTGAAAACCCTTGAACCATTTTAGTAGCCCTGTGCTGAATTTTCTCTAACAATAAAATGGAATAAATGAAAAATTCTGTAATTTTGAGCTATTATATACTCATATATAGCTCATATAGAGCTATTATATACTGAGCTATATTATACTCATAAACTTTTATTTCATGTCGGCAGGATTCTACTTGTTGTTGGATACGAGATACGTCGATCCTGGCCAGAAAGCCGTGTACATGTCCGAGCGTCTTCGAAGTGTCTCCGGCGTTTGCCTCAAATTGTGGTATGCCACCCCGAGCTATCCGAACGGGGGCAGTCTCGTGGTGTACAGCAGCAGCGATTTCCAGAGGGCGGACCAACAGAAGCTGATCAAGGAACCAACAAACGAAGTCTGGACTCAAGCCCTGGTCTCTGTGATACCCCTGGCAACCTCCGATACACCTGTCGTGGACTTTTGGGTGGGTGTTTTAACACCCTTGAGAACAAACGATTTAAGTTGCGATGGCGAATGCTATAATCAACAGAAATGTCGGTCACTCACACTGATAATAATTCATGCTTATTTTTGAAGAAACTTCATTATTTTTGATGAAATGGACGTTACTGAAATGCTCCTATTAAACATTTCGTAGTTTGTTTTACGAAATTTATTTCGTCGCTTTTTCACGAAATTTACAGGAGGGGTGATGGTTTGGAATTCATTGTAAAAGTAACAGATCTTCGCTTAGATTCCGATGCAATTTGTGTGCCACATTTCACTTGAATGCTTCTTACTTGATTAACTCTCTCTACATGGTGATCCGAAAGTAACAGAAAAAGTAAAAATTGCAAAAATTCAAATTGTATTGACTATTCGGCAATATTTACAGATATGCCCAGGAAAACATGGCATTTTTTTATGTTGGCAAAAAATATTTTCAAAGTAGTTACAGTTCCGCCGATAGGTGGCGTTTCAATTTCTGTTTACAGTTAGCAAACGATAATAGTTGTGAGACGTGGCATGACACTCTTCACAGCATCGTAAATATTTCAGTTCAGTAAAATTCTCCTGTCACATCATGGCAAATAGCTTCTTTCAACATGGTCAATGGCGTTCAAATTAGTGACAGACAGCAGATCTGAGATATATACAGATCGGTAACAAATGCAATTCTGGCAATATTTTTTACTGTTATTAAAAAAAAAAATCCTAAGCCTATCTGTAAATTTCTGTGAACCTCACCGGTGTTCACTGTCTATACTTTAATAATTATTGAACTTGTAATTTTTTTGTTACTTTTGGATCATGCTGTATATTTTAAATAATTATACAGAAACAACAAACGGTAGACTTACATAATAAACTTATTTTTAGCTTGTAGCGTTAGTCACAGAAAGATTTTATCACAGATATGGGTGTGAAATCAAAAAGTAAATAAAATGTACACAAAAGGAAAGTCAACATAATAAATTCCCTGATAGCTACTTTCAATAATTGAATTTGAATTTTATAATGATAATGCATTTTTAAATGGGTTATCTTTTTATACAATTTCGATTAATTTGTGTGAGATGTTTATGTGTTAGAATTGTGGGTGGAAATGAAAAAAGCGTAAATATTCATATTATATTAAGATTACTACAAAAAGATCAAAATTTTTATTTTAAGGAAATTCAATAGGTTATTTCCTTTTGTTCTTAGTATAATTATTATTTAAATTTTCTTTTACTCTAGATTTTCTTGTCTGGAATAGCTGGGAATCATACTTTAGGCTATATGGCAATCGACGATGTATCCATAGACGACGGTGTTTGTGAAAGTAAGTTACTTTTTATTATTTTATACATTTCTGAAATATATACTAGATTAGAATATTTTTTTTGGGATATTAATACAAGAGGAATTAGTTATAAAGGGAGTTGGTATATGTTTTCTAACTTTGAAAATTGATTTTTAAATTTGTATTTACCGTTTTTGTTCTTTTAGGAGCTAAATTTATTACTCGCATTGCTTTTAAAAACTATCTAATACAATATGGGAAAAACAAATATTGAACATATGCACCTTCAATACTTTCTTAATAAGACCTTAAGCAATAATTTTTTTAGAATGTATTCTTCATATAATGCAAAACATTAAACTGAATATGTAGGTATTTGGAACAAATTGGATTTCGGACAATTTAGGCATTTTGGCATGTAGGCATTTGGAACAATTTGGATTTTATGTACGCATTTGGAACAATTTAGATTTGATGTAGGCATTTGGAACAATTTGGATTTTATGTAGGCATTTGGAACAATTTGGATTTTATGTAGGCATTTGGAACAATTTGGATTTTATGTAGGCATTTGGAACAATTTGGATTTTATGTAGGCATTTGGAACAATTTGGATTTTATGTAGGCATTTGGAACAAATGCAGGTTTCATAAAAAAGCTTTATGAAGTTTGTGATAAATGTTTTATGTGATTTTTTGATAGAATGTAACATTAAGTTTTAGATAGTGTTAGTGAATATTTTTTCAAAATGTTAAATCGCTTCCATTTTCTTTGAACAGAGAGGGAGGACGTGTTCGACTGCGGCAACGGACAGCACGTGCTCGCGAGCGACGTGTGCAACTTCCACAAGGACTGCAGCAACGGCCGCGACGAACAGAAATGCGCGAGCTGCGACTTCGAGACGGACTGGTGCGGGTGGGGGACTCCGGAGACCTTCGGGTACTTCAGGTGGACCAAGTCCAGAGCTGGCACGGAGGGACTGCAGTTTGACCACACCAAGTTGGATGCATCAGGTTTGAGTTCAATTTTTAATTTATTTTATGTGAAATGTAAGAGTAATGAAAGTACAAGGCCATCCGAAAAGTAAAATAAAAAGTAAAAATTCAATAATTTTTAAAGTATAGACAGTAGCAAGATTCGGTTTTCATAATTGCACAGAAAGACATATGATTTTGTTTACTTAAAAAATATTGCCAGGATAAAATTACATCTGTTATTAACACACACATAGACACGCATAGAAGAACACACATACAAAAAACAGGTGACGCCAGGCCCGTCGCACCGGAGGGTTTGCCCCCCCCCCCCCCTCCCAATAACCTGGAAACCCTGAAAGTTGGGAATTTCAACTTTTAAAAACCCCGATTTGAGAAAATCTATGCTTGAAGAAAATTTTATATTATTAACAAATGAAAGCTAGGGAAGATTAGAAATTGCCCAACTTTTAAGATTACATTTAAATTAGATTTCGGAACGAACACTGCATTGGAATACGGGTGCAAAACATCAATGCTTGTGAGAGAACTGTTTAATATTACCTAAAATATATACATATATAAAAAAAGATTAAAAATGTTGATAAGTTGGAACTGGGAATTTTCAGCACTGTCGAGTTGGGAAATTTCTTGTTTCAACCCCCCCCCCCCCCCCCATATTTTTTGTGTAACGGCACTGGATGACGCGACGCTGTAGCTGTCTCAGATCTGGTGCCTGTCGTAAATGTATAGAGTACACGCTAAAGAATATATCATTAAAAAGAACAAGAAGGGGGGGGGGGGGGGGATGCCCCGTAGCAGAACATTTCTTGACAGTCTGCGACAACATTTTCACGAGTCACAAAACTGCCAAAAATTAACTCCTAAAGTAATTTAAATTATTATTTATAGGCTTTTAGACAGTATATTGTAAGATTCACAACAGGCAAGTCTAATAAATCACGTTTTACTTATCATTGAAAACTAACATAGTGAAATTTTAATGCTGGAATACAAACTGTCATTTTAAATGAAAAAAGATCATAGCATAAAAAACATCAAATATTTTACAGTATAAGTTTATTTTAAAATACTAGAATTCACACAATATCCTCGGGAATATTCAAATATTCCAATTTATAAAATGAAGGAAATTTCAAAATTCTGCAGAAAATGTTCTAAAGTAGTGCAGGCATAAAAAAGAAAAATTGTATGATGCAAAAATTTGTCTTTAGACATTTGAAAAAAATCTGCGACGTATGATGCACGTCGCCATGTTTCTGCTTCCGGGGCGGGGACTGTTCCATAAAAAGAACGTAAATATCAAGCATCTTCCTCGAGCGGAAAGTTCCAATTGCGGCCCATGGCAACCTTTTGTCTGGGCGATAAACAAATGTTTTCTTCTTTGAGAATATGGTAAACCCGCATCGCTTCGGCCGCAATTGGCCTATTGCCTCCTCGAGTGCAAAAGGTTAAAATATGTATATTTTTCAGGGAATTTCATGATTGCCGCATCTACCGATTACTCCTACAGGAACAACAAAGTGACTACGCTGGAAAGCACCACGTTGAGGAATGCCTTCTCTTTCTGCTCCATCGAGTTCTGGTACAACATTATGAACAACAGTAAGTATTTATGTAACTTTGAATACTCTATAAAAACAAATTGTAAATGTGTTATGATTTATACGTAAGTCTTAAGAATATCCTTAATCATTTAAGTTTAATATGGGGAACACTTTGATTCGCCTAAACAGCGTATCCAGTGGCGGCGATTGAGTGCTAAAAGTGAGGGGGCAAGATCAAAGAAGGGGGGGGGGGGGGGATTTTCAATAGAAGAATTTTTTTTGTTTCGAACATTTTTCTCTGCATCATTAGCAATCGAGCTTGTAGACTTTTTTCTAAATATCCTGCTAGGAAAAATATGATGTAGTGTGTGTGTTTTAAAGTTCTACGTTGTGTTCTGCCGTCTATAAAAAAAAAAAAAAATGGGAGGTTCGATTTTCTTTAATTGGACTCAGAAGACCTTGAAGCAATTTTTCACGTTAAAAATACGATGACATAATTTTGCCGTAAATAATTCAAAAAATACTAATTATGTTTTATTTCCTTTTTCAGAAAAATATAACAATTTTATAGCAAGAGCAACTGATGAACTGTTCATTTATTTCTATGTAGTAAATAGGATAGGTGGAAAATCAATAAATATATGTATATGTATACAAAACATTTTTAAAATAGCCTAAAAAAAGTTTTACGTTCAGGCAGCATTTAAACACATGAAACTGTAGACATCAAATGATGACCTAACCTGATCTGTAGTTGTGGGTGCGAAATTCGTCCTTGTTTTGGGAAAGCAGTGAAATAATTAACTTATAATTACATTTTAAAAATTGATATTTTTAAAAGTGCGGGGACAACATCCGAAAAAAGTGCGGGGACAACATCCGAAAAAAGTGTGGGGGCAACCGTACGACGATCAAAGTACTCACGATCTAAACCATACGGTACAGTGGGGACTATGCCTACCCGATTTTGTAAGATAAGGTGACTTGGAGCCTGTAGTTTTGTCATTTGTTTGTATTTAAATTAACATGCTTTATAGTTTCTTTGGCATTTTTATCTGCAGTGAATCTCTCTGTGACCGTCAAACGAAACAACAACAGTGTCGAACTATGGGTTCCGGAAAGAAACAGCGACGAAGTCTGGACGAGAGGAGAAGTTCTACTAGGTCGCGTTCCCAAAACATTTACGGTAAAAACGATTTGTTATTTTAATTTTTTTTATAAAAGAAAATTACTGCACAAGTTTATACTAATTTCTGATATTTATCAAAATCTTCGTGCAAAAACGGTTTTTCTAAGGCCAATTCTACACGGACGAGAATAACGCGTGCGAGCTTTTACAGATGGTTCTGTGAATCGAGAATGTGCAGCGTCCTGGAGTTCATCCATTTTTCTTTCGGTTCCAAGAAATCGCGGAAGGCATGCAACACTTCAGCCAGTGTTTAGATCTCAAACCAATCAGAGATCGACAACGAAAGAGGCCCCACGCATTCGAACAACACTGACTGAACAGAGACATTCCCAGCTATCCAGCCATAGTTCCAACACGCATATCTTTTGTGCTCATCATGTAAATGCAATACCATCCTCTTTAAATGTAAATCCTTAATTGTTAAACTTGCATAATTAAATATAATTTATTATCTACATACTATGGCTATCATCAATTTGTCCATTACCAAGTAATTTAACCTTCTGAAGTGGAGTCTACAATCGCGTGGCCGCTAAACCAACTTGGGGCCCCCGCAAATGCAAATCACGTAGTTTCTATTCTTGAATCACAGAGCCATCTGGAAAAAAGCTTGCGCGTATTTTTCTCATGCTCATGTAGAACCGGCCTTAGTGCATAAACACAGTGTTTGTAAAAAATATAAAATTGAGTATTAAGCACAGTACACTTATTGTTCGATTTTTTTTTAAATTTTCAAAATATTTTTCATCAATGAATTAAAAAATGTTGATTCTTTAAGTATGCTTAATGCATAGACATAATATTTTAACTTCCATTTTTTTTTCGTTTGCAACACACTTTGTAATTATTTCTATTAATATAACAGTTTATTTTATGGTATTAATTATTTTCCTTCCACAGATCAACTTTTTGGCCGAGAAATCCGGAAATGTAATTGCACACGCAGCCATCGATGACATCACATTTCAAGGATGCGAATCAATAAGTAATTTGCTGCTATAATAAATATCCGTTCTTAAAGCTATGCACTTTCATAGATAATTTCATTACTTTTCATACTAACTATAACATTTTGAGGCACAAAATATTCTTTAAAAAATTATATAAATATATAAAAAATTCTTATTTAATCCTTTTTATTTCTGTGTCACCTCTTAGGTGATAATTTTTTTTTTGTAATAAAATTTTAAATATAATCTTGCTCTGTAACTGAAGAATGATTTTTGCTCGAAATATAGCAATGGATACCGTCTTTTTATCCATTAACCAATACAAAAACTTAAAAAATACATAAAGGTCGAATTGATAACCTCTCGACTTGGCGATCGATTTGGCGGTTTTAATTTAAAATTTCTGGCGGTTTTATTTTGGAGTTTTGGTGGGTTCGAGGCACAAAATATCAGTCGGTTAAAAACAGTAACTTTTAATATTTTAAAAATATTGTAGGTTGAAACAATTGAATCGCAAATTTCGAAAAGGTTTCAAATACGAAAAGTACTTATGTTACTCTTCTAAACTTCCGATTAATACTTTATAAGTAAAATACCTTTAAAAGTTAAGACATTGTAATGTCTTAATAACATTATAATGTCTTATAATGACATTATAATGTCTTATAATGACATTATAATGTCTTATAATGACATTATAATGTCTTATAATGACGTTATAATGTCTTATAATGACGTTATAATGTCTTATAATGACGTTATAATGTCTTATAGTGACGTTATAATGTCTTATAATGATATTATAATGTCTTATAATGACATTATAATGTCTTATAATGACATTATAATGTCTTATAATGACATTATAATGTCTTATAATGACATTATAATGTCTTATAATGACATTATAATGTCACATTGGTCGATAAATTTAGAAAATAAAATCTTCTCAAATAAGTCAAATGGTTCAACAGAAATTTAGTGTTTTTGTGTCCCAAGAAAAGTTTTAATTTTAGAAAATGTGCCCTTTCAAAATTTGCAATTAAATTTGAAATCAAATTACAGTGTAAACAAACTTTCGATATTTTGCCCATCCTTCAGAGGGTTAAGATACAAAGTGTATTGGGCCAAAGACATCTCAGTCAGCGTTAGATCAGAGGTCGGAGCAATATTACAGGAGCATCAATATTTTCCACCCACATGTTTCTATTCGTACTATTTATATTATGTAATATTATATTATTTCATAGCAAGTGGAGGTATCGGAACGTGCAATTCGGAGCAGTTCAACTGCAAGAATTCTCGATGCATTTCGAGGGAAAGTATCTGCGACTACACAGACGATTGTGGAAATTTCGAAGATGAGAGGCAAGAAACTTGCGGTAAGTGAAATTACTTCTTGAATCTTCAAGACTTGAGAGTTTTTCAATCTCAGGGAGTTGTTGGACGTGGCTTTCATTCCGTATTTTCTCAAAAAGTACCAATGTTATTAGATATCGCTAATCTCAGCTTCTGTTCAAGCGATCCTAATGAAGTTTGTTAAACATAAAATAGTAATTCTGAAAAAGGTTTTCATTTTGATTTCATGTCGATTGGTTAAATAGAAAGTTATTACAACTCAATTATCTTACTTCTCATTATTTTAGTATACGTTTTAAAAAACAACAACATTTATTCTGATTATAAGTTATGAGAGTGGAACAGATAAGGCACCGGAATGCTGAGGATCTGGGTTTGATTCCCGATAAGACTTGTGTCCAATCGTGGATGTATTTAGTATTTCTGTACGCCTATTGATTGAAAATTATTTATGTTGTATTATATATAAATGTCAGCTGATATAGGCAAGCATTTACTCATTGTGCTCATTTTTGAGTACATGTCATTTTAAAAATTCGAGCTTATGTATTCGGATCCATGATAAGCATCGAATGTAATCAAAAATGGGTAAATTTTACTTATTTTCAAGTACCTGTTCTGTATAAGCATCGAATGTAATCAAAAATGGGTAAATTTTACTTATTTTCAAGTGCCTGTTTTTAATAGTGTGTAAAATGTAACTTAGAAAATACTCGAACTTATCCTCCGATGCGTTTTGTGTTACAGTGGAAGCTCTCTCAAGATGCAGTTTCGACAACTCCTTCTGCAACTGGATACAAGACAACTCGACGACCGGCGAATGGCAGCTGCGGGGACCCTTCCCGTCACTGGACAAAGGGCCCACAAGGGACCACACCACTGGTTCAACAAATGGTAAGATTACAAGTTAACACTGCTCTAAACGGGGTATATATATTGTGAAAAAAACCAATGTATAATATAAAAAACATGACAATGATTTTTATTATCTAAATTGGATACAGCTTTGCTCTTTAACATTTGGATAACACTAAAATTTCTATATTTGATTTGGCTGGAACTCTGTATTTATACATTCATATATTTGGGTAATATAAATATTGCTATATTAGTATCAGTGATTTCAATACAAAGAACATATAAAGTAAAAATAATATAAAAATAGATGCTGAAAAAGAGTTTTGTTCAGCTTAATACTTACTTTATCATACTAAAAAACTCTATTGAGCAAGTTCGATTTAAAGATTATAGGGGCACACAATATTTTCTCATAGTAAGGTCACGATTCAAAAACTAAAATAATAATTGTAAACTTTCAAAAATGTAGGAAAATTCCTGTACATATCTGGCCGAATTCGACCAGCGCCTGCGAGAATTCTCGGACCGATGCTGCAACCAGCTGAAGGATGTCAGGTAAAATACATTTCCAACTTGTTTCATTCTGATTTATATTTTGCAATAAAGCATGACATTTTGAACCAACGAAAATAAATTAACAATTAATACTTATAAAATTAATTTTTTTACTTTTAGTTACTGCTATTTATTGCACAAGTAATAAGTGATCCTGCCTTTGCTTAGAATTTTTTTTATAGGTTTTAATAGTTGATTAAACTATTAGATATTTATTTTTGTTATATCAAATGCAGGAAAAAGCGTATCTGAAAGGTCAAATTGACTTTTAAAGAAGGATTTTTTCCCTCAACCTCTTTAACCTATACCCCCTCTCCCTTTAATTCCATTTGTCAAATTTGACGAAGAATATTGTGACGAAGTTTTGCTTTTATATTTTGAACCATTTTACGAGATATTTTGTGTTAGAAAATTAATGTTATTTTTAAAAAAAAAAATCGGCACACGAATAATCATAAAAACTATTTACTTATTGGAAGTAGTAATATGAGAAGTGTGTATGGAATTATGAGAAGCGTGCGTTCAAAAATTATACCTTTCATTTTAAAACTTGGACATCCGGAGGTTCATTGAATGCATGCATCTACTAAACGTTTTTGCAGTTTTCCTATATTTGTGAATTTATGACATGTTTGTTTTTGTATTAAATTTCTCGTGTGATCCCAGTCGCATACTGTTTTGTCGTACATACATACATTTATATGTAAGAGCTCTGCATATAAATTTCATGCCGTTTTATATTTCCAATGTCCACATTGCGTCGACTCAGAGCAACAGTAAAATATCTAAAAAATAAACGAAAATGAGTTTTCGGTCTTTGATATATTACCAAATGTGCCTTTATTTAGTGGAACACTCGGTCATTTTTATGTCTTTTTTGAAATCCCTGAACTGCAGCCTTAGATATTCAGCATTAAAAAAAAGCAAATTATAAAATCAATTTTATAGGCAACTCTGTTTTTGCTGATATCCTACTGTTGCTCTGAGGCGACGATTGATGGTCTCACCTCACAGCTTAATATATATATATATATATATATATATATATATATATATATATATATATATATATATAAATAATATACTTATTTCAAAAGAAATTCATGTTTGGAATTCTATTGTGTTCGATATAAGTTTCTTCGTAAATTTAATCGTATTTCTTCACCTTTTTAGAAAAAAAAAGAACCTTTTTGGTTAATTTGAATTTTGTACATAAAAATTTATTACAAAATAAAACAGTTTTCGTACCATTCTTTTTAACTATAGAAATGTTCTTCATAAAAGCTAAAGTTATAAAAAAAAAGTTAAGTCCTAATTTTTAAGTTTCATTACTTTGAAGAGAATCGCGAGCAAAAGATAAATCAGCTGAATAAATCATCATTGGTTCCTCATTTTACTAAGACAGCGAATTAGTTGCGATACTTTTTATTTTAATTCTATCACACTTTCATTAACAAAGCTTTTCATATAGCCTGATACCAGCAAGCATTGTCATTTGTATAAAATTCAATATTTTTGCTTTTCAGATCCGTCTCTACTATGACATAAGAGGACTGGGGCCCTTGTCACTCCAGATCAAGACTAGGACGGAACTGAATGGCGAAGAAAAGGTGGTGTGGACCAGAGAAGATCCCACCTCAGGATATTTCTTCGTGGAAGACAGAATCGCATTCAACGAAACTCAGAGCTACCAAGTAAATATTATAATTCATTCATTGTTACACTGTTACGGGCAGGTCATTAAAAAATATGACTTTTGTGTGGTTTTGGGAGTTTTAGACTCCAGAAAGAAATTATCCATAAAGCGAGGTCTTGTACCAACAAGTTTTTAAGTACAATAAGTATAGTTTGAAAAAAGACATAAAAACATTCCGAAAAAAATATTACGAAATAATTTTACAATGAACTTAGTACTACTTGGTTACAGTTCGGATATTACGGAGTGTAACGTCGCCTTCACACCCCTGTCGATAAAGACTGGAACTCCGGCGTTGATTGCAACTCACGCTACATGTGTACGAAAACAAAAACTTCTGTCCCAAAAATGAGAGACTCAAACTTGAATTTTAAAATATTTAATTAAAGTTAAAATTTTAGATCTTAGAAATAAACATTTAAATTACAAGTTATTTACAATTAAAACAAAAGAAAAACAGAAAGGACGCCTGGTGTATGGTCCTTCTGAACGACAATCACGTCATTCCAACTCCTACGGGTCTCTGCCGGTTTTTTCTTAGGTAGGAAACCGCGAAGTTCTTAAAGCATGAAGCCTCAAGCTGGTCGCTCCACCTAGTGTCACTATATAGAAATAGTAGTTCTGATGATGGTAGAGATAGAGAGTTCTTGGGATGGTACACGGAGTTGGATGTCATTGTAAGGTAATTCGTATGATAAGAGGACTATCCGTGTTGAAGTGTTTGTGCATTTTAATTTCGTTGCGATTAAAATATCCCCTCTTCCGACGTAGTACGAAATTTTCTGGGTGGGTGCGAACTTCAATTTAAGAACTTTGCGATTTCATTCCAATGTGGCAATGTTTTTAATGAGTAAATAATCATTTATTTCCATTGAAGATCGGTATAGAATCACTACAATAACTTTTTTTTAATTCAATTTAAGTTGATAACTCACTTAAGAGAACTGAAATTTAGAAAACAAAATATAAAGGAACCATCCCTTAGTTGTTAGCAATTCTATCGATTTCAATATAACTTTCTTCATAAATTTGCCAGTGATTATTTAAGATTTAAGTAGACTTAATTTTTTAATATAATTTTAGGTTATAATAGAAGGAAACATGATCACATCATTCGGAAAAGTCAACTACATAGCGATTGACGATATTTCTTTCAATCACAAATGTGTCCCACAAATAAGTAAGTAATTTAATTAATAAGTGTTTACCTAAAATGTTATATATAAAATATGAAGGATTTTTAAATTGAAAAAGTTACATGAATTATACACAATTGAAAGTGCAGGAAAATTTCAATGGGTTTGTAATAATATTTTGAATGGGACCGGTAACTTTAAAAGGAAATATTGTAACTCTAAAAACTGAAATGTTGCAGATTTATATAAAATTTCATATCGATGCCTTATTACACAAGTACATTTTTCGTGATCTTGAGGTTAAAGCCTAATTTAGATATCAAATAAATAAATAAAATATAATATAAATTAAAAATTAAAATAAAATTAAAAATTAAAAATAAAAATAAAATTAAAAATAAAATTAAAAATAAAAATATAATATAATTAATATAAATATATATAATTTGTTTGATAATTTATTTAGCTGGCAATAAAGGTTTTGAGGTAGCTTACAATGTTTTGAATTAAACCCAGAAAGAAGAATTTGCCAAGAATTTTGTTTTGTTAGCAATTACCGAGATTGTAAAAAAAAAATATTCACTGCTTGAAGGGAATATTTAAAAATAACCACCTTTAAGTATAAAAAGTAACAGTTTACCCATTTTGGTTTATGTTTTATTTATGTGTGAACACAGTTGCTTTAATTCTTCTAAATAATGTGCGACATGATTTAGAAAGTGCTGCATTCTTACATACAATTATTGGTAGGATATGCATATATAACATAGAACAAAACATCGATAACTTAGCACAATACATGGATAACACAGGACATTACGTCGATAACATGGGTTGTTGTTACATATAGAATACATATGACCTTACATATAACATAGGACAATACAAGAATAGTAGAGCAATATATAAATAATATATGCCATTACATGGTGGTATAAAACATTATATGTATAACATAAGACATTACATCCATAACATAGGGTGTTACATATATAACACATGACTTACATGTATTACATAGGACAATACTTAAATAACATAGGACATTACATACACAACATAGGACATTACATACAAAACATAGGATATTTCATGACATAGTATATTACATAACATAGTATATTACATAACATAGTATATTACATAACATAGTATATTACATTAAAATAGTATATTACATACATAACATAGAACATTATATCGATGAGATAGAACATTACATGATTAACATAGGACATTATATCGATGAGATAGAACATTACATGATTAACATAGGACATTAGGTCTATAACATAGGATGTTACATATATAATACATGACTTTACACATATAACATAACATGGATAACATAGGACGTAACATGGATAACATAGGACATTACATACACAACATAGGAAATTACATACATAACATAGGATATTTCATGACATAGTATATTACATAACATAGTATATTACATAACATAGTATATTACATAACATAGTATATTACATTTAAAATAGTATATTACATACATAACATAGAACATTATATCGATGAGATAGAACATTATATCGATGAGATAGAACATTATATCAATGAGATAGAACATTATATCGATGAGATAGAACATTATATCGATGAGATAGAACATTATATCGATGAGATACAACATTACATGATTAGGATAGGATCTATAGCATAGGATGTTACATATATAACACACGAATTTACACATATAACATAACATGGATAACATAGGACGTAACATGGATAACATAGGATGTAACATGGATAACATAGGACGTAACATGGATAACATAGGACGTAACATGGATAACATTGGACGTAACATGGATAACATTGGACGTAAAATGGATAACATAGGACATAACATGGATAATGTAGGATGTAACATGGATATTGTATGACATATCATGGATAATATAGGTCATAACATGGATAATATACGACGTTAATCCTTGCAGCTCCTCTTCCAACACTTCCCCCTGTCATCTCCACTCCGACACCAGAAAAGGAGTGTGAAATCACGGAATTCCAATGCAAGACCATGAACCAGTGCATACCCTCCAATAAGAAGTGTGATTTCAAAGAGGACTGTGTCGATGGATCGGATGAAACACATTGCGGTAATTTTTGCTCGATTTTTTATTGTTCAATCAAAAGATTTTCAAATCCTTTTCCACCGACTAGTCATGATGAATCATATGTTAATACTTTACATCCTGCAATATTGCGTTTTTCAAAGCATCTTCAGGATTTTTAGAATCTTTTTAAGGTTTTGTGTAGGGAAGACCTATGTATCTGGAGAAAATATTTATTTTTTGATATTTTACTTTTTTATGTTTTGTTTTATATAAAATTAAAAAAAAAATATGTCCTTTGCTATTACTTCTTGGGTACAATTTTCTATTTTTATCAAACATATTTGGCTGACTTAATTTGATATATTAAACTGACATATTTGGCCACTTAAAGAGGCAATGAAATATGATCTATATTAGTGGTTCCTAGAAGGTGGTGATTCTTATATGTCTCGGCGGCGTACTGAAACCGTCCTCTTCCGACTGAACATCGGTTGACACCTGCGTCAAGGGGTCATAGCGGGGGGCAGTCAGGGCATTGAATCTTGCTTCGAGTTCAAAGAAAAACTCTTTTGATGAGCGATCTCCTGCACTTTCCATAAGACTCTGAATGGCTATCAGCTGGATTACATGCTTCGACTTCTCGGGCTGCACTGGAAACTCACCAAGGCATTACGGTATGTCACGGCAGGCTTGGTGTAATTTCTATGTCCCATGGAAAAAATCATAAAACAAATATCATATGGCAACGTCTCGAGCTTTGAGAAAACGCAATCACCAATTGTAATACCACTTTAAAAAAAAACTGCGACTTACTTTGGCTAATGCTCGAGAGCTACTGTTACGAGTGTTTTTTTTTAAATACGCTTTTTAAGGTCAATGAATTCCTTTATTCTGACAATGCATTTCTATTGAAACACCGTAGATTCATTGTAAGTGGATAGCGACTTTGGTAAGCCTATGTTTCAAGGCCACTGTTTTCCATTGATTTTATTTGTTTTGACAATGCGTTTCATTGGAAATACTTTAAAATCGCCGTAAAAGAATAGAGACTTTAAAGCGCCTATTTTAAAGAATTTTAAAAAGACGCTTCAAGGCCACTAACTACTTTTATTTCGAAAATGCATATCCATGAAAACACCATAGACTAATATATGAAGATTGCGACTTTGAAACACCTATTCTAAAGAAACAGACTATACCTTGTCATATATGTTTGAAGGTTGAACTTTGTGTTTTCCAGGTAAATGCGATTTCCACGAGGACATGTGTGGGCTGGTGAGCGTGACATCGTGGAACAGCTACAAGTGGCAGCGTGTACACGCAGAAGTGTTCGCTTTGTCCAAGAACACGACTGTTCCGGTGACTGACAGTCAGGGTAACGAACAGGGATACTTCGTTGTACTGACTGGAACTAAGTTCTACTGTAAGTTGAGATAATGTTACAGATCAAAGTTTTATAAGGGTATTCAGTGACATGTATTGACTTGTGACATGTATTGACTTGAATACGTTTTAAAATCGGTACGGGTACATCGGTAGAAACTTGAGGGACAAAAAAAATATTTAAAAAGCTGCATAATTCCAAGGGAAATAAGCAGAGAGTTGTAATATTAAATAGAGAGCGCCTTCAATACCAGACTCTCGTAAGGCCGCAGTGTCAACATTGAAAGAAAAACCCACATCACGTGGTTATAGCGCTGCCACATTTGGCGTTCAGACATCTGCAGGAGTTTCAAATTTGGCGCACTTTCTTCTTTTTTGGTGATAAGGAGTTCTGTCCGTATTCAACTTTTTAACATATTTGTACGTATTTACTTATTTTCAAACAATATGCGCTAAATATTTCCTCTTCATTAACGAAACGAAAATATTTTATTTGTGTTCAATACTCAAAGAAGTGAAACTCTTTATATTTCTCAGGTTTTATTGTTTATATTTTCTTATTGAAGTATACAAAATAACAATTGAAAGAACTTCGCTTATGGTAAATTTTTTACATAAAAACGTAATGCAATTATTTCAAAACTACAAAGTAGGAAAAATCTCCTTAATATATCTGTTAAACTCCCTTAAATTGTGCCACTCGTTCAAAAAACAACAACTATATTTAAATACAAAATTAAACACAAAACCATATTACAATACTTCGATCTCGTTTAGTTCTTAAAGTCGCCAAGGTCTGCCAAGTAATATTGGCGCATGAGTGAATTGGAATTTCCACATATCACGTGGTTTCAATGATGGACACACGGAAATCAGCATTTTTATTCCTCTATTTGTATCATTACTCTATGGAAATAAGCCTATGGGAATAAATAATTTATCTCCGTATAGCGTTTCTTACGCGTATCCCTGAGGATACGTAGCGGTCCGGTTGGGGGGTACACGAAAATAATATTAGAAATGGAGGAAAACACCTAAAATAAACATAATTAATGTAATAAGAAAAAATAAAAATAAAAGCCAGTAAATTTCATCAATTTGAGTCATTTGACTAGTTTGCCAGCTAACCTAAAAACAATACTGCCTACTAACAAAAACAAACTTATTTTTTTTACGTAGATGGGTGAGTGAGAAGGATTATAAGAGAAGGGGGAGGGAGGGAAGGGGTACACTCCTAAATGAAAAGAATTTTTAAAAAGTAAAAATTAATAATAAAGGTTACGATGTTACAATTCACACGCAATGGCTTTCGATTATTTGAAGATTTCTGTGTAAATGTTCTAAGATAAAATTAATAAAAGTAACATAGAAAATGTAGTTAGCATAAAAACGTTTTCTCACTGAGTAGCAGAAATAATATAACCTTATTCCAAACAAGTATTATACCAATAGTGCAATCAGAGATCCTATGAGAAGACCAGCTATTAAAATATTGTTTGCTGCATTGCTGGCCTTCGGTTGTCATTTAGTAGCCCCGGTTTTGCTGATGCTAAACTCTTGCTTACAATTATCCCTCGTTTCGAAGTCCGTAAATCGCGTTTTTCACCCATACATGTTCGAGCAAAACGCTTCTACAATCGTTGTAAGCAAGTGTGATGTCATAAATAATTTACTTTAAAACGTCAGGTCATCCTATTTTGGCCACTCAGTATATAAGGATTGGATGTTATGTAAAACAGTAGGTAATAAAGATATAATAAATATGAACTTATTTGCATTCTTGTACCATTTAGATACCTACGACGCTACAGTGCTGCGCTCTCCAACTCTTGGCGCTACATCTCATGCCTGTCGATTGGAATTTTTCTATCATTACAACGTCCGCAAAGGTACGTTATTTTTTAACACTATGTTTGGTGGTGATAGTTTGGTGAAACCCAAGGATAGTGAAGACTATATATAGAAAGTGCGTTCGTTTTTCGCTTTTTGAAAGTGGGCAAGGAAAGCACATTTTTGACGTCATTTTAGCTCCGCCTTACTATGGGTTTTTGATTGTTTTCATTGGCTGTGTGTTTCAAGCATTGCTACTTAGGTTCGATCCCCGGTTGGGGAACAACTGGTGATTTAATTTTTAATTAGCAAAATAATGTAAATATTGTAAATACCTATAAATAATTGTGTTCAGGTAGCTTCACTACTAATCCGTCCTTGTTTTGTTATGTCCCTGTATTTTACTTGATTGAAATTGTAACTCACTTAATATGTCCAATACAAATGCATTGACATGATAGTTCCGACTTCCATTTTACTCTTTCAAAATTCATGGACATGCTCTCGTGGCAGCTAATATTATTTTAATACGCTTAATTTATTAAGCAAGTCTTTTGCAATTTTTCCATACTAAATGCAATCCTTAAAATATAATTTAAACTCATAAAATGCAGTAAAAGTAACTAAATAAAGTTAGCTTATCACTTTTTAATAGTTCACAAAAAAACGAATAGATGGCAGCACCATCAACCAACGCGCGCGCATCTAGTTCAGCCTTGCCATTGGTTCAAACGAGAGCATTAGACATGCCCACAGTAGGCGAAGGAAGGCGTCACTATGACGTCAAATAGTTGCTTTCTCCGCCTTCCGTCAGGCAGCGCGAGAATGAGCACACCTTATATATATATATATATATATATATATATATATATATATATATATATATGATCTTCACTATCCTTGGGTGAAACCCAACACTTCTCGTTATATAACGGAAAATTACTTTTTCAATATGCCAGGGTTGCTTTACAAATAAATATATATTTCCTGGAAAAAATACCGTGCATCCAAAATACCCCTATCCCCTTAAGAATGGTTTTGTTTTAACCTTCAATAGATTTCATTTTCTGGTTTGGGCCTCTGAGACCCACTATGCATTAAAAGGGTTAAACTTCTCAAATGAGTAGAACCTTTTCTTGGAAAATATTACGAAATGTTTCTAATTTTTTTAGGTAGGTTTATAAGTTGTTTATAATAATCTGATGTAAGGATCTACCTCGTATCAACACTGACAAAAAAAAGTTAAATGTAATATTTAGTAAAATTCTTTAGAAACTGTCAATGAAATTGTAAGAAGTAGAGAATACTATTAATAAGAATTTAGCAATATTACGTTTTTCTATTCGACTATTGAGTCCTCTAAGGACAATTTACCTTTTTAAAGGTAAAACACCCTTGTTCAGCGATGAAATGTAAGTTGTTCATTAAAACGAAATAATTGGGTAGTTCAAGCATAATTTTTTTTTTGTGACAAATACCAATACGCTTATTTTTATGATGAAGAAACGATAAAAAGTCAAGAGTACAACGTTTTGAAATACATAAATGTGCAGTTTTAAACTTTTATCATTGAATCTTTTAATATTTGTTTTTGTTTTTTGAAGAAAATTTTGAAAAAAATTCAAATATACCAAAATATTCACTGGTTTTATATCTATTATGCTGGATAATATTTTTTGCTAGTTTATTATCTTTACATTTCCAATAACTAAAACTTAAGTATAGAAGGATACCTCCAAAGTAATTTTTAATATTACAATGAAGTTACAATTTCTAAATTTATATGCATGTGATGTAGAAAAAAAATGAAATTAATCAGGTACTATAACAAAATATTATTGTAGCAAAGTTTGTATGTATATCGTTATTTTTGCAATATATAATTCTATTCCGAATTATTATTATTTTTTAATAGAAACAAAAACATATTAAACTTTACGAACTAGAAATAATTATAAAAAAAAATATACTTTGATTAAGCATGCTTCAAAATACGGAAAATTACGTATGTGCGGCTAATTTAACTCACAAGTCTGACATTGGGTTACCAAATATAATTAAAATCGATCTTGGCGAAAATGATATGTATGCCTTGGCGTAGTGCCTCTCCTATACTTAAGTAAAGGTGAAAATTCACAGTCACCACTCGCCACGTGGCGACTAACTTTTTAAAAGTGGCAATCTAAAAATTTTTATCTAGTCGCCACCGTGGATTTTGACTTCTTTTTAATCAGAAATTAAACAATTTCGGTCTTTCAAATTTTTTTAATTAAATTATATTAGGGAAAATAAATTGAACTTTATGGTTTATAATTATAATTGAAATATAAAATGTTATATTGGGGACTTAAAAGGTCCGATTGAAGGTTGAAAAGAGCCATGAATATAAGTAGCGGTGTATAGTTTTAGGCATGATGATCGTTGCCAATTTAGAGCCTTCTTTTCTTCTATATTTTTTATTATTTAATTTTGAGTCTAAATATTAATTTTAAAATAAAATATGTAAACTTTTTTTTGGTGTCATATTACTCTTAAAATGCAAATTTGTATATTTTTTTAAAATAATTTTCTTAATTTTTTTTAAAAATATTTAATTATTTTATATGCAATTTAATTATTTTGAATAATAGCTTTATTCACACAATCATCAGCTTCTTAATATAATGTGAATTAATACATTTTAAGGTTAATTTTTTTAGTACTGCATGAACTTGGTAATGTCACTACATAACGCAAAGTGGCCACTGCAATTTTCAAGTCTAGTGGCCACTGGCCACCATCAAATTTTGTTAATTTTCACCTTTATACTTAAGTTTTACCTTCCGTCGGGCGCACTATGTTAACCACTGAGTGCGGGCGCAATGTGCTTGATAGGCCTAACGTTCAGAAAACAAAATAAACACCTAACTCTACAACTGCCAAATGATGGACATTATTATTAATTATGTAAAAAGAAGAAACATACAAAAGGTTTGGGGAAAAAATATATTTGACATAAGACTAGTCGAATAAAATTCAATGAAATTACGCGGGCATTGTGCCTAATCAATTGTGCCTAACGAAATGTTAACAATACCATGATTTAGAGAATTGTATTTTCCTTTTCCATAAGCATTTTAGAATATTTGAGCACACATTGTAAACTTGTTTATCACAGATACGCAAATTCAATTCTATAAATGCATTAACTTTTGTACAGATTCCAATATTTGCATAATTTTTTCAAGGGAGAAAAATGTATTTTCGATTAATAAAATAGGCTAGTTCTATAAAAAAAATCGAGGGCGAATTCAGCGATTTAATGATATAACTTTTGGAAAATTCTAGACAAAACATGTTTGGAATATTTACTCCTCATTTATAGACGCGGAATCTTGTTCGATTTACGAGTACTGTTTGATTGTTTATTAGGATTTTTGGACGTTTATGTGAACCAACCATTCACGTGGGGCGGAACCAGCGTCAGGCGTTTCGACTTGGATACCAGTACCGGAAAGGACTGGCAATTCGCATCCATCCCAATCGGCAACTACCCAGCCGGGAGAACAGTAAGGAAATCTAACAGTTTTTAAATAAAATATTTTAAAACAATTCGAAGGTTTTTCGTGATTCAATTCATATCCGATTTTTTTTTTAATTTATCAGATCGAATTTCACGGCAATTCCGTATTTCCAGCATATGGTGAAATAGAAGCACAAGACATCGCTATCGACAATATCAATTACCTCAACTGTAATCCGGATGTTACATATCAAGATTGTAAGTTACATTATTTTTGACTAATACATTTTGTGCATTTACATTTACAAAAACAATTTTTTTGTTGTTGAAAATATATAATTTTGATGTATATGAAAGCTTTAAGGACATATGCGTCTTCTCTCGAAATTGTATGGCTCTGCTTGATTTATTTAGGCAGATACAAAACAGCAAAAAGTATATGTTATGCCAAAATTGCGAAAATGCGCCAATTTTGTTAACCTACCACCACTAATCAACCTCACGGTCGATGAATTGGAAGAAGTATTGTGCCAAGTTTTTCGTTGGCGACAAATAGTGGATGCTCAACGTAAAGTGACCCTTTTCTTTGATTGTTGTCTTCAAATTGTGCTGCTCCACTGTACTAAGACGATTTAAGCGACATGTAACTATTCTGGTAACAATTTTTGGCGTCATAAAAAATATCCAATGTAGATGTAAAAACCACATCGTGCTAGTGTCTATACTTTGCGAATTATTAAATTTTTATGTTACTTTTGAATTGCCCTGTATATTATTGTATAGCAATTCAAATATTATTGTCTTAAACTTATGACTTTATCTGTCTGCTAATTAATTTTAATCGTTTGTAGCTCTCAACTGCACTTTTGATTTTGATGAATGTGGATGGTATCCAGATAATGCTATCACTAAGGTTACTTGGCAAAGAGTTAAAAAGTCGCCAAGGTTTAATATTGGACCACAGTCAGACCATTCGGGGAAAAAAGGTAAATGACATTTGTGAGTGATGTAAATAGAAATAAAGAGATTAGAATTTTAACTGCATCAAATAACCCTGAGGTAAATTGTTTATTTTTTGTTTTTTGCTGATAAAGATTAGTCCACCACGAAATATTTTCCCCGATAAATGCTCAAGAGATATAATTAGTTACATGAGTCCAACAGATTATAATGTTCTGTGTCGAGAATCTCTGAATAGTTTTGTTGATATTTACTGAAGTTTTATTTATCCTTTCTGTATTAGTAATAATGCACAATTTAATAAAAAAAAATTCTTAAGGAATGTTCAGGAGTTCCGATGAAAGATATAAAATTATACGCAAACGTATGTTGTTTGATTTATCGGAAATTTTAAACGTTCTGTTTCTTTATGTTCTGGAAAGTTTCATTGTTAAATATTCACTCTGTAAATTTTCGATGATAGAGATACCATAGAATATGAAACTTTTAATTATCTCTTAATCCACTGAAATGTCATAGACGTGATACCACGTACAGGGATCTCTAGTTTTTTGTGCAATGCACATAATTCTTAAATTCATAAAAATACTTCGTGCTGCAAATTTTTTTTAATTTAAAGATTTGAATTAATACTTACAAACTATATCTTTATAATTAAAAAACAAATCGTATAAAACAGTTTACCGAGAAAAATTACTTAATTTTTCAAGCAGTGGAGACAATTTTAGAATTGCAAGAATTGCTTGAACGCCAGTTGGTTAAACTATATTAGCACAAACGCCAGTTGGTTAAACTATATTAGCACAAACGCCAGTTGGTCAAACTATATTAGCACATTTATTATGTGTGATTAAATAGTCAAGCAATGGCCTTCGTCCAACACTTTTCGACCACCCAGTAAATCGATTTATGCACTAAAGCATGTACAAAAACTTGTCTTATAGGATACTTCATGTACGCCGGTAGTGACGGTAGCCTGAAGAAGGGAGACAAGGCCCACCTGGTGAGTCTGAAGCAGGAACCTACGGAGAAGCGCTGCTTCAACTTCTGGTACCACATGTACGGGGAGGACGTGGGGACGCTCAACATCATCGTGAGGACGGACAAGGAGAACACCACTGTCTGGAGCAAGACGGGAACGCAGGGCAACGCTTGGAAGCAAGGGACGAGGACCATACGCAGCAATGAAACTTACTACGTGAGTGTCTCGCTACTCAAGTTCTTGATTTTAATTGAAATGATAAGTGAACTTGGATTCCTTTTGACCGGGTTTAATTTTAACAAAATTTACGACTTTCCAGTTGTACAGAAAAATTTATGACTGCACAATTGAGTAGGTGAACGCAAACATGGCCCAACCTACATTTTTTTTAAAACTCATTTTATGATACTAAACTTTCTTACAAAATACGAATTTACTGAAGCAATATCGGTCTAACCCATTTTCTCGTAATTTCCGCTAGAAAACGTTCATAGTTCGTTTTTGACTTCAAACACATCTTCGTTGACAGAAATATTCAAGCTCCGTTTTTTTCGTAAAGTATATTTGGGGGACGGGTCATTCTTGGGCTCAGCTACTCAATTGTGACCTGAAAATTTTAAGTCAGTAATCATAAGAATAGAACGTCAGACGCAATAAATATTAAAAAAAAATTAATATATTTTTGATAACTTGTTATATTCTACTAAATATCATTTTTATAAGCTTTTATAAATAACAATAATTCCTGTATAAACACTGTTTATACCTGTATATCAATATAATTAAATTCTATACCTGTTTTTTAAAACAAACTTTCAACAAGTAGAACATTTCTTCATAACTATTATGTACACAATACGTTAATTGTAATCGTTTGAGAAAGGTAAACAATATTTTAAATGAAACAAAAATCATCCGTGGAATGTAATAAAAATACCATAAATAGAACACTGCTATTAATAAATAGCAAATGCGCGTACTTAAACTCATTCACTAAAATCGGTAATCGGCTAATACCGAATCTTTTAATTTGTGTAAACTCTCAAAATGGTCATGCGCGGTACAGAGGTATGCATATTTAAATCATCACTGCCGTGTTGTACGAAGTTATCCTGTATCATGTGACCGGAATTAAAATTAAAACAAACACTTTTCGATGCTCTGCAGAGTGTCATTCTTCGTCTGACAGCTATTCTCTTTGCGGCCGTGACATTGAACATTTATAATATTAATTACGTTGTAAATTGTCATGCGCCACTGTACCAACACTTTTAAATTGCCACCTATCTGTGGAACATGTGACTATTCTGACAATATTTTTTCGACGTCATAAAAAAAAAAAAAAAAAAAAGTATTATTTTATATATCCATGGAAACCGTATCGTCGCTAGTTTGTATTCTTTTTGAATGGTTTTATTTTTACTTTTTTGTTATTTTTGGATTACCCTTTACTGTAATGGTTTATTTGGAACTTAGTAATGGTTCTTTTATATAGAAAACATAAAGAAATACAGTTTCAAGAGAAAATATAAATAAAAAAAATTCATGTAATTGATTACAAACTATTTTAGATTGTGATCGAAGCTGTGATCGGAAGTTTTGCACAACCTGTCATGGCCATTGATGACATCGAGATTTATGAAGATCTCTGTCCACACCCAGGTAAAGAAGATGCTACTTGAATATATATAAAAGAAACATTGTTTTAAACCTGTTAAATTCAAATATAAATAATGAGGATCAACGACAGGCTCTAAGCCCAAAAGATTATCCTGTTTCACGCATACTAATAATACGCCAATGCTAATCTAATTGTCTTTTTAAACTACTAATGCTTAGAAATTAACCACCTCTTTAAGATAAACTATTCCAATGATCTATTACTCTATTATAAAAATTCTTTTTAACATCTCGAATAAGTTTTTATTTGTTTAACTTGTTCGTTTCCGAGTTATTTAATTTTAAAATCACGAAGTCCATTGTGGAACACCCTGTACAAACCATCCTCAATCATAATAGTTATGAAATATTGTTGTTTCAGTTGCATGCGATTTCGAGGCGGACTTTTGCGAATGGACAGAAAAGGCATGGGTTCTGCAAATGGGTAAAGGAAACTACCCATCCAAAGATCATACTACAGATACAAAAAGTGGTTAGTATTTTTTATTCATTATCAAAAAAGATATAATTGACATACTTTTAATCTCTCCTACCTGTACAAAAATCAAACATGAAACGAAAGGATGAGTAGCGCATGCATACAAGTCAACTATAAGTTTAAGTCGATGTTTCAGCTGTGTGCGCTGTGTGTTTTTTGTACCGTTTATTCGTTAAATTAATATGTTAATGGAGACGAAAGAATATTTACTTCGACCGTGCGCGGTTTTCTGTTTAAATGATATTTCAGTTATTAACTTATTTTTTTGGTCATAGCTTATCTGAACACAAAGCTTATCTGAAAATATATGTGTTTAAGTAAGATAGCTCTTCTCTAAGTAAAATATAGTTTTGACTAGCTTGTATCTGGTGACGTTTACAGTTTTAAAGTATCACAGCTTATTAACTCATTTTATACAAAATAAAGTAGTCTAATGTTTAATAAACAGTTAACTAATGTTTTATTTAAAATAATAAAAATTGCATTTTTTTTAGTTTCATTTGTTCCAATCGTTATATGAAAATATAAATGCGAAATACGAAATCAATTTCCCATCAAAATGAATACGATTTCAATTCCCGGAAATTGTTCAGTAGCAATTTATTAATGCATAGAAATTCTATTATGACTTTCGACCATCCTGATATCCGTTGTAAAATTCGGTTACAATCTTCTTACCAAGCTGTTTGTCTTGTAAATTTTAGACAGAAATGAATAATAATTAATAAATGATTTTTTTAAAAAAAGATTACATTTCCTTTCGACTTTCCACATCGAAACAGGTCGCTACGCAGCAATGAACGAGGAAACTGGCACTCTGAGAAGTCCGGACTACAACTACACCATGGACGACTACTGCCTCAACTTCTGGTACTTCCTGGAGGGCGACAGAAGCACGCTTCTCAAGATCCAGCAGGAAGAACAGACCTCCCCCGACAAGGCAGCCACACTCTGGGCAGACATTGCCGAACCCAACATCAGAGGACAGTGGACACACTCCAGGACCAGTGTGGAGAATATGAGAGACGGAGATTACAACGTAAGAGTGTTGTAATAGCGTTATAAAATTTTTTACGAAAAGTATATCAAAATATATTAAGCAAACCCAGCTAAGAAATCGGCCAAAAAATCCGTTATATAAACAGCAATTTCTGTAAACAAATGCTTCAATTCCTGAATTTTTCAAAAGTATGTCGGTTTTTTATTGTATCTTAACACTGCATTAGCAACGTGTTCCGTCCACCAATATTATTCCAATACAAGTTCCCAGAATATCCAACAAATTATACTGGCGTGTATACGGGACTGGTGCACGATACATCTGATCGGGGTCCAAAATCCCGACGTCTATTGAAGGCGTTGGGTGCCAGTTCAGGTGTTTCCTCGTCATCTGACCATGGTTCTAAAATAACGAGGTGCATGTATGAATGTGTATGTGTTCCCGGGTCTTTCCTTCGAGATTGACCCCGAACCGTCGCCAGTAGCCCACTGTGCAGCTCTAGTGCGACGTTATTAACAAACCAAACCAACCAATACAAGTTCCCGACATTTTGACGTGTGGTGGTAATGCAGTGTTAAAAATCTTAAATATTTCAGTAGTTTTTAATTTGTCTGCAGTTAATCTTAATCTGTTTTAAAAAAACTTGGGAATTAAACTTTTGCTTGGGAATTGCATATTTTTTTTTGTTATCTTGGAATATAAGGAATTAATAAGTAAAGCAAAATAGGTTAACCCTTTGGGTACATTTGACGAGTGAGACTCGTCATCTGCTTACTTGGGCGAAGTTACGGTGGACGAGTCTGACTCGTCATCTGAATTTAAGAAGCAGGCGTTGATGTTTGCGGCACCCCCGCCAGTGGACGTTGATCGCAAACAATTTGTTGTAGGGTCGGTCAAGAATGGGATCAATTGATCAAATTAAATCCGTCCCATGGGCATAAAAATCTTCAAATAATTCAGTACTCAAAGGGTTAAAAGAAAGATGCATTAGTAGGTTTTGACAAGTTTGATCATGGAATAGCTCATTTTGATAAATATTGGTTTGGGTATTATAAAATTATTCGTAAACTGGAATCTGCACATAACAGGCATCTTAGTTATATACAATTCTGATTGACGTAATTCCTGTGTCCAGATCTTGATCGTTGGATCCAAGCAGAACGGGAGTGCCGTGATAGCCTTGGACGACGTGGCCATCGAGGAGGGTTCGTGCCCCCTCCCTGGCAGCTGCAACTTCGAGAGGGACTTCTGCACGTGGACCAACATGAAGAGGCCTATCAGCTCTGGACTACAGTGGGCCCGAAACTCCGGCAGCACAGTCAACAGGGGCACGGGGCCGGCGACAGACCACACCACGGGCTCGACTGATGGTCAGTAGAGGTTGAGTTTGTGTAATAACTGATAGAAATGCATATTCTTTACAAGGGGTTCAATCAAACAAAATATTAAAAAAATACATCGTGGGCTTGGCAAAAAAACTTATGGTCAATTAAAAAAAAGTATGGACTTTTAATATACTAGTTTAGTGATAAAGTATTTTTTTTTTGTCATGAAAAACTCCCTAAGTCGGTAATAAGTGTAGAACATATACAGTTTTTAATGTATATTGTCGAAGCTTGGATGCTTATGTCCAATTATTATAAATTTGAAACATGATGGACCACATGGAGAAGACAGTAAGTCACAAAAAGTAAATTTTACTGGGGAAGCAAAAAACGGGTTTTACAATGTAGAAGAACTACATGCTAGTGCCATCTTCCGTCGCTAAACCAAAAACCACCAAAAAACTAAACAATTTTGCCGATTGACTTACTGTTTATTCCATGCCATTGTCCCCATGTCAGCCCCTCAATTCTTCTTTAAAAAAGTCATACTTTTTGTGACTTAAACAATTTTATTATGTATTTCAGCAATTCTGTTCTGGTCAGTTTTCTGCGGCCTAATGGCCTATCGCTCTTGGGTGTCAAATATGTGTGCCAGGTTTGATCCCGACAGGGGAAAATTAAAAAAATATTTTGTCCCTACGGGTATTCGAATATTATATTTAGTCGATGTTTCTTCCATATAATAAGGTTAATTAAAATATATTTCACCTTATTTTTTTAAATTAGAACCTTAGTTCATGTTTATAATATTTGAAATCCCTACATTTCCTAAAAAAAAAATTTAATATAAAGAAACATATATAATTTTAATTCTAGCTATTTAAAATTGGAATTTAATCAAAATTGATTTACTATAAAGTTTGAAAAAGAATATTTTCCATGTAAGAACTATACAAAAATACATTGTAACAGACGAATACACATTAGAGGCCTATAAATATTGTTTTAAGAAATGGGAAATTATTTTCTCATGTAGACTGTGTCCTTCCTTTTGTTGTGAATGTCGAGTGTGCAAAATTCCATCAAACTCGGAAAAAAATATAGATTTGTATATAAAAACAAATCCCCAAGCACACTTCGTTATGCATATAGATTATTGTAAAGTTATGTTGTCCGTGCTTTGTTCAGTTTTCGACTTTGAAGGTTGGTCATCTTAAGATTGAGAATCACAGAACTTTAAGCTATCAAATATATATAAGCATTCGACAAATATAGAAATATAAAAATTGGTAATTTCATTACAGGTTGGTACATATACATGGATGGAAATTTCGGCTCTATCGGACAAACTGCAGTTCTTGAAAGTGAAAATCTTCACTACACTCCAAAAGCATGCTTCAAGTTTTGGTATCACATGTACGGATGGGGTACGTAAAAAATACTACTAATGGGTGTTTTAGGAACTCTTGAACAATTCAATTATGATATTTTCCAATCCGATTTTACAGGTCAGGGATCGCTGGAAGTGGTGTTTGTTAATCACACAGACAATAAGGTATACAATGTGATGAAGATTTCAGGCAGTCAAGGAACAAATTGGTACCCCGTCAAAAGATTGGTGACAGATTTACCTCCAACGTTCAGAGTAAGATTTTTACTTTATATTACTATATATTAGTGGCTTTATCTGTAGGGTGGTGCAAAAAGTTGATTAAGCCATTTATATGTCTATAAATTTGCATGGAAGAAACGTATGCAAATTGTTATGATGTTCCCATCTTATGATTTATCAGCACTTTTTTTGTCTTTAATTTTCTGATTTTTATATTAAAAATACTTATAGTCTTCCATCCTTGCACTGAGTGTTAATTAAATAAATATTCTAGGATGGAGCATAAATCATTTAATCCTACCCTTCACAAATAAAAATATAACTCGGGGGGACCAATCTAAGCACCACATCGTAAGAGAGCAAGAACATAACTAATTCGCTCCTGCGCAGCGCAGAGGACCAGGCAGTGAGGTGGTGCTCGTATCGTTTTTACGTATTGTAACGGATACAAATAATGGGACATTGTTACGGGAACCTGAAATAAGTACCGTTACATGCAATACAATGACGGTACGCATAATAAGGGAACGCGGATTACATCCTTTTATAATTTTTTTTCTAATTTATTGCAGACCAAAAGCACTCTACTAAAATTTAGTCGCTGCAGGTCTGAATTAATTATGGCTCAAGGAATATAAAGGCAAATAATCTTTAATAACGTTAATTTGATATTAAAGCATTTACACCGTGAGGAGGAGAGAGAAAATGGGGGGGGGGGGGGAATCACACATTTATAAACTTTCACAGACAAGAACTACTTTTTTATTTCGAAGAGTTCAGATCTCGTACACGCCAGAGGATGCTGGAATTCGTAGTTACGAGTACATGCGACTAGTACATGAAATGTGTATTGGGAACATTACTGTAACCTTTGTAAGAACGAGAAGAACCCATGTTCTATGTTAAGGGGACTTGGTACCCTTTGATTTGAGAAAATCGATGAATATATCAATTTTTATTTTTTTTGCTTAAAATATGCTCTTCTACCTAAAGTTTATTATTACAAAGTTTTGAAACGATCTGATAATTATAAATGTAATTAAAATGCGTTTCATTACTCTCATAGCACTTAAAATGCTACGTCCATTTCGATGTTTACATTTTTGACGCAACAGCTTTTCGTCATTTATTTAAGGAAAAATCAGCTAAGAACAAGTTGAACGTGTTTATCTGTGATTGTATCTATCACATCACGTGTTTGTTTACTTTTTTTTTACCGTGGTTTGATATAATTTTAAATTTGAAGGTACAAGGAGACGTATTTGCCAAAGGCGACGTATTTAACAAATGTAATAACATGTTTTTGCTATTGTCAAAGCATATTCTAAAGTCTTTAATGGTATGCAATATGTATGTTTAATGAATTCAGTTGTATTAGTATGGTTTCAAACACAAAATTAGTCTAAAACAATATTTTAAACACTATTATTTTGATTTTAACAGATTTTTCTCCAAAATTTAGTTTTATTATCATTTTAAAACTGAGTACACAATAGTGATTTAATATACTCCAATTAAATAATAAAAACCGGAATTTTATATGTATGCAAGTAGTTATAAAATTAATTATGTGTAAAGAAAATATCAAATGTATTCCTCGAGTTATTTGAATTTGAAATGTTTAAACTGATTTATCTCAGTTTGTGTTTTTTGCATATGCCACGGTATTTAAAATAGGAATACTTTATCACATATTATTCAAATGACTTGATTTTTTTTCTGAAATACCTGTATAACCTATTTAAAACAATCAAGGATGGGTTTTGCAAAATAATGAAAAGAAAAAAAGTTAAAAATTAAAAAGTAGACTAAATCATGTTTTTTTCAATTTTTTTGCATATACATCGACATTTTATTTTTTTTCTCAAGAACTAAATCAGTTATTTCAAATTCGATCCTTTAAGTTATAAAGTATAGTACAGTGAATGTAAGAAAAAAAATTCTTTACAAAATTATAAAAACTGAAAGAAAAAAACCATTTTTAAAACAGTTCAATTTTTAAAAAAAAAATTAAATTTTGAAAAATATACTCATAAAAATAATTTTTTTGTTGCTAAAATCATGTTATATAATAATAACCTTCAATAATATGTGTAAAATATCTATGTAAATTATTTAATAAAAAAAATTATTCCAAGGGTACCGAGTCCCCTTAATTATATGAGACATTTGTTCTTCTTGTTGAAAGCTACATAATAAAGGGTGTGATGGTTATACATATATTAAGTTTAAGTCTAGCCATATTAAGATATGGGATAGGAGAAAATATATAAATAATTTGTTCTAAAATATATAGTTTTAAAACGCGGCAATATTTGCTTATGCTGAAATAGAAAGTATCGCATTACCATTATCTTTTGTTACTATTCAAAAGTTAAGGTTATTCTAAAATATGTTTTATGAAACTGATTTTGTTCCGTATATTTTTTCTAAAACTGATTTTGTTCTATATATTTTCCGAATGTATAAAATGATTGGCCGTTGGTCTTAGTAACCTGCGCGTCTCCAACGATTAATTGAAATGAGGGTTATTCCTACATTTAGAAATCAAATAAACATTTCTAAACTGAAATACATTTTATTCTACAATTATCTGTAATTTTTTTTTGTCTTAATAGATTCGATTCATTGGCCGAAAAGGATACAACGGGGATGTTGCTCTGGACGATATCTCCATACAACCCTTCGGATGCGAAGATCCCGTGACTACAGTACCTCCACCGACCCAGTTCCGTAAGTGTGAAGCACGATCTTCCCTTGCTACGTTAAAGTATTTAACCAAAGTAGCGATCCCTAATGCTATACACTGAGTGGGGCTAAATTATTATGAAAACACAATGTTTTAAATTAAATGATCTATGATGTCACAGTTTCTGCCAGAGAGCGATAAAGGTATAAAAAAAGGAAAGATGCTTGATGTACGTGCTCCAATTATTCGTTCCAATGTGGAGTCTTAAACCAATTGGTCTCTTTTTTTTTTGACATGTGCTGAGATTTGGCGGCTCTAAGGGTGATCAGGAGAATTGGGGATCAGCTAAATGTTATCTAGTTAAAGATGGTTTTGTTTTAACCATCTAAATATGGTTAGAACAAAACCATCCTTAACTATTTATATCTATTAATTGGGTACATTTGACGAGTGAGACTCGTCATCTGCTTACTTGGGCGAAGTTACGGTGGACGAGTCGTGACTCGTCATCTGAATTTAAGAAGCAGGTGTTGATGTTTGCGGCACCCCCGCCAGTGGGCGTTGATCGCAAACAATTTGGTGTAGGGTCGGTCAAGAATGGGATCAATTGAACCTCACCAAATCCGTCCCATGGGCATAAAAATCTTCAAATAATTCAGTACTCAAAGGGTTAACCATCCTTAGTTATCCTCAACAAAAATATTTTTACCATTGTGTGTTCTAGTGTGGATTTTCTGATACGTAATATGCATAAAAAGGTTTCAAATGACTTGATACCTCTGATTTGCACTGCCTTGTTTCAGATGATCCTTTTTTAAATGATCTCCTATGTCTATGTTGCCTTATTTGTAATTGTAACTTTCCATGATCAATTATAAAAACTTCATACTTTCATTGCATTATCCTGCCACTGGACAATGAAACTCCATAATGTATTCCAAAACAACATAATTTCCAACAACACATCTTTTCACGATGAGATACCATTAAAAAAAATGTAGTTGGTCATGATTTACTTATGGTACTTGATTTCTTTTCCAGCTCCAACCGAGTGGGACTGCAACTTCGAGACAGGAGATTTCTGCAACTGGATGAGCGGAGAAGCGTGGGTGGTTCAGGACGGGAGGAAAGCCTTGATCTCTGGATTAGGACCCACGGCCGATCACACGCAAGAGAACGCATTAGGTAAGTAGACAAAACCTTGCAAAACGAGATAGCATAAAAACACTTAATTAAAATTGTAAAATTGAAGATTTTATGCACAAAAACTTCAGCTTTCAATTTTGAAGCATTGAAATTATTGAAAGAAAATGCAGATTTTTTTTAATGTTTATACAGAAAAATTAAAAACTTTAAAGAACATGTTTTTTTTCCAAATTCCTTAAAAACCACAATTTAATAATTTTGATGATATTTTAGGCTATCGTAAACATGGATTACTTTGAACGGTATTACTTTGTCCCAAATGAAAAAATGACTGAACCATTCGTGCTACAAGCTGATTGCTTTAGATTCGTATAGTACGCAGTGATTCAAGCCAGGCAGCAGTGCTGGTTTGTCAAGTCCACCTTCAATAAACTTCTAATATTCGCCGCTGAGCGGGACAAAGTAATCCGTATATGGGACAAAGTAACTGTTTTTACTGGGCTACTTGGTTATTTTCCCGTTCTTATGCCAGATTCGAATGATTTGTATACTAACGGGATGATTTAACTAAAATTTATAAAGAAACTAACTAATTAATTAAGTTAAGTTAAAAGTATGCATAATAGAGGTAATTTAAAACGTTTTGACTGCAGGTACCATATAATACTTTTTTTTTAAAATTGTACTATGTGCAGTATCAAGTAAAATATTTTGTAAATATTAAATGAAGGTGTTTCGTAAAGATTAATCGCCTTTAAAAAAATAATAATAATAAAAAATAATGGATACGGATAATCGAGGTAAATTTACCAGGATACATTTTTTATTACTTAAACCAACAAGACTTGTATGGCTGAAACTCATTTTATTACGTAGTTAATGCTCGATCTAATATCATAATTTAGAATACAAGATAATTTTCCGTGAGAGTTATATCTTCATTTGGTAAATTTTCCATACATGTCCAAGAAACGACAAATGGATGTAGAGTCTTTACTTTGTATTAGAATGCTTTAAAATGTAAACCGATGTTGTTTTTTTGTTGCAGGTCGTTACGCCTACTACAACCCTATCAATAGTTCTACACACAACCTCATCAGCGAGAATGTGGACGCTGCCAACAGCGAATACTGCTTCAAGTTCTGGTACTACATGCACAGCCCTTCACCGGTGACACTCGAGATCTACGCCATTCAATGTGAGTGTCACATCCTAAAATGTCACATCGCAAGAATGAATACATTAACCCGGCATTGTAAAAAAATGCACTTTGTCTCATGTTTGACGAAACTTTTGTAATTTTTGAAGAAACAAACGCTTGCTATATGTTTCGATTAAATACTTCGTCAAACTGAGGAAATTCATTTTGTCTTTTTTTTAACGAAATTTATTTCGTTAAAAATAAATTTCGACGTGAATTAATCATCACATGAATAGATCATCTTAACACATGAATACATTTGCAATATGCAAATTTATTTATGTGTTAAGATGATCATTTCTTATTCATGAGCTAAATAAATAACCTTAACAAATATGGTTTAAACTAATTGACATTAATGAAATATCTCCGATTTTTTAAAGAGGCCTCCGTGGCCGGGTGGATTAAGGCGTCAGCTTGGAATCCAAGAGTCCCCGGTTCAAAACCTTGCAATGGACTAGACTAAAGAATAGTAAAAAGTAGTGATATTGCGATCGGAGGATTGCCAACTTCGCTACCAAAATACTAGAATGTCGTCCAGAACATCCACAATAAATTAACGGCGTGTATACGGGACTGGTGCACGATACATCTGATCGGGGTCCAAAGTCCCGACGTTTATTGAAAGCGTTGGGTGCCAGGTCAGGTGTTGTCCTCGTCATCTGACCATGGTTCAAAAATACGAGGCATCGTTCCCGGGCCTTTCCTTCGAGATAGGCCCTGAACCGTCGCCAATAGCCTACTATGCAGCTCTAGTGCGAAGTTATTAACCAAACCAAACTAAACCAAACCGATTTTTAAAAAAATTTATATATAAACTGCAAAATCTTTAGCATGCAATATAATTTCATCCAATCGCAGGATCTCTGAAATAATGTTATTCTTGAAGTCAATCCCTCACTTACAATCTAAGCACAGGCATTCCAATTATTTCTTGCTTTCAAACAATTCCACATTTATAAGAAGTGAATCTCCTTTAATTTTGTCGGCAAGCAACTTTCCTACGGCTGAGGAATCCCAGGCGTTGGAGTTACGAGGTTCGCGAATGGAGCCGACGATAACATTATTTTCAAATTTTGAAAGTGAACAAAAACTGGAAATTTTATAAACACATTTTCTCTCTTAAAACGTAGGGTGAATGCTCCAGTTACCGACCATTTGTAAAAAATAAAAAAATAAAAACAAGAGCATATATCATTATATTTTTAAAAGTTCCATCAATTAATGGTTGCCAAGTGGATAAAGGCATTCAGCTGGTAATCAAAGAGTTGCTAGTTCGAGCCCGTGCGGAAAAGAAAATTAAAAAAGTAGTGATCTTGCGATCGCGGGGTTGCCAGCTGCACTACAAAAATACTAGAACTTCCAACAAGAACATCCGACAAGTTATACTGGTGTGTATATGGGACTGGTGCACGATAAATCTGATCGGGGTCCAATGTCCTGACGCCTATTGAGGTTGCGTCAGGTGCCGCTCCGGTGTTGTCCTCGTCCTGACCAGGGTTCGAAAATACAAGGCATCGTTCCCGGGTCCCGGGTCTTTCCTTCGCATTAGACACTGAACCGTTGCCAATAGCCCACTGTGCAGCTCTAGTGCAACGTTCCCAAACCAACCCATCCATTAACATCACTCCAAGGCTTTTAAAATTTAAGAAAAATTTATTTTTCAGTCCAATGTGGAGTTCAGTAGTCACGCGTTTGTCACTGGTCGGAAATTGGTCTTTAACTGGTCGGAAATTGGTCTTTAACTGGTCGGACATTGGTCTTTAACTGGTCGGAAATTTGTCTTTAATTGGTCGGAAATTGGTCTTTTAACTGGTCAGAAATTGGTCTTTATCTGGTCGAAAATTGGTCTTTAACTGGTCGGAAATTGGTCTTTAACTGGTCGGAAATTGGTCTTTAACTGGTCGGGAATTCACACTAATTTTTTTTTAAATAGTAGCATAAAATTCTATAAAATGTTTCAATAAAATGTGTATTTTCTATTGACAGATGATCAAACGCTTGGTCCGTTGTGGCTCAAAAAGTCAAGTGCATCAACTCAGTGGAAGTACGGAACGTACTACTTGGAAAAAACTGTGAATACAAGTCTCGTTCTGACGCCCACGCGAGGAGTCTTAGGTGTAGGTGACATTGCCCTGGACGACATATCCTTCAACAAAGGACGTTGTCCATTACTGAGTGAGTGATATCTTAAGATTCATTTGCAACATTCCCAATATAAGTGACAATATTCCGAATATGAATGAGATATATATGAATGAGAGCGAATTTCAAATTTAAAGCTTTAGGATACTTACGTTAATGTACTGCATGATGACATTTATACACAAGGTAAGGGTTACTACAATTGAGGACTAGAAATAGAAAACGACCAAAGTACCAAAAAATCAAAAATCTTTTTTAAGGAAAAATGTCCTAAAGACCAAGCTAAACAAACTGGAGAACGCCCAAAGTGTGAACTCCAGTAGTAATAGTTAAAAAATGTGAGTGAAATAGAGAACCCCTTAAGTTCCAAATGCAAGCGTTTTTCATTTTTTGGCTCTCCTGAATTTTTTTCTTTTTTGGACTTGGGTCGTTTTCCATTTCTAGTCCTTAATTAATGCACCGTTTTTGCCTCTCAGATGGAAGATGTTCTTATGTGATCTCTTGAAGAAAGTAAACTTCATGTATGGTCTTGAAATGTAAGGAATTAAAGTGGAAGTTATAGGGCTAGATTGTAAAAATAACTGTTTAGTAAAAATCACGTGAATATGGGAAAATTACTATTAAGGCATTTGATTTCAGTTCAAAAGTTGTTTTGGGAATAATACATTTCGCAGTAAAACATACTATTTAAAGAATGCTTTTTTATGGATCATTTGAAAAGAAAAACAATTCTCAAAGGAAGTACGGCCGGTTCCAAAAAGAACAAAACTTATGAAACCAAAGAAGGTGACTGTACTTCAAGATATAAAATCAAGAGTTGTTTATTAAAAAATTTAAAATGTATTGTATTAAATTTTTTAAAAGAGTATGTGTGGTAGAAATTAATTTATTTCCAATTTGATAAACGAAAATACCCTTTGGGAAAAATGGGGAAATTACTATTAAGACCTTTAATTTCTGTTAAAAAGTTATTTTAGGAATAATACGTTTCGCAGTAGAACATACTATTTAAAAAAAATGTATTTTATGGAACCTTTGAAAAGGAAAATAATTCTCAATGAAGAAATTCTCTCAAAAATTGCCACACCCTGGCGCCATAAAATTAGATTACATTTACGGAAATAAAAATGTTGATATTGGTTTTCCCGGTCGAAAAGTAAAGTTAAGCGAGTATAAAAATGAATCCTTTTTTTGCAGAGGGACAGCCATGTGATTTCGAATCTACGGATCTGTGCGGCTTCAAACTCAATTCTCCAGATGGCATTTCGTGGAAGAGAACTCAAGCCAAGGACATCAAAGGAAGTATGACCGGACCCAAAAAGGACAAAACTTATGGAACCAAAGAAGGTGACTGTGCTTCAAGATGTCAATTAAGAGTTGTTTATTAAAATATTCAAACTGTATTGTATTAATTTAAACAAAAAGTATATGTGGTAGAAATTCAGTTATATCCATTTCTATAAACGAAAAAACCCTGAGATATGGTTAGCTCTCTAAATTATCTTAAAAATAATTTTGAACGATTATTCTTTTGTTTCTTTATATTTAATTCTCTTAGCGGTGATTGAAAAAACGCTGTTTTTCTCTATTTGAAATGGCAGCAGTTAGTTTGTTTACAAAAATCTGTTGCATCCACATTGGTATTTTGCCATTATGTTATGATGATGCCAGCTTAAATTAGGAAGAATATTAGCCTTATTATATTAAAAAAAGCTATTAAAGAATGTTACAAAGCTAATGATGCATAAATCTAGTATTTCCCTAATGTTTCAATATTAAGGAGCTTATTTTCAAAAGGGAATATTTTATTGGCTGGGATTCAGTAGACGTAGCAAACGTTGCTTGGCGACGAAATTCAAGCGACTCCCTTCTATTGTCCCAAATGCACATTCATTTAAAAGTAAATCGTTTGAATTGCATCGCCAAGCAACGTTTGCTATGGCTGTTGATCTCAGCCAGTAAAACATTTTCTTTTGAAAATCATATGATATGATTTTCAGTGGTATGCCAAGTCAAAATAAAAAATATTTTCCCTAAAGGTATCTCTTACAAATGTCTTAGTCACCGTAGAACGTCTTACGCATTAGGAGGATGCTATTTTGTTTTAAATAGTCAACATCGATGGCTAAAACCACAGTCATTGTATGTTCATTTTCTTTGCCCAAATAAGATATTGGTATTAATGCAAAGATGGATTCTAGTAGCTATTTCCATCTGCACAAATATTGTATATATCTTCCCAATAAGAATTTTGTGGTGCCGGTTTAAAATTCGGCACAAGTTCGACAAAAGCCCAAGTTCTAAATCTTTTTGTGTTTTTCGAAGGTTCCATCCATATGATGTCAAACAAGAATAGTCCGTTACGAAATATTTTTTTATCGCCAATTGCGGATTGTGTCATACACCGAATTTTAATTCAATTCTATTTGTATCATTTAGGACATTACGTGATGATCACACCGTCCTCAAGCTCTCGTGTGCCTGGAGACAACAAAGCCTACCTCATCATGCCAGAGGTCCCGAGTTCCGGAAATTACAGGAGCTGCGTTCGATTCTGGTATCAGATCTCAGGAAAGAACGTGATCGCGCTACGATTGTACATGAGAACACCCGGAGGGGCCCTGCCGCAGTTCAATTTGTGGTCCCATGGAGGTAACGAAGGAAACGACACCTGGAGAGTTGGACAGAGAACTATCGATGCTCCATATGTTCATGAGGTTTGTGGCATTTCTTGCCTGGAATTTCACTCGCAAATATTTTCTAAATTACTATAAATCTGAATACATATATTATTGAGGTTTTGAGGTAGATCATTGTTTTGGTAATGCGAATTGAAACCTCCTCCAAGGTGCCCAAATTTTCAATATAAAATTAAATTAATTATTTATAACAGTACATTTTACTAATTATTATTAGTAAAATTACTAATTATTATTACTAAATATAGTAATGTCGTCATCTCGTTTGTACATAGTTCAAGGAGTATTGTTTAATCAAAAACTTTGACTCCGATATTACCATAGGCATGAGTTATAAATTGGCGATACATATATATAGGATTTACATGAAAATAAAGAAGATATGCACGTAATTAAACGAAGAAAACCGACATGACAAACCAGCAGACCTGCCGTTTGAGTTACAAATCCATATCCGAACATGTGGGAGAAGCCTAGATCAGAGGACCAATTAGAACGCTGCATTTCGTGAACTTTCCGAGAACTTAAAAAGCCTAGTAAAAATACTAGACTTGATATTAATTAAGACTGTTAAATGAATTTTAAAGGCATTTAACTTAAGTTTAATAAAATTAAAACATTTAATTGTTACTAGTATTTCCAACGAAATTACAAGCATTTACATTTTATGAGTTTCAAGATGCCATTGAGCACAGTATCATCAAGTTTCAAGCTGTTATGACATTAGGGACGGCGGTAAAAACGAAGTAAAAATAAAACCTACCTCTTTTCTTTTAAATAACAGGATTTCACTAATTTATATGTTATCGTAAAAGTGCGAAGGCTGTAAATTTGCTAATTCACTGATTTTTTTCAGTAAAAGTGAGGAATCATCTACAAAATAAGTTTCCAAATTTTCACTAGGGATTCACATTTACGTATTCCGAATCGCCTAGTTGCGAAAGTTTGTTCCGTAAATATCGAAAAATAAATAAAATAACATTATGTTTCAACAATTGTCAGTATTTTTTAGAAACTCAGTCGTTTCTAGAATCTTGCATCATAATAACAGTTAAAAAACAGTTGGCCCTCATGGGATCAGTCGTTTGGTGCTTTTCATCATATCCGAGCAGTCAACTTTGAAATATCACCACCAAAAATCCCATGTCATATTTTTAAAACCTTTGAATTTTTAATTATTTACTATAGATCTAGGGGACTATCCTTAGACAAGCGTGATTTCCTTATATTTTTATAAAGCTATAAATGTAATGGTCGTACAAAAACTTTGATGTTTAAGCAACAATCTCCTTTACACTTTTATAAGTGCCTAGTAATAAATCTGCAGATTTGTACAGGAATGTGCAAAATCAAACACATTTCTTCACTCTTACTAGTGAATCTGCAGATTCACTGATTTTTGTATATGTCAGGATAACATTGTCTACATAACCGACTCCTCTCTGTGCAGATACTATTCGAAGCAGTCATGGAACGCGGCGATGGCGGATACATCGCACTGGACGACATTGTGGTGAAGGAGGGTCAATGTCCTCCCCCAGGGTCCTGCGACTTCGAAGCGGACCTCTGCACCTGGCAGAACGCCGAATCTGGAGTGGACGTGGAATGGGTGAGGAACACTGGACCCACGCCCACAGATGGCACTGGACCTGATGTGGACCACACACTCGGTACAGAACAAGGTGAGTTAAGGTATCATTAGCTTGGGTATATAGTTTCACGTTGCTGGTGTATTACTTCTTAAATAAGACGTTTGCTGAAAGTAGTTAAGTTTAATGATTGCGTTTAAAAAGTTTCTGTTTAAAATATGTTAAAATGCTTAGGATACACGTAGTTTGAAATATTATTTTTTTCAATTCAATTTTAATGAAGACATTTCAATTTGTAGAATTTGTGTCGGAATATAGAACTACATAATGAGTTTTGACGACGGTTAAGGATCCTAAATATATTTTAGCTGTCCTCTAAGGAAATATCCAGGAACACTAACTCCCAATATTGTACTGCGATCAGATGACGAGGGCAACACCTGAGTTGACACTGGTCTTAAAGCTTCTATACCACTAATAAGGTGAAAAACATGAGCTACGGCAGACTTGTGCACAACGTGCATTAGCCTTCTTTATAAGGTCTTGAAAAAATAAAGATATTTATATAAGTCGTATCATTCAAAGAATAGTTTTTGAGGTTTATATATTGAATAGCTAGACATTGATCATATTAACTGAAAATGTATATATAAACAAACTTTCATGTTTATATTGTAAGATCTGTGTATTTTTTGCAACTCTTTAGAACAACTAAAGAAATTACCAAGCAAAAGAGAAACTCTTTTGATTGGTTATTACTGTATGTAAACGATATTGGTATTTTTTTTCTAAAGTACGCTGCCTAATGAGGCGAAACTATATTAAAATTAACTTTTGTTGGTTTATTTTATGAATTGGTCTGCAATGCATACTATTTCACACGTTTCACTTTTTTTTCAGGCTCATACATTTATCTCCAAGCCGACAATCCTGCTCAGAAACGAAACTTAATCGGAGTTCTTGAGTCCGAGTTCTTCAGCACATCCACCGGCGAGCGATGCCTGGAATTCTGGGCCCACATGAGCGGAAAGGAAATGGGATCCTTGCAAGTGAACGTCAACTACTTCGAAGACAGCCGGACTGAGGCTCAGGTATTGAGCTCCTGGAGAGTAGAGGGCGACCAGGGAAGCAAGTGGTTTAGGCGTCTCATCACCATCAACACCACAGGCATTGCGATGTTCGACGAGTACCAGATCGTCTTGGTCGGGACGACGAAAGGCGTCCTCAGCGACATCGCCGTGGACGACATTGAAGTGACGAACCGAAAGTGCTACGAGATTCCCAGCGATGCCTTCGACTGTATGGACGGGTCCCACATCACCACAAGTCAGGTGTGCGACTTCGAGAGAGACTGCCCCAGTGGCGAAGACGAAGCCAACTGCGGAGATTGCGACTTCGAGCATGGAGATTGCGGATGGAAAGACGTGACGCAATTGTACGGAATGCAGTGGGCCAGAACGCAGGGGAAAGTCGGAACTAACGTCAAAGGACCCGGGTACGATCACACTTTCAATTCCACCACGGGCTACTTCATGTTGATGTCTTCTAGCTATTCTTACTCCTATCAGACGCCAACTCTACAGAAATCCGACATGGACCTCAAGAAGTCGTACGCATCGTGCGTGATGAAGTTCTACTACGCGCACCGACCAAAATCGGGTGCCATACTGCAAGTCAGAAAACGGATTGGAAACATCGGATATGCATCTATATGGGAGAAGAGTGGAAGTAATGAAGTCGGATGGAACGTCGGACATGCATATCTGGGTACGACAGAGAGACCGTTTTTCGTGGAATTCATGCACCGGGCCTCTTACGAATCTTCATTTGTAGCTATTGACGACATCACTTTCGAGAATTGCAGTATGCCGGAAAAGAGGAACCAGTGCAGCAGTAAAGAATTTTCATGCAAAAATGGCCGTTGTGTTTCGAGGTACTTTCTGTGCGATCTAACCGATGACTGTGGAGATAGATCTGACGAAGAGGCAAAAATGTGTTCCAAGTATCCTAGACCTTGCACGTTTGAGACAAATGGAAATTGCGAATGGACGGTTAAAGGAAAGGGGAAGTGAGTATAAAAATCATATTCTTCCAAATAATTTGTGGTTGTAATTGTTTCAAGAAATATCAACAATATTTTTTAAATAATTTATTAAAAACAACAACATGATTTTAAGAAAAATGCGTTAAAAAGTAAAAAAAATATGTTTTTACGAACAAGTTGCAAAAATTGTTTATATTAATATTAATTTTATATTAATATTATTTAATATTAATTTTATACTTATAACAACTTTTGAAATGGTGGCCAAAAGTTATGTACGTTTTTTTTTAATTGGCACCAATTTCAAAAAGTTGTAATAAATAAAAATTGATATTAAATAATTAAATATTTTCCACTTGTTCGTAAAATTAAAAAAATATATTTTTTTTACTTTTTAGCGTATTTTTCTTACAGATTATTATTATTTGTTTTTTTAAAGATTATTCTATTTTTCTCTTTAGTTTTTAATTAACAAGGGACTTCGTTCCCTATTATTATTCAAGTTGTTGCTCACATTTTCACACGTCTCGGATCCGCTTTAATAAATGATAATCGATTGATAGTTCCGGATAGTTAAATGCCGGATAACCGGATATTTTTTTCAAAACATGCCCCTATAAAAAAAATGTCTATATTTGGGGATAATCTAAGTTGAACTTGAAGTGGAAGCTATAATATGTATGAAATATCCAATTGCTTTAGGCTCAACTTAGGTTGTCCCCGAGCATAAAAATCTGAATTAGAACAGAAATCATGCGCGAACATACATAAAAAATTTATACATAACATTCGAATTTCGCGCGCTTTTGTGGATTTCGTTGGCGCGCTTTTCAGTCGGTTGAAAATACATATTTTATAATTTAATCAAAATAAAATATTGAAAAGCTATGTTTTACTCGGATTCCCCCCTTTTTGAAATTATTTGATTATATATTTCGTACTATTTTACATACAAATAATCACAATAATACATTTTAAAAATCATTCTCAATTTTATTGCTAGAAAATAAGTTGGAAGGTTGACTTACAAATTCCCTTTAATATTAAATGAAAATGATACATAATGAAACAAATCATATGCTGAACATCTGAATTATTGACGTAAAAATATGGTCTATCTAAATGCAAAACAAAACTTAAGAAATTCCAAAAAAAAAAAAAAAACTACGCACGTAATGTTTCAAAAAGCTTTTTAATTGATGTTAGTTATTGTAATTTTATTTTAAAATTTCAAGAAATGTATTATATTTTTATTGCAGTTCTATGCTCTAATGAGAATGTACTTTAGAAATTAAAAGACAAGTAAAAAATATAATTTGAGATTTTTGAAATTGACGAAACATTCTTATATGAATTAAACAAAATACTCTTTAAGATAATCCATTATGTTTATTGAATTTAAAATTAATTTTGCAGTTGGACACTCATCTGTTAAAAATATATTTATTATAAAAATATTATATTTTGCAATGTTTTACCAACACCGTTAAGTCTAAATCAAATTTAATTTATTTCCAGGAACACTTGGAGTTTGAGTTCTTCTTCTTCTTCGAGATTAAAAAATTCTGGACCATTAGTAGATCACACTAAAGGAATCAATTCAGATGGAAAATACCTGAGCTTGAGGCGTAAATTTAATGACAAGTATTTTACATCCCTCTATTACAGTCCGAACTACAGACTTAGCGGCGCTACCTACTGCTCCCTCAGATTGTATTATTACATGCATGGCGCTGAGGAAGCTAAACTAAAGATTTACACGGAGACTGAACGGGATGGCTGGAGTTGGAAAGAGAGATTCAGCGAATATGGGTCAATAGGTCAGATGTGGAATAGAGCGGTTGTCAATATCAGAAGCACTGATGCATTCCACTTTATCATTGAAGGTAATGCTGGTAACGTGACCGAATCCGTAATAGCTATAGACGATATTTCACTCACAGACGGGTGTAAAAAGTACGCCGGAGACCTTCCAACACCTGCATCAACACCCCTACCTACTCGTTCGACGTGCACAAACGATCAATTCCATTGCGAAAGTGGCCAACCTCTGTGCATACCGAAAGAAAAGGCTTGCGACTTCAGCTCGGACTGTTCGGACGGATCTGACGAGAAGAAATGCGGCCCGTGTTCTTTTGAAACCGATTTTTGTGGGTGGCAAAACTTAAGTCCAGGAAAATATGAGTGGAATCGTAAAGTGGCCTCCACAGATGATGAGTTTGGGCCATCCACGGATTACAAAAACTCTTCTGACGGTTGGTACGCATACGTCACAGAAAGTTACGGATTTTACAATCAACCAGCTACACTAGTCAGTCCTCCTCTACCTCCTGTATCATCGCATTGTGTTATGGCATTTTGGTTGTACGCCGACTCCAAAACTTCGGGTACTTTCGCAGTGGAACACAAGTTATCTAGTTTTTACTACAATTATAACAGACTCTGGACTATGCCTAGTTCATTTCCAAAAGAATGGCAAAAAATCGAAGTAAGAATACCACAAATAAACAATAAAGGATCACTTGTTAGGTTATATAGCTATCCTCAGTGGTATTATTCCACGAAGGAGAAAAAATTAGCCATTGATGAAATCAGCTTCCTGAACTGTAATCCTAAGGAGCTCTTGGTTGATTGCGATTTTGACGATGATAACTTCAATAAAGGATTTTGCTTCTGGCAACAAAGTTCTGCGAATGACATGGATTGGAAACGCGTTAAGGGCACAACTGCTAAAAATTTTACAGGCCCCACTTCGGATCACACAACGGGTCAAGGCTACTATCTGTACATTAATCCAAGAAATTCAAGATACACCCAAGAAGCTCGTCTGGAGAGTTCAAAGCTCCCCATGAACGATCCAGTAGGTAGTTGCTTCACATTTTGGTACCACATGTACGGCCAGCATGTCGGTAGACTGAATATAGAGACAAGCTACTTTTGGGCATTCTCGCGAAAATGGACTCGGTCTAGGTCACAAGGAAATCAATGGCGTTTCGGGGAAGTAGAAATAAATTCAAAAATAGATTTTACAATAAGCGTTGTAGGATACTCTGTTCGAGGAAGTGAAAACAATATTGCTATCGATGATCTGAAAATGGTTGACGGTCCTTGCATCCAAACTGCACTTTGCGATTTCGAAACGGATTTGTGTGGATGGAACGACACTTCTGAAGGATCTGCAGGTTGGAACCTCACTCAAGGAAATGGTAACTGGAGTGATTGGAAACCCAGTGTCGATCACACAACTAATTTGGAATCGGGACATTTCATATATCTGCCTTTTAGACGACGGGGTGATTTGGCGAGACTGGAAAGTAAAATTTTCAAAAATTATGGAGATGTATGTGTGAAATTCTGGTACAATATGTTCGGAAATGATATAGGATCTTTAGCAGTTTATCAGAGAACAAGTCAAGAAGGACGGTTGGAAAACTTGAAAAGTTTGTGGAAGAGGTCTGGTGACCATTCAGGAGGCTGGAAATTGGGGCGAGCCTCAATGAATTCCTTGCCAAGTTTCTATGTGGCGTTCGAAGCGGAAACTAGTATAGGTCCATTGGGATATATTGCATTAGACGATATCCATATAACTCATGGAGCGTGTTCGGATCCAGCCACTTGCAATTTCGAGATTGATGCTTGCGGTTGGCGAAACGGGGATGCATTCGCTGATGTTGATTGGATCAGACGAACAGGACTGGATAACAACTTGGGTAACGGACCATCTGCTGACCACAGCACTGAGTCGGCACAAGGACACTACATGTACGCTCTGTTGACGGGACTTCCAGCTAAATCACAGTCCATGCTTCTAAGTGAAGATTTGGAAATCAGTCCAAACTACTGTCTGTCCTTCTGGTACAATATGTTCAACACTGTCAATTCGTCCTTAATGGTTCAGCAAGTGTTAATCGGAATGGGCTGGGAAGGTGTGAAAGAGATTACATCCGATAGCGTTGAATCTGACACTTGGCTTAACCTCGAAGTGGACATACCGGTCCAAGATGCCGGGGACTATTTTCAGATCGGGCTCACAGCGATGGCACTCTCGGAACAAGATAACGACACGCATAGGGGAATCGCAGTAGACGATTTACATTTAAGGAAAACGCAGTGTGGGAAAGACATTGAGACAACGGCTGTTCCCCCAACTACGACCACACAATATCCGCCTTCGAAATTCGATTGTACGTTTGAGGCCGATTTATGCAAGTGGGAGAACGATGCGGATGTTAACTCCAAATGGGAAATAAAAATAGGACACACGAACAGAAAACTGACGAGACCACGAACTGATCACACCACACTTTCAACGAGCGGGCATTATATAAGTTTAAATGACATTTCCAAAAAATCCTATTCAAGCAGAGCTAGGTTGATGAGTCAAGATGGCATAGATCCAGATCCAGAGGGAATCTGTTTTAAGTTCTGGTATCACATGGCAGGAAACAACCCGGGTTCCTTGTATCTGAGAACACAGAACTTTCACGATGAAGACAAGTCGGAAACAGTTTGGACCAGATCAAAATCTCAAGGACCCAGTTGGAAGTACGAACAGGTCCACATAGTCAGAGATTACGCATTTAAACTAGTGTTTGAAGGAGACGGCAATGTTAACGGCGACATGTCTTTGGACGATTTCTCTTTCAATTTCAAATCCTGTCCGTCGCGCGACTTCTGCGACGTAGAACAAGACTACTGTGGCTTTTCGCACGACCCTGAAGGGGATTTCCAGTGGCGCAGAGGAAACGGATCGAAAAATAACGGGCCAGACATTGACCATACCTACGGCTCATTATACGGAAACTACTTTTACGTCGACCCAAAAGAAAACGTGAAAGAAGGTAAAGTGGCGAAGCTGGAAACCGGTTCTTACCAGTCAGATAGAAAGTGCATGAGGTTTTGGTATTATCTCTATGGAATTGATGTTGGAACTCTGGAGGTACTGATAAGAAACGGAGACACCCAAGCGTCGAAATGGAAGGAAACTGGGGACTATACAAATTTTTGGCATGGATCAGAAGTACTACTCGATCAACAAGTCTTGTCTACGTACAGTTATATTTTCAAGGTAAATTCCATTCAATGTTGTTATCTTAATAACTTAAATTCCACAAATATATCAGACAATTTCTTCTACTAAGTTAAAGAGTAAAAGCGATGGTGCTCGTAACTAAATGCAAAAGTTTAGCGTAGCTTCAGCGTTTATATCCCCTACCTACTTATAATTACGATATAACATTTTATACAGTGCAATTAGACTTTGACCCGGACATAATTTAAAACAAAGCGATACTTTTCTGAAAGTGTTCGAGATGCTTTTTTATCAACCTCAAAATCCCAGATGTGGTTTCTTTTTTATAAATAGCATTTGTGTACCTTAGTAATGGAGTTTTAAAAAATTTCAGTACAGTGCAATTTAATTTACACCTAGACACACAAATACAAGCTCAAAACGTTTGTAAAATGGTTATTTTGTTTCAAAACATTCCATTATTAGGCTACAAATATCCCATTTATAAAAAAATTCCCACAACGAGATTAGCTGGGACTTTCTTTGAGGGGTTGATAAGTAGAGTGCCCTGAACATTTTAGGACATATTTCGTTTTGTTTTTAGTTATGTCCTGGTTTCGTGATTTTAGGTTTAATTGAACTGAACTATTAGTGAAACGGTATACCCACTTGATCTCTGACCTCTTAAAAGTTTCGCAATTGACTTTTTTTTTTTTTTTAAAGTTTTAGGCAAAATTGTTATTTCTTAAAATATTTATCCATGGCATATAATAATTTTTTAAAAGTGTGGTCTCATTACATTTTTGAAATACGAGCCTTTGTCGAATATATTAATATAGCCAAAATAACCAGTATTGTGTATACATGCCTTAAGTGTTAAGGTATAGAACAGAATGCTACTTTCGAAGATTTTAAAGGTTTTATTAATATTAGATCTCTACTTCTATTAACATCTAAAACCTGTATTTTTAAATTGATATTCGAACATGAAAACCATTTTTTTTTAAATCCTACAACACCAAAATGATTCATTTCATTATGAGTTACTTCATGCCCGCTTCGGTAGAATATTCACTGATTTTCTAGATAAAATGTACTACATTATAGTTATTTAACAATATAAAATAACGCATGATCCTGGTTAAGAATTATACAAAAAAGATGGAGTGCACAAGATAAAAATATCAGGAGTAAATGGGAAAATTAAATGTAATATTTCTTAGTAAAATAATTGCCCTATAAAACAACTTTCCAGTCAATATCATAAATTCTCTAGCAGAGAAAAAATATAATTGGACATACACTGGGAATAGTTAGAAGTTATTAAGACTAAACATCTGGGATTTCAACAAGTAACTCATCGACAAAATTTGTATTTGTATATTTAAAAAAAATTAATAGTATTTACTTGAAAGTCGTATTGTCTTAAGTCCTCTGACATATGGCTGTGATAACGTTTGTCACATAGATTGCTTAGATCTAGAGAGGGGCTTTTGTGACAAATATGACCTATGGCAGGGGGTCGCAGTGTTTGTAGCGAGTGGAATCTAGGTCTTCAGTTGGCACATTAAAGGATAATTGCAGGTTATTTGGTTTGTACATGTTAAGAGTATCGTTTTTGGACACTTAAAATGCGGAAGTAGTTGAATAGAAATCGCAATGTGGTAATCAAGAAATTGTTAGGTTTGAAGCAAGGTCCAAGAAACGTCCTATCCCCTGTGTCTCAATCTTCGTGATTCGAGAAGGGGTTGTAAATGATTCCTGTTAAAGAAAAACGCCTCCTGTTGTGAGGCACGTCGTTGCATCATAATTCTAATGTTTTCTACCGCAAACGAAGGAATATTCTCCCGTTCTTGGAAAGATCCTCTAGCTAGAACCGATTTCTTGTCATTACCCCCCACTCTAAAAGTCAGCAACTATTATAAAACGTAACCAAATTCTCATATTGCTTTAAATAATTCCTGAAATTTGAAATAATGAATGCGACATAATTTAGGTCACTGCTGGCTCTGCGTACAAGAACGGCACCATAGCCATCGACGACATATCCATCAAAACCGAATGCCCTTCTCTCGGCTCCTGCAACTTCGAGGAGGACATGTGCTTGTGGACGAACGACCCCGTGACCAACCTCCAGTGGATCCGGGGCTCAGGGGAAGCGACAGAAGCGGCACCAGAAACAGATGTCACTCTCGGAAATCAGTTCGGAACGTATCTTTACGTCCACAATTTGGTCGCCAGGGACGAAACTCCTCTACCGGCCCGTCTCATATCTCCTTATTTCCCGTCAGTGAAGAAGCGCTGCGTGAATTTCTGGAATTTCAGGAACGGAACCGAGTTCGATGGGGTGCTGATGGTTTCAGTCTACATCGACCAGAGGGACGACGCCATCGAGCTGATGCATTTGAGTCAGGAGAAGCTGGGTAGGTGGAACAACGACCAGGTGCAGATCGATCAGGACGAGGATGAGGGGAAGTACCAGATTATTTTCTCGGCCGAGATGACCAACAAGTAAGTCGTGAGATTAAGATATTAAAAAAAACACATTTTAAAAAAAGATCGTTTGCAAATATTTTTTGTTGTGAAGTTCCAGGAATAAAAAAAAAATCAGCATAAAATTTTCGTCAAAAACCTTCGTGAAACCAGTATATTGCGTAATTTCAAAAAACCCGCATTTGCAAATATCTTTATAAAATCTGTGATTTAAAAAAAAAAAAGTGTTTAATTTGTGTGTATAAAACCTTCAAAAAGCATAAATTTTCTTTTTAAAAATTTCAAAATGAATTTTTCGGCATTAAATCAGCATAAAACCTTCAATTTCATAACTGAGGAGCGCTTATGCAAAATATAACATGTAAAAAAAATATTAAAAAAATGAGATCATCAAATTTTATAAAAAACGATGGTCTCTGTCCATTTTTGTGAAAAATTCTTAATATTTCTTAAAATATCCATTTTTTTTTAAAGCTTGATAATCCGGAGGTCCATAGAATATGCATAATCTACCAAATGTTTTTGCGGTTTTCTGCGATTGGCGATTTGACTCACATGCTTGTTTCGCTTGGTTGGTCGCTTTTCAAATTTCATGAAGGTCTTATGTTGAATTTTTTTAGCTGCGTTCATTTTTAATCATACTGTTAATTCACAATGGCAGCTTAAACGCTACAAATAGGATTTGTGCGTGAAATTATTTTTTCGAATTGTTTGTTCTCAATGCTTGCTGTGTAGAGGTCCTCTCAGAAGACATATATTTAGGGCATTCGAGAACTATGCTGATAAAGCGAATTGCCGGTCTCCATATTTTGACATAAAATTTAAACTCATTATTGTAATAGAAAAATTATTAATGTATGACTAAACAATGTTTTGCTATTGGGATCGAAATATGCGAACGTAAATATGCTAATTTTCAAGTCTATAACATATATTAAATATAAATTATGACTGAATTGAAATATTTTTCGATTCAATTATAAGTGGCGCTAGAACCTTTATTGCAAATATGGAATCTGTCATACCAACTTTTAGCCAAATTACATACCGTAAAATGTGATAAAATACAAAATAGAAAAAAAACGTCAGTTTTTTTTTCTACCATATCTTTTAAAAAATATTTGTAACAATACAAACTAGCTGTTTCCTTTAAAAAACAGTTAAAATATATACATGAAGTACTTGCCGGTTAAATTAGAAAATATGATAACCGCTCAATTTATTTCCATACTAAAAGTTTTAGAAATAGTTTTAAGTTATCTTTTTGATCACTTAAAGATATCCTGTTACGAATTGAAATATTTTAACGTTCCTTTTGTCCAATATTTAGAGTGAACACATTCATAGCATTGGACGATATATCAGTATATGAAGGAGAATGCAAACCAATCGAGGACAGGAAACCAGACTTTACCTGTGACGAAGGCAAAACGCATATTCCAGATGACTTAAGATGCGATTTCTACGCAGACTGCAAAGACGGTAGCGACGAGATCAACTGTGGACTCAACTGCGACTTCGAAACACAAGAACCAGATCCGTGCAACTGGCGATCAAATTCCATGAATAACATAGCAGGATGGAGCCAAACTTTCGCCAACAATAGCGCAGAACCTAATATAGATCACACAAAGGCTACTGTTGGAGATGGATACTACATGCAAGTGAGTTTTCTGAAAAAGAATATTTACAAGGCCGAAGCACATTTCAATAGTCCCATTCTCATACAGTCTGCCGCTACCTGTCGATTTTTCTTTTGGTATTATTTCTACGCTTTGCAAAATACAGAATCTATTGCCGTCTTTTTTGACTCCGGTCAACAAAGCACTCGGACAGAAATTTTCCGTCTCCAAGGCAGCAAGGAAAATTCGTGGAGAAGAGCCGAAGTTCTCGTTGGCAGAATCCAAAATAGATTTAGCATAGATATCGTTGGTGACAAAAGATCGAAAACAGGCATCCTTGCCATAGACGACTTGAATTTCGAAGACTGTAGCATTCCAAGAGCTGTCAAGGAACCCAAGGCCTGTGAGGACAACGAATATTTATGCCAGAATGGTAACTGCATATCCAAGGACCTCTTGTGCGATTTCGTCGATGACTGTGGTGACTACTCCGATGAAAACAGACTGCAGGCGAAATGTGACGATTTCCCAGGGCGATGCGACTTCGAGAAAAACTACTGCAGTTGGCGAAAATCCCCAGAAACTGATTACATGTGGTCACTTAAAAAATTCACCACATCTCCTTATTACTCTCAGATATATGTAACACGTGACCATACAAGAAATTCGAAAACTGGACAATTTTTGTATTTGGATAATTACTATTATAGCAAAGGAAGAGTCGCTAGGATGTCATCCAATGTAATGGAGGTAGGAGACAGTTCTTGCAAATTTAGGTTCTTCTACACGTATGGCACTGGGTTTAGTTCAACGACATACGATGAATTAAGTGAAACAGGATCTCTCTCTGTTTACTTTCGAAGAGATGAAGTAAATGCTTGGAAGACATTATTTACAACATCAGAACCTCCCGGACAATATTATGAAAAGGTGATGCTGGATCTTGGAGACATTAAAGATCCATTTGAAATAATTGTTGAAAGTAGAGTCGGTGGATCAAGAGCTTACGGCGGATGGGCCGTGGACGACGTTTCGTTTACAAGTGGCTGCATTGCATCCAACAAGTCGTTACCCCTGAGCTTAATTGAGCCAACATCTGAACCCGTTGAGGAATGCGAAGATGGTATGTTCTTCTGCAACGCAGACAAGAATTGCATTTTGAATGAACAACTGTGCGACTTTGTACCCGATTGTTCCGATTCAGAAGATGAAAAGCAGTGCGGAACTTGCACATTTGATGACGATAATAATCCGACTTGCGGTTGGAACGATGTTCGTGGCGGGAAATGGAAAAGGGTAAAAGGCCAAAAGGGTACCAATGGTTTAACACATGATGTGTCTGGAAAAGGATGGTACATGTATGTCACAAAAGAAAAATCTGGTGCTGTGAGTAGTTTGGCAACTTTAAGGTCTGTTAATTTGCAACTAGCGTCTGCCTCATGTCAAATCAGTTTCTATTATTTTATGTCTGGAATCTCCAACAGTGACGCCTCACTGAAACTGCAGTTGCAGACGAACGACAAAAAGGACGTAATGCTGTGGAGAGAAATGTCCGACCAGGGAATGAACTGGCAGTTCGCAACAGTGAGTATTGAAAGAAGAGCCCCAGGCTGGCATCTGGACTTCATTGCTACTCATGTCCTAAGTGCTGGAGATATCGCTCTAGATGAAATATCGTTTTCGGGATGTGCCCCACCTAGCAAGAGAAAATGTGCAAACAAGGAAGAGTTCGCCTGCTTGAATGGCGAGTGCATCAAAAGTTCTCTTGTGTGCGACTTCAGTGCGGATTGTTCGGATAAGTCGGATGAAACGAACTGCACGGCCTACATGGAGAGATGCGATTTCGAGATCGGATTTTGCTCATGGTTAAAGGATCCAAAAGCTAGTTTCCAGTGGCAGTTGACTTCAGGAAAAAAGATTGCCGAAGGAAAGGGCCCCGATAGAGATCACACAAGGAGCGATGAAACAGGAAGTTTTCTTTTGGCTGCACGAGATGATAAACATTACTATAGATACAATCCGAGAATATTCAGTACAGTATTCATGGCCGACACATCTGGAAATTGTAAGCTAAGGTTTTGGCGCCATCTTTATTATCCATATACAAGTAAAATTGCTGTATATATGTTACACGCTGGAGATACTCGTGACATAAAAGTAGATACTTTCGATGGATCAAGTGGGGACGAATGGGAAAGGACAGAAGTCATACTAAAGAGCAAATTCAATTTCAATGTAGTCATTGAAGGGTTACCGAGTGATGGAAGTAAAGGAGAAGTGGCGATTGACGACATTTCGTTTACCGTAGAGTGTGTTCCAATGTACACCATAATCACGACTCCTATACCAACATTGTGGCCTAAAGGCTACTGCGAGAGTAAAGGTTTATTCACTTGTGACGACAACTCTTGCTTGAACTGGGATTCCGTGTGCGACTTCAAAATGGATTGTCCGTACGGCAGGGACGAAAAGAGCTGTCCTGCGTTCTGCGATTTCGAGCTGGGATCGAACTGTGGTTGGAAAGCGGTCACCCAAAAGGGAGATGGGGTGGAAATAAACATCACAATAGCTGGAGACGCAAGAAAGATTACACCAAACGCTCCGAATGTAGACAAGACCACAAACACCGCGCAAGGATCGTATTTGATAGTACACACTAACCTGGAGACCGAAACTGGACCCATCGACGAATACAGAAGTCCGAACTTTTCGTCATCTGCCTCGACTTGCAAGTTCTCCCTCTGGTACGCGGGAAGCATTGCGTTCGGCCGACCCACAGTCATATTCTCGGCTTCGAATTATTCGGTGGACATGGTGAGTCTCGACGGATCCAACACTTGGAAACGAGTGGAATTCGGAATCGGCAGGCAGAGGGATAATTTCACAATCAACGTTCGCAAGAAGGGGACTATGCGCAGGTGGGAATACTTGGCAATCGATGACATTGAGTTCGTCAACTGTGCTTTGCCGAAGAGTGACGCTAACATCTGTTTGGGATTCCGATGCAAACAGACAAAAGCTTGCATTGATTATGATCGCATCTGTGACTTGACAGATGACTGCGGTGATGGATCAGACGAGGACAACTGTGAAGGACGAAGCTATCTGACCACAGATTTCGAGAACGGATTCGGGTTGTTCAAGCAACTGAAGGATGAAAAGTTCGCCACTCTCACATGGGATTTAAAGAGCGACTCGTCACCTGGTCATCTTAACACGAAAGTTGGTCCATATTACGATCACACCCTGTCGAATCCCGACGGACATTACATATCTGTCACAAGAGGAAACACCGGTGCTTTCAACGAAAAGGCTTGGATCATTTCAGAAGTCATAAGAAGTGTTGCGAAGGGTGAATGTCGAATGAGATTCTATTATTTCATGTATGGAGCGGATATTAACCAACTGAATATTTACACCATCCGAAATGAAAATGGAGATTTCACATCAGTTTGGACGCAGACGGGACAAGTGGGTAACTTCTGGATGAGAGGAGCTGTTACTTTGAATGACACCGATCCATTCCAAGTTGTCATGGAAGGAAAGGCTGGAATAAGCACTAAGGATCTTATTGCTGTGGATGACATTTCATTCTCGTCCGGTTGCAAGTAAATATATATTTAATGTTTTGAAGTAATTTCTTAAAAATTTAATCAATATCGGCTTCGAATAGCAAACGAGTATTATGATTTATCTAAGGTAAAAACCCTCAAAATTGTAATTTGCATAAGATTTAAAAAAAAAATGATAAGGAGAGTAAAATAATATTTTATATTACAAGTTATATAAAAAAATTATAAACACCAACATAGACGAATTTATTTTAAATTAATTTAAAAAAATAGATATTTACAAAATTCAAATATTATCTAGAGAGAAATAATATTTTACGTTTAAAACACAATTTCACCATAAAAAGAAATGTTATTTATATACGATTTCTCAAATTTCTAAAGGTATGTAATACTACATTCATCTGGCAGTTTACTTCCTATCTTTAGTGTTATAGTTCCATGATACTGTGGAAGTGTTTTATAGGTTTAATTTTTTAACTTCATTAAAATACATGATTTTGTTTTGAGAGCAATATTTGCATAATATATATTTATTTCACTACTTACTTCTTTCGAACTTAAGTATAATAAGTGCGAAAACAAACTTGCCTAATATGCACATTAAAAATACATTTTTCTACTTATAGGTTGCTAAAGGACCAGACCCTCCCACCGAAAGAAGTCACTGGCACCGTTCCCACAACTACTGTAATCCCGTCTGATTGCAAAGCCACAGAATTCTTCTGCAAGAAAGACAAAGTCTGTATCCCGGGATACAAAAAATGCGACTTCAGATTCGACTGCAAAGACAAGACTGACGAAGAAGGATGTGGTATGTGAAGGATTTATTTTATGTAATTGCTCGTGAATATAATTAAGTAATCCTAATACATAATTCCGTACTCCTTATATATTTTCCAAAGTCTTTAAATATAATTCCCTTGCACATAATTCCGTAGTCCTTTTTTTATAATTATTTTTTCCTAATTAAAATTCTTAACATCTGTTTTGACACACTGCTTTGTAACCACGAACTGTCGTAGCAAAATCTGCTTGTACGGAATTCAAGTGATTCAATTCTAAATATGGAATTGTTTCAAAACAGAAAGTCATTGAAAAATCTGAACTTAGATTGTAGATGAGAAATTGGCTTAAAGAGTCACATGTTTTTCGTATTTAAATTTCGTCGCCAAGCAGCTTTCGTTATTGGAGCTACGTGGTTTTTAAATTAGGCCTTCGATATGTTATATACGAATAATATTTAAAATGCCACTGAGTAAACTTTTCGATGCCTTTTTTATGCTTTAAGATTGCATGAAGTGACAAATTTTAAACGTTTTGTCTATCCAAAAATGTCTCCAAAACGTTGAATGTAAAACAATAAATGAAGACAAAACCCTGCTTTATTTTTGCTAACGTTGTCAACTTATTGATTCTATTAAACGGAAATCAATAAACAAATCTATTTAATTACTAGGTTTAATAAATTTAGTTAATCTTCTTATGAGCTTTTGATATTACATTGGTTTTTTGAGTTTTAAACACTTTATACCTTAAAATAGTATGGCGGGTGTGCTCCTTGTTATCTGACCATGATTAAAAATTAAGTTAAAAATTACATTATTCATGGATCTTTCTAACGAGATAGACCCCGAACCGTCGCCAGTGTGTGATTTTTAGTGCAACATTCATTCATTCATTCATGCCACCAACCAATCATCAAAAAGTGCATGTTAATCTATTGAAATGCATCCAAGTTAAAAAATACTTTATTACCGAAACTAAAGTTAGTCTAAATGTTAATTAAAATATTAATTTTTAAATGTTTTTCGTTCCAGTGAAAGAATCGTGTCACTTTGAAAACAGGGATCTCTGCGGATGGACCATCACGCATAAGTTCAAAGAATCTTCTCCTGCGAGAGCCAAGATGCAGGCCATAGACGACAGCGCCTTCCAATGGATTGCCATTCAAGCAAACGACGAGCACACACAAGTAGGTTTATGCTCATTGAAGTTGGGTTATTGATTCTGACGAACTTTTAAAATACAGGATGTCCACTAAAGTACGTTCTTTATCACCTTCTTAACTGTTGAACGCCGACAGCTAAAGTCACAAAAGTGGAGTCTACGCATAGTAAAGTGCCTATGAGCTATACGATGACGCCACCTACAGCGTCTCTAATGGAAATTTTTGGAACTAGCAGGCCTATCTCTAAAATTATTGGATATACATAAAAATAGTCAATTAAAGTTGTAGTTAAGCGTCAATTTCATTCGAAGAAACACATTGCGAACATGAATGCTATCCGTATAACGATGGCCTGGTTTCTCGCGGTTCTGTATTTTCATATTTTTGTAGTTTTTAATAGGAATACAATTATTAAACCTCAGCGTCTCGTATTATTTCGTTGCCCCCGTATACTATGTGTGCACAGATAAATATTCCAAGTTCTTTAGTAAAAGCTACGTTTTCAAATGTTTGTAGTATAAATAAAATTTTCAATACGTTCTATGGTAACACACTCAACTTGTTATATTCATTAGTAGCACAAGTAAAATCAACTAGACGTTTTTCAGTAACATAAACAAACTTTCATATGATTTGAAAACACAAATTCAACAAGACATCTCGAATTAACACAGGAAATTCTTCATATACATTAGTCGCACAAATAAATAGGTCAAAACGTTTTTTAGTAACAGACAAATGTCCTTATTATTTTGTTGTAGAAGCAAATTCGCCGAGACGGTCTTTGGTAACAAGACAATTTTTCATATTATTTGGTTGCACAAACAAATTCAACAAGATGTTCTTTGGTAATATAGACAACTTTGACGATTTTTGGTTGAACAATTCGATAAGACATTCTTTAGTAAATTGCAATAACTTTTCGATTTTATGTTCCCATTATTATAAATGTTTGTATCGGTTCGCACACTCACATATTATTATTATTTTTTTAGATAAACTTGAATAACCGACCCAAAACGGACCACACCACGAACTCGACAGACGGTTGGTACCTTTTAGCTGACGGAGGTCCCGGACGTAGAGGTGACGTCACTTCACTCACTTCACCTGAAATTTCAGCTACGCATTCTCACTGCTCACTGGACTTCTGGGTGTTCTGTGGACGGTTTTCGTGCAACCTGGAAGTACATGCCGGCAACCCAGATGTACTAATGAATAAAGTGTGGGATGCAGACAAGGCTCTCTATGGAAGTATGTAACACATTTATATTCTGAAGGATTATTATCGAGTTTAAGAGGTCTGATTTTCAAGATTGTTTTTGAATACAAATTATCCCTCTTTGCTGCATAATTGCCTTGATAATCATTTGACTTCCTTTCATTGCACAACAAATTTAGACAAGTTCGTTTTAACGATGCATTTTCACAGTTTGTTGTTTGGAAACCTAAAAAACATTAGAACATTCGGGAAACACAAATAAAATACTTTTAAAGTAATTTTAAATTGACAAACACATTTCAAAGGCCATTTTTTCTTGACATTGGAAAGATTTAGCGGAAATACGACGGATTACTCATAATTTGTTGAATTCTCAACGCCTTTTGTTAGCTCGAGGGTTAAGCTCCATTTTGTGAAACGGAAAGAACAATAATTAGCCGATTAAATGTGTTAAAATATCAGAACTCTGCTTTTGCCTTTGATACGTGGCACTTCGTTTTTCGTTTTCATCACAATCATTCCCTGATTGAACTTTATTGTTTTCACTTTGTATCCTTTATATATATAAAATGATATATCTAAAACACTAAATATATAAATCTTTACGTGTTTGCAAGGAGTTCCTATAAGAAAACAAAATATTTCTCACCAACTTTTGGTTATACAAATAAAAATCATTTTTAGCACCTGAAGGATATGGACGTGTATATATGTTCAGATATCGCCAGGTGTAGTTATTTTTCTAACTGAGAGTCGCTACTCGAATTTAAAGGGGCCAGGCAATATATCTAATTTCATTACGTTCTGTGTATATGCAACACAATTTCACAAAACATTTTTAGCAAAAAAATATTTCTCATCACCTTTTGGCTATACACATAAAATCGTTTTTAGCTCCTAAAGGATATGGACTGTAGACGTTTTTAAGAAGTTTGATATTCAATGGGGGATAGTTAGGAGATACTAGCTGGACCAACCCAGAGAGTTGTTATATTAAATAGAGAGCGCCTTCAATGCCAGACTCTCGTAAGGCCGCGGTGTCAACATTGAAAAAGAAAACCAACATCACGTGGTTTTAGCGCTGCCACATTTGGCGTTCAGTCATCTTGCAGGAGTTCAAAATTTGGTGCACTTTCTTCTTTCTGGTGATAAGGCGTTCTGCCCGTATTCAACTTCTTAACATATATGTAGGTATTTACTTATTTTCAAACAATTTGCGCTAAATATTTCCTCTTCATTAACGAAACGAAAATATAATTTTCTTTGTGTTCAATACTCGAAAAAACGAAACTCTTTATATTTCTCCGGTTTTATTGTTCATATTTTCTTATTGAACTATACAAAATAGCAATTGAAAGAACTTCGCTTATGGTAAATTTTTACATAAAAACATAACGCAATTATTTCAAAAGTACAAAGTAAGAAAAATATCTTTAATATATCTGTTAAACTCCCTTAGATTGTGCCACTCGTTCAAAAAACGATATTTAAATACAAAATTAAACACAAAACCATATTACAATTCTTCGACCTCGTTTAGTTCTGAAAGCCGCCAAGGCCTGCCAAGTAATATTGGCGCATGAGTGAATTGGCATTTCCCCCTATCACGTGGTTTCAATGATGTACACACGGAAATCAGCATTTTTATTCCTCTATTTGTATCATTACGCTATGGACCAACCTTGTTGGAAATTGAACCTGTTGTTGGTCGTCAATATTTGTAGTTGTAAATAAACTATAAACATTGGGTTTCGTTTTTTTTTATCGTTTCAGAAAAATTCGCAAACAATTGGGTTCATGCCAAAGCTCCACTGAGCGCCCTGACCAACTACAAAGTCCGCCTGAGCTCCGTCCGCCCGTACACCGCCCTCAGCGCCGTGTCCGTGGACGACCTGACCTTCGAAGACTGCGCCCCGCCCAAAGTCGTGGACCCGCTGCAAGAGACCTGCGACGGCGGCGAGTTCATGTGCGGCAACGGCAAGTGCATATCGGACAACCTGTTGTGCGACTTCAGCGACGACTGTGGAGATTACAGCGACGAGAGGGAATTCCTGTGCCAAGCGTATGCTGCCAGGTGCAATTTCGACACCAATAATTGCCCGCAGTGGTTGATCGAGCCGGACCAGCAGTTGCAGTGGCATGTTGTGAGTGCGGAGAATTCGCAGTGGTCGGGTCTGCCCATGATGGACCACACCACCAAAACCAGCCAGGGTGAGTGTAGTGAACAGGTAGTTATATTCAAAGATTCATCAATCTTAACAATGGCTTGGCCTATATGAATTGCCTTCAAACTAAATTTGCCTCACATAAGTCCTTGCTAGAAAATAAATACTGACCCTTTTGCATACCACGAATGTCTTTGTTCTTTACGGAATAGTTCTTTTTACGGAACAGTTAATCTCGTGTCTATTCTTTTCCTAATATCTTTGATGAAAATATAAGTATATGTTGTAAAGTGAGTTATTGAGAGAAGAAGCTAACAAAAACTATTGAAAAAGAGCATGCTGTCGTCGTTCATTTCGAAGGACAGGGAAACAAAAGAACAGGTCGTTATTTTGTCAGTAGAGTACAGAGGATAAATTGACCTTACATAAGCTCTAGCCATAAATAAAAAAAATTAAATTCTGCAGCCTTCTTTTTGTTTGCAGTTATTTTGTTTATTATAATTGTACCATATAATCATCTAGTTTATTACCTGATCGAACATGGTTAAAGTATAGTCATAACTATCTTTTAATTTACGGACACTATATAATTATACTAAATCTAGAACAAGTATGCGTAAAATTTCATTCTTAACCCTTTGCACTCCACGAACACTTTGCGATTTGTGCTCTTTCTATGGAACAGTTATTCATCTTTACGTTCTTTTCCACAGATTTTTTTATACTCATAACGGAAAAAAAAATCATAATCTGTTTTGTATTTGCAAGAGAACTAGTTGCAAAACAGATTGATGTTCTAAACACAATATCCTGCTATTCTCGTTTATTTTAAAGAACAGGGAAACAAAAAAACGCTTCGTTATGTTGGCGCCTGAGAGGCGCCTTCGCAGTGCAAAGGGTTAAAAAGATCGCATTGAAAAAAAGCATTAACAAAGTTGCAGAAAGTATTAATTTTTCTTTAAACAATAATTTTCAAATTCTTAAACCAATATTTTTTTGATTTTCATAATGTTTTCTATATTCTATTTGCTGGATCTTTGTTTGCTTTTAATCAAGCAACTTAGAAGTAATCATTCCAAACCAAACACATTTAACTTAAAAGTTTAAAATGGAACATTTAATCAGTAAACGAGGATATTATAGTATATTTTTTACTAACTTATTGTTATGACATCGCAGGAGATTACTGATTCTTTAGTTAACAAAAATATTAATACGAAAAGCACAACCATGAAAAGCTTCCTTTATTTTTTAAATGTAGGATATTCACAATGGTTGGGGTCGCACCATGTTAATAATTAAAAAAAAATATTATAAAAAGTGAACAATTTAATTCTATTTCAGGATTATTCTTGGCGTTTAAATCTGGCTACTGGAACGGAAGAGCGAAACCCAAATTCCGATCTGTTGCCATCGACGGCTACTCTGAAAATTGCAAGGTAAAACAACGTAATAATCTTACATAGAGAATATCAAAGAGATACGCCTGATTATTTTTTATCTCCAAAGCACAAATGGTAAATTATCGAAAAGTAGAAACGTGAATTGAAAAGTATGCAAAGCATTTGAAAGAAATCTACATAGTAGGAGCAAACATTCAAAACGAGGTTTGTTCAAAACGTATGAAAATAGATTATTACATCACTGAATTCGCTGCAAATGTTCTATAACAACTAGCCTATTTTATTCGCATGTTACACATTTTTTTTCCATTGAAATTAATTTGCAAACATTGGAATATGAACACGAGTCATTATTTAAAGTAATTAATCGAAATAACTTAAAGAGATAAAACGTGTTTTGAATGTTTGTTTCTCATATAACCGCTTTTTCATTACAATCATTTGCAACCAATATACTTTGAACACTGCATTAGTAACATAGTCCGGCAACCAATGTGATTCTATTTTAAGGTTACTGTCATTTTGATGAGTGTGTTCCAGAGCAGATTTAAAAATATTTAGATTTGGAATAATTTTTGGCGTTACAATTAAACTATTTCTGGGGCAAGCCTTTCGACTTGCAGCATTAGCGGTACAGTTAATTTTTAAAAACTTTTGTCTAAGAATCTTTTTGAACGCTTCACTGTTATTTTGTATTTTCGGAAGTAATTTTATTGATAAATGTCACATAAGGCGTTTAATGTAATTCAGGTACATCTCAAATAAAACAGGAATTTCAACATTTTAACTACTAAAGTTGCGATAAAAGTGCTACTGAATATACAATTCTCAGATTTAAAATATTTTTTTGTTATATTTACTTACAATAGGGATTAAAAAAAGCAAATTATGCAAACAGATTGCTTCGTAACTTTAATATATCTAGTCTACGTTAAACAAGTATATCATCCATCATTTCAAGTCAAACTGAATTTGAGTATTTAGATATAATTTTTGTATTTAAAAATTGTAAAAGTGTTATGCTACTATTATCAATTAAATAATAAATGAAAATTACTTACCAAATACCAAACTAATATAACTATATCCCAATATTTTTGGCCAAAATATTATTGCTATACCCACATTACATAGGTTTCCTTATCCCATACGCTGTAATTAACGACAAATAGCGTGGCCCTTTGGCTGTTTGTTACAAACCTGTACAATTTTTTTTTACGTTTGAGCATTCAGTAGTCACTGACTACCACAAGAGGCACGTTGAGACCCAGTATTTGGGCCGACAGACCAGTTTTTTAAACACTTGCACTGGACCTGATTTTGAACATTTCACAAATGCAACGATTTTGCGGATCCATGACTTTGAACACTCAGAATCCAAGCCCATCAAATTGCGTTTTCTAACCCGTTCCTGCTCAAACAAAAGGCTTCCACCAACGTTGAAAGCGAGCATCTTTATGTTTTAAACCTCTCTCAGATTTAAAATATTGACGCGTGACGTTATAGCTCATTTACTTGAAATGTAAGGTGGTGATAATATTTTGGCCATTCACTCACTATACATCGGTATCCTTACATCACTAAAGTGACAAGCAATTAATTGTTCTCATAGTTACGCTTCTGGTTCAACTCTGTTTATGGAAACAACAAAATTCGAGTTTACAAGCGAGTCAGCTACAATGAGGGCGGTGAGAAGTTCCTGCAGGAGTTTTCGTCTGATGTCGCCAATTACTGGCACAGGGCTCAAATTGAGATCGTCAACAAGGGAGAAGACTATCAGGTGAGTTTAGAGATTTAATAAACTTTCTAATTCTCGATTAAAGGGTTGCCATCTGAAAGTAGCTCAATTTTAATTTTTTGGAAATTAAATCAATGCAGTTTTTTGTAATATGCTGCGACGAAACTTTTTGTTCACATTGGATCGTTTTCCTGTACATTTTAAATGAAAAAAATCGGAACTTCTTAAAAGCTGCAAATAAAAGATTGTGATTTATGTTTCTAGCCTATCCCAAATGGCCGATTTAAAGCCAATCTGGCAAACCACTGGTGTGAACGACAATACGACTTTGTGTATGACAACAAGTGTTAAACCTGCTTTTCCAATTATCCGCTAAAAACTTGAACTAATTTCTATTCAAGATAATTCAGTCATTTAAATTTTTTATTTTTGTCTTTCAGATCATTTTAGAAGCCAACACCGAGACAGCATATACAGGAAGTATCAACATTGATGATATATCATTATCAGTTGGCTGTCACCTCGCTAATGGTAATCAATAAAATAAGCAACATTTTTAATTTATAAGTTATTTAAAACAAACAAGAAAAATAGAAACTAATAACTCTCCGTCAAAAAAGTTAATTTAAATTATCGTCCTTGACAATTCCTGTAGTCTACAAATAACATTGTATTCTCAAATAGTGCTAAGATTGTGTTTCTAAATAAAATAATAAAAATAATTTGAAACAAAAACCATTAAGTTAATAGATCTTCAAATAAACTACTGTTTTCCTGTATAAAACATTCAATTATAGAATTTGGATGAATGTTTTAGACAGATTTTTTTTTGCTGGTATCTAAATTGAATTTACTTAGTATTTTCGTCATATATTTCCCAACTTTTAAGTCAGCCCCAGTCTATTACATCACGGTATTTTACCTCTTTTTTTACACCTCCCCTTTACATCACGATTAATTTTACAGTTAAAAAACAGTCATCTTAAACTTTCATTTATAAAACATCCGATTAGAAAGATATTTCCAAAAAAAGTTACTGATATAAAAGTCTGTGAATGAAATTTCTGCAATTTTATACAAAGTTTTGTTTCGTCATGTCACCAACCATTGAGACCTCGGCTCCCTCACTTCACGCCACTGTTACGCATGGTAGACCCCTCTCCACCCCTTAAGAACGCGTAACGCAGTGGCGTATGTAAAGGGGGTTGAGGAGGTCAGAACTCCTTTTCATTAGTTTTTAAAATAGTGTATTCTGCTTCTGTTAGGGATAGCGACAAAAAAAAAAAAAACGAGAACGCAGAAACACGTCCTACATAAATACTGGTTAGGTTAGGAATGCTATGAATTCTCAGGACTACCTAAGAGAGGGTGCCATTGCGAGAGAAAGTTTGGATTCTCATTGATTCTAGTGCCCATATATGGATGTGAAACCAGAGTTTTAAAGACATAACTTAGAAGTATGGAATGTACAAATGTGTGAGATTGGTACACAGTTGAAAACTAAATTGCAGTTTATAAGATCACTATTGGAAAAGAAGTGATTTACGAATGAATCAGGAAATAAGAGTAGGAAGGAACTGTGGGTATATTACATATATTTGATAATTTTTTTTTCCAATTTGTACTGATAAAGGTGGATGGGGTGTAATGCCTTCCCCCTCGCCCATAACTCTTCCAATACACATTTTCTGCGTACGCTACTGGCGTAACGTCATAAATTAATAGTCCCTAATATTGGATTTCTTTTCTCAAATGACCAGGACGAGACATTCCTGGCTTGCCCACCATGCCGCCCCCGGAAGATGGCTGCGCCCCTGAAAGACTGGCTTGCCGAAACAAGAAGTGCTACACGCACCTGCAACGATGCGATTTCATCAACGACTGCGGAGACAACACCGACGAAGAACATTGCGGTGAGTTATGCTTTAACCTTTAATGGGATACGGGTAGTAAGGTATATGTGTTGTGTGTCTCTGTAACATGTTTTTTTACTATGACCGAAATATTTGCAATTGTTGCAATTTTTGTCGACTGTTTCAAAGAAGGACTGTAAAGACAGAAGTTTGCTTCGTCAAAATATAATTAAATACTACATTGAATCTTGCAAAAAATAACTTGATTGTACAATTGAGATCGCGAAGTAAATATTGTGCATCTAAATACCAAAAAGAAACTGTATTCAATCTCTAAAATAAGTGAGTACCTTTGCATGTGCATGAATACCTTTATTGAGTAAATCGCCACAAACTTTCAGTTCTTGTTAATGAAATAAAAAAAATGTGTATGTATAAATAAAGAAAAATGGATATTGCTACTATTGCTTTAGAGTTACTTATTTTTAAAAAAATATATTATTAATTAAGGATTTCGCTACTTGATTATATTTTAAAATTGGAACCAATGTTATGCAATATTTATTAATACCAAAGGTTCATTTTTTTTAACGTTTTTTTATATCTGCTTTTAAATTTGGACTACTTAAATGATTTTCCTATTTTTGTGTGTTTGATATTTGCCTTATTCCGAATATTTGAAAACGTCTATTGGTTAATATGTATGAGTGTTCAAGAACCATGTTTTAATTTGGGGAGCGAACGTTGTACTCGTTTGATCACGGCTCTTTGTAAAAAAACGTAAATAAGATTTTGTAAATGATTTGACTTGTATTCAAATTCTACTTTTTACAGATAATTTCAATTGCACAAAACGTGTTTTTGACTATTAAATTAATCAGTTTGGTAACATAGTTGGAGATGAATTCAGTGATGTTTTAATCTCATCATTTTTTGAAATTTTGGACAAAGAACATCTTAAATATTTGCTCCTAATTTATGTAGGTTAACTGCCTAAAGTCTGCATGCATATATAAAGTCTGCATGCATGATTCGGTGACAGTATTTTTTTAATTGGCTTTAAATTAAGAATTATGTATTGCTTTTATTCATATTTGATTCCGAATGGCTAATCTATTTCAAATGTGTTTTACTGTGATAGGAATACAATAATTATGTCCATTTATAGGAACTTCTTGCGATTTCGAAAAGAACGAAACTTGTGGCTGGTTCAACCCTGCCTCATTGAAGGCGAAATGGATTTTGAAGTCAGGAAAACTATCATGGATAAGTACAATGGAGGGTGATCACACGCTTGGAACAGATAAAGGTATGGGCAGGGTGATATTAAGGTATATATTATATGTGGTAGGCAACAGAAGCAACCGACACTTGTGTCGTTATATACAAAAGTATTTCTTGCCTAATAATTATTCACAATTATTTTCAATGATTTAGGCATTTACTTGACGCCTAAAGGCTTGTTATCGAAAGGAGATAAAGCGCAACTTCACACGCAGAACTACGTCATTTCCGGAGCCAATTGCAAACTGTCGTTGTGGTACTACAGGCACGATACACGAAATGCTTCACTGCAAGTTATTTTGGTGCATAACACTAAAAGTCATAAGGTGCGTATGCTTTTCTCAAACAAACACTATAAATAGTGTTGCTGCGTTTGTGTGTGTCACTATAAATATTAAAAATATCATTAAATTATTTTTAACAGGTATGTAATATATACGTTTCTTTTAAATAAAAGGATTTTCTAATATTAAGTTTGGTAGGAAATTGTAAATAAAACAAAAGAATAGTAATAGCTTTAAGAAAAGAAAGCTTAAAAATAAGTTAAATAAATTTAAGGAAAAAAATAGCAATTGTTGAAAAGGTAAACATTTAATAATAGTTTCATACTATTTACCACAGTTTGAAGTTGCTGATGTTAAAATGTATAAAATGAATATTAAATATTTACTTTTTATAATTAAACGGAAAACATCAAGTTTATTAAATACCAGATAAACGAAATTGAACTGCAGACATCTCAAATGACGACACTCTATTGTATCTACAAATAATCAGTAAAATAAGTTAAGATACTGAGTCAGATTAATTGAAATTCCAGTAAATAATTGCTGGATAAATCAAACCTATAATCAAATTGATTTAATGGGAAACCTTTTTTATACCGTCAGCAATAATATTTGAAATCGAGGTAAAATTATCATTGTTCGGAAAATTTATGTTTCCGTATAATATAATATTTTTAAATTTTGTTAAAAGTTGCATTACATAGTATCTTTACATATAATGAATACAGCACATATTTTAAGAACATTCTGTAAGAAATAAAAATAATAATTCATTGCAGCATTGGACACTAACAAAATGTTACATCTAACATTTAGCAGACGATTACACTGTTCAAAATAGGTATTCAAATATAAGTAAAATGTACTCATTTTTGAATACATTCGATGCTTATCATGACTCCGAATACATAAGTTTTAGTTTTGAAAAAGACATGTTCTTAAAAATGAGTACAATGGATAAAAATGAATAAAACGAGTAGATGCTAGCCTATATAGGCTGCCTTCATAAACCACTTTCAACAAATATCGACAATTACAATCAAGGTATTTTCTTTCAAAAATCAATTTACTTATTTAGGAATAATATTCTTTTAGGTCCATGCTACACGAGCGAGTAAAACGCGCGGGAACTAGCCGGTGATTCGAGAATTCACACTACGTGATATGCATCACTGAAAAGCTCGCTCGCGCTTTAAGTTCGTGTAGAATGGGCATTAGTTTCCTGTTTATGCATGTTTTATATTCGTCATTGTTTAGTATGAAGATTTATGGCGGGTCGACGAAGTTGAAGAACCGAAATGGAAGAATGCTGTGGTTGACATCAGAAGTCAGCAACACTTCGCCGTCATAATTGAAGCAGGTCTCGGAGATTCCTATTTGTACAGCTTTGCTATTGATGACATAGAATTTCAGAAGTGTCAAGCTGGTAAGTAGAAAACATGGATGATAAATAATGTTTTAAAGAAATTTTGACTAATAAAAGTAATATTTTAACGAATTAAAAAAATATTTTAACAAACTAAATGGAATTTACGCGAAAAAAGTTGTTACGAACTGTTGTATCTTTGTGGTGAAAATAAATGATTTGAATTATAAAAACACTTAAAAATATAAATAAGCATAAAAGAACCGTTAAAAATTCATATATTTAATTTTGCGTTAAAAAATTTGTTTATATGTTTTTAAAATTATTATGTGGCTCATAAATATAAGAAAAAACCTTCTAGACATTCATGGAAGTAATATTGTTTTTGAGCAATGCATCCAATTTTTAAATTCATAAAAATAATCACTTTCATTGTTTTGTTTTTAAGTTTGAAGGTTTGAGATAGAATTTACTCGTGAGAACAACTTCAGTGAATTGAATTACAAAATAAAAACTTTGTGTGCATCAGCACTGGTTTTTCCGACAACTTTTTTTAAATCACGATTCCAAGTTAAAAATAAATACGAAGCAGTCGTCCTGCCGGAAGGCCGCAGGGATGGCCGGGAGACCATGAACAAAATCGCTTCTGGATATTCTTTCTGACAGGACTTTGATCTGTAAGTTCTATAACTGTTGGTTTTTTCCTTTCGAATAGGTGTTTTGATTATTGTCAGACTTCTATTAACCCTAGATTACAACCCTCAACAAGTGCTAGTCACGGAGTAAAGAAGAAGGTGGAGGTGCGAACAAGTCTAAAACCGGTTTGCAATGTGAAGTAAGCAATCGCTTAAAAAGTAGGAACTGGCGAAGTGTTTGGCGCTATTCCAAAGCACTACTTTGTACCAGTACTTGGCGATAATTTATTTTTCCCTCGTAGGAAAACTACTGCAAACTAGGTTTCTTTGTTCCTAGTTTGGGGTTGCTAACTTACTTCTCATGAAATCTCGCCAAATCATCTCCACCTTTTTCTTTACTCCATGGTGCAAGTTGAGTCAACGAACGAACGGCCGTCGCACATAGGGGTATTTGACCCAAAAAGTTGGCCAAAATTATTTTATTGCATTTTCTATTTTAAAATTACATATTAAAATAAAAAAAATTGAAATAAGTTGAAAATTCAAACGAGTTACCTCTACAGCTGCAAAACAAGACATATCCAAACAAACCAAGAATGCTTAATTTTTAGTAGTACTTATATTGCGTTACTTTCAAACTTTCTAAATTTAAATAGTTTGTTTTATATATATTTTATCCACCCTTTAGATACTCACTAATAATTATTAGTTTTAGATGAAAATAATTATAATAATTTTTTTTTTTAAGTGGAGTTGTCTATTTTTGCAACTATATGTCATGCATATTTACAAAAAAATAATAAACAACCTATATATTTCTAATTATGTATACAAAGTTATATTTTTTGCAAGAAATTAAAAAAAACATTGGGTTTCTTATAAATTTTTTATTTGATTTTTTATGTATTGTATTTCTTCATTTGTGATATCTGCTCTTTCATGTATAAATCTTATCGTGATGGGCCTGAATATCGCAGTGACGATAGTGTAGGATTTTTCTATAGCAATGTATTTTTGTTTTTTAAACCTGTTAATTAAAGAGGCTCTAAAGCAGATTGGAAGATATTCGCATCGGAATCGCAACTATTCTCAAATCTTTGTTTGCATTGTGATTGCTAGGAACCATCACACCCCTATTTGTAAAAAAATTCTACCGATTTTATTTCATCAATATAAACGTATTTAAAGCCTCTCACAAATATGTGATTAATCGCTCACTCGTATGAAGCTTGAAGTTGTATTTCGGTACCAGTAGAAATTATTTGATACGTGTTTGGAATATCGTGTTTGGATATCATTATTTCTTAACCAAAGAAATAGGTTTTTGTCACTAGTTCTTACTACTTCATGTCGTTTACGTGATAACCCAGCTTCCACGAAAATTGTCAAAGCACGAATTGGTGTTAGCTGTGACTTTTTTTGTTCAGCAGTGTGGCTAACAAATGCTTTTCTGTATTTGGCTGCTCTTAAGGGAGACTTTGTGATATTCTTTACTACTTCTGAACCCTCGATATTTCCAGTTTCACGTAGTTTCTTTTGAGTGGCATAGATTAATTCTTCGGATTTGGCTTTTTCTCTTAGCTCCTTGGTTTTGCGTATTTTACTGCGATCACTTAACCCATCAAATGATTTCGAAGGTCGACAAGCGATTTTTTTGTGTGGGAATTTCGATTGAATGTTCCAACCATTTTTGGCGTTTCTTTAGAATTTTTTCTTCTGACATATTAACTGCAAGCCATTTACTTTTAAATCTGGATTTCAAGACCGAGATTTTATGTTTAAATTGCTTTTTTTCTTCATCAGAAAAGGAGGGCTTTGATATTATATAACTTTCCATGTAGTTGAACTTTTTTTATGATACCTTTTTCAGGGCATTTTCTCATAATATCAAAAAGATATTTTCTAGTTAAAAATGTAATTCCCGATGGTCCTAAAATTAAAAAAAAAGTTATGGTAGACCTATCAGTATGTCTTCGTGCTACTTTTCTTACTTTAATCAAAGTTGTTCTTTTATTAAAAATATTTTTCGAATAAAAGCAATATTTTGTACAATGTCATACTTTTTTGCCAGTAAGCCATTAAAAAACGATATTATGTGCATTCCCATTATTAAAGGTATTTCTTCTTACACCCAAAAAATTAAAGTAGTATTTTTTTATTTTGCATAACGATGTATTAATATTATTCAATTATGTTACATCCTTATTATTTTTAAACTTGCTTTAATTAATATTTTCACATACAATCAAATAAAAGGAATATTTTTTACAAGATATCAAAATTCGAACCTGCAGATGTTGGATCCATAAACAAAAAGCTATTTGATCTTAGTTTTCCTTGAAGATACAGAGCAGAATGTACTATTTTTCTCGGAGATACAGAGGAAAATGTACTATTTTTCTCGGAGATACAGTGCAGAATGAAGTCAATCCTAGTACTGCGAATTTACTCATTCCTCTTGGGCGGATGAAACTTGGGCAGCAAATATAAACACTTGGAGTGTCGGGTTTAAGGTCACATTCTTCTTTTGGTGTTCGATTGAAGAGAATTTCCAAGTATCAACACATGAAGGAAGGGGTCGGAAAAAGTTCCCCAACTAGAGCTTTTAATTTATTACCGCCGCAGCCGCACAACCGATAATTTAAAGAAGAGAGATTCTGGGGTTGGGGTTTTCAGACTATGACACTTGCGCAATTGTATACTTACAGTTTCCCTACACTGTATTGTTGTAAAACACGTCTTGTGAAGTATTTAGATAAGCATTCAATGTATGTTCGCTTTGTCACACAGTGAATATCCAGGTGTACTCGAAAAAGTCGTTCTAATAATTTTGGTGAACGCTGCAGAAAAAGCCTCATAAAATCTAAAGGGGGAAAAAGGTGGTGGAAATTTTTGTTCTCCCGTGTAGAAGAATAGTTACTTTATCACTCTGTACTATTCTATATAGTGAAGAGAAGTGAAGAAAGTTAACAAATGTTTTCGTGTTTATAAAATATTCAAAAATTTACATTCAAAATGCACTATAAAAAAAACTTATTGTAAAAGTACACAAAAAAGTTATCAAACATAATATTATATACATTTTTTATCGCAGTCAACTAAAAATATTAGCAGAATTTAAATAAAATAGTTCTGAAAAAAGTTAGTTTTTATTGGTACAAATATGCACCGTTTACAAGTTTTCTACGTTTAACGACAGTGTTGCCACAGAAAATACAGTTAAAATAAAAAAACAGTGCTGCAGAATTGTACTTAAGATAGTTTTTTATCATATGGTTTAATCCAAAATTCAAAATTCTTAATTTAAAAAAATTGACTTTTGGCCAGCTTTTGAGGTCAAATACCCCACTGTGCGTCGTCAGTATGACGAATGTGTAGTAATTTAGGGTTAAGAAAAGTTTGATAATAAATTTGGCAATTTTCTATACTGGACTTTTTAGAAAAATTTCAATTGTTAACATTTATTTTTATTGGACAGATCATCGGCCCCTGGAATGCATGAGCGACGAATGGATGTGCGCAGATGAGTTGAAGTGCATCAAGAACTGGCAGTTCTGCGACTCCAAATACGACTGCTACGACAAGTCCGACGAGCACCAGTGCCGTGAGTAGTGTCCATTTGTATTTTTTACTGCTTTTGATATATGGATACTACGTTTTTTCCCTTACATGTTCTTCTGAAGTTCCAAAAAAAGCTGACTGTATGTAAACAAAATTATTATGATTATAAATTACCAAAATCGGTCATTCGAAACATTGTGCAATTTCGGTATTTTACTAATTTCTGTAACGCTAGCCGCTCACTAGAAACAATTGCATTGCAATTTCTATCAACTGAGCAACTAAAAAATCACGCTGCAACTGTTTCTGATTATTTAACTGTATCTATATCAGGAATGTCTAGCCATACTTTTACCACAATTCATGCAAAATCGCCAAATTGTCGATTATTATCCAAAGCTATAGCATGGTAGCAAGTGAAAGGTTGTTTTGTCCAATTAAAAAAATACTTAGTGAGCGGATACAGTTTAAGTGACAGGCAATCTAATAGTTTAGTTGAAAGTTCGATAGATGTCAGCTAGCCCAAGAGGATGTTAAATTATTTCCTTCAAAATGCTATAATTGCTAACAAAATAATAAATTTAAATTACAAACACGGCATTTTCTTATGTAAGCTACTTGCATTTGAACTATTAACGAATTCGTCATCTATTTAAAGTTAAAGGAAACTCATATAATATAATATACTGAGTGAAGTAGCTTTGAAGAACAATAATAGTATTAATTTGCCAACGCACAAGCCTTTTCTGGCAAATGTATTTTTATAAAGGGTAATGGGTGATGTTGTACTCGAAATATCTTAATCAAATGGTTGTATGAATATTATAGGAAAAGTCAATAAGTTACATGGCGATACAGTAACGTTGTATACAAGAAATTGTTATTGCCTGTCACTTAAAATGATAAAATGGTTAATCAAACCACATCCGTCTTTTTCACCCCTATGTCCATGACACTGGATTGGTTAGTTTCGCTCCGAGACATGGAATCCAACCAATCTAGTATCGGAATGGTTGGATACCCTGCGGTATCTGCAGCGGAAAAAAGACGAGAACATGAGACAAGTCTTTATTTTAAGAAGGCCCACCACCGATCTGCGGACCAGAAGTACAACAGCATAAAATATTAACACTAAACCTACAACCTACCACGCGCGGTCAAATGACCGTTTTTGAAATTTCGTTTAGAATTTCTTGTATACAACGTTACTGTATCGCCATGTAACTTATTGACTTTTCCTATAATATTCATACAACCCATTTTTCAATATTCAAAACTTTCTTTATTGTTTACTTTTCGAAAAAAAATTATAGCATGTCTAGTCTACCACGAGCGGTCATTTGACCATTTGAACAATTCATGTTATTTACGACTAAATTCTTCGGAAAGCGCACTCCTGAAATTGTTTTACGAGTCCACAATGTAATTGTGGATCTACAGTGTTGTGGAAATCCAGCCATCTGGGCACCAAGCGTCCTGCGGGCCAACCAGGCAACGCTGTACAGACCGCGTCGGCCCAACCAGGCGGCACGGGCGCCGACCGACTCATGGCAGGGCGGCGCTGACGGCAACGGAAAATGTGCTATACAAAATACTGTAATTTGTAAAAAAAATTTACTGAAAATGAATGCTTAAATGTATAAATAAAACTTTTCTAAATAGAAAAAAAAATTGTTTACTTTCCAATTACCTAAAATCTCTTTCTATATTAAGAAACATATTTCTTTGAAACGGTCCTTTGATCGCTCATGGTAGGATTAGGAATAGATTAAATGTCGGTAGGTTTAGTGTTAAGGCGCAGTTGAAGTACATAAAGTTCTTATTTCTACAGATAAGCTTCGTATTCACGTGACTGGACATCCCATGGGAATTTTACAGTAGACGATAAAATAAGCATGACTACCTTCATTCAGACCAAATTTGGCATAAAATTGTTCTATTCAATGCGGTTTAAGTGATTCCTAATTGTTATTTAAAATAAATTTATGTGTAAATATTATTTAAAAGTACATATAAGTAAGTATATGTGCTTTACGAGTCGTGCTGTTTTTTTATATAAATTAATGTTTTTTTGCTTTGTTTTAATATTTTCCACTTTTTGAGTTTTGACGGCTATTTTTGTTCAATCTCATTTCCAAAATAAAGAAAATTATAAAAAAGTACTACGAGTCTAAAATCTCTGTCTTATATATAAAAAAAATTATTATTTCAAACTTATTCCCAAACCTTGCAAAGATGACTCTTATCTTTTCTCACCGTTATTAAGTAAGTGATTGCCAAACTTCACCTTGTAAAATTAAACAAGAAATCCATCCATCCGAGTATTTTTCTGTGGCCTAAGGATGGTAATCGCTTGTGTTTGCTAATGCCCATTTTTGATCTATTCTAGGAATCGAACACGGAGACTGCGACTTCGATTCAGAGGATTGGAAAAACGACTGTGATTGGCAGTCAAAGGAATTGGAATTCGAATGGACCAGAGCGAAGGAGGCAAGGAACAACAAGACTGGGCCTCCACGAAATCAAAACCCGAGAATGGATGGTGAGAATTTTCGATTGATCCCTTGAAATTATACACTGTGAAGCATTGAAACTTGCAGTGAAAACATATTTACAAATTTCAGTATTTCCTTTTCACTTCCGAGTTACCTGGAAATAGTTATTGAAACGCCCACCCTTTTTCTGTTGCAGGTTACTTCCTGTTCATTGACAGCTCTAAGCAGGCAGAAGGGGACAGAGCTGGGGTAATGACTCCAGTGTTTAAGGCTAGCGATGGAAAATGCCACCTCAGATTCTGGTATTACATGAAGGGATCCATCACTCTTGGAACTTTGGAGGTAAGCGACTTCTTTAAAACAAATGCAACAATTGTGATACTTCACCAATAATATAAAGCACACAATCAGTAACAAAAATTAAAAAATAAACTATTCAATTTCTTGCAAATGTAAAATATACTCCGATTTATCTATAAGGACTTAAACAAAACAAATTTTCAAGTCTGTGTACAAATTATATACCTCGAGGCCTCTGTTAGTGAATATGATTTCCTACATCTTTCTGGTAGGTATATGTTTGCTTCATGAACCATTTTTGGGCCACTCATATACCTGGTAGAGTAAATTCATAATTATTAATAGTAATTTCAAAGTTCGTAAATACTGTGCTCAGTATGTTAGTGATTCATGGACCGCTTTGAACCACGTCTCACTCATATACCTGGTGTAGTTAATTCATAATTAGATGAGTAGTAATTTTAAAGCTCTTAAACACTGTGTTTATATTCTATGTAGGGTTATGAACGCTTCATTGCTAATTTTTGGTCAGAAATGCAATCGTATACCTAGCGTGTTAATTCATAATTATATGGGTAGTAATTTTAATACTCTTAAATACGATGTTTAAATACTGTTTTAGGTATAAAAATTTTACTAATTTCTTTATATCTGTAAGCAAAGTATCTTCATATCGACTAGGGTTTTTATTGTTGAGTTTGGCAGAACTTTAAATAAATAATTGATTTGAGGATAACATTATCATCCTATTTATTTAAAATAAAAATAATTTAATTATTAATTAACACCCAACACTTCCTAGGATATTCAAATTACTTATATTGATTCTGATAATTTATATTCAAATGACAAATGAAGTTAATTTTTCCAAGAAAATTAACCTTTTTCTTTTGAAAATAAAATTAAACTCGAAGGCACTGTAGCGAGAGAAAAATTATTTTGTGTACGAGAAAAGTGGCTCAGTGAGCGGATACAATTTGAGTTTTTCAATTGTGTATAGCCCACATAGTTCAGTTGTATGTCCGATGATTGCCAGCCCGCGGATAGTCTAAGGCAACCTTAAGTTATTTCTTTCAAAATGCTATAGAAATTATGTAGGTTTTTTTATTGGCATTAGTCTTTCGAGTGTAACGTATTGCATTTTTCTTACAGATAAATTTTAGTTAAGGATGTCTCAGTCAAACAATCCCTTGCATTCTGTGACGTAGTCAATATGTATCTTTTAAAAACTTTTTAAATTTTTTATATGTGAACGTGTGTTCATCTGGCGTAGGTTCGAAGCGAGGGAGTGAACGGCCAGATCTTCCCCGTGTTCTCTGCAAGGTCCAACCAGGGCGACGAGTGGCTGTACCGCCACGTCCCCTTGGGCAACGACCAGGACTACAGGGTGAGCTTCATCGCCACCCGGGGAGGGGACGACGAGACGGACATCGCCATAGACGAGGTTAAGTTCACCAGCGGATGCCTGGAAGGAGGTTAGTATCTCTGTGAATCTCGCCTTAAAGCAACAGTAAGACATCTAAAAATAACGAAAATGAGTTTTCGGTCTTGCTAATATTACCAAATGTGCCTTTATTTAGTGGAACACTCGGACATTTTTATGTCTTCTTTGAAATCCCTGAACTGCAGCCTTAGATATTCAGCATTGAAAAAACAGCAAATTTTTAAATCAATTTTATAGGCAACTCTGTTTATGCTGATATCCTACTGTTTCTCTAAGGCGACGATATATGAAGTGTGTCTGTGTGTTGGTTTTATATACACATCTACAGTTTTATTTTGAGCTAGATGAAATTTTGCATATTTGACCTTCAAAAGAAAAGGAAGGTCACTGTCTACATGACATTTCGACCCCCATATCACCCTCCTTAAAGCAGAAATGACTTCTTACTATAATCGCCAGATGGCGCCATGATGATGAAATCGACTAATACCGAGTGTAAAGCCCGGGTAACGCCGGGTACTTCAGCCAGTAGTGCAGAAACTTCAAAGCGACTGTCTCATAAGTAATACGCAATCAGTTAAACGATTATTATATTTTCATTTTAATACTATTTCGTTATACAACGTTAAACTCCATATTCTATTTTAATAAGAGAATCAAACGAATATAACTTAGGAAGCTGCATATAAATTAATATTGAATATTCGTATTTTCTTGAAATTTTTAACAAAAATTCAAAAGGGCTTTACCAATGCCCTTATTTGTAATAAGTTTGGTAATGTTCAAATTGCCTAGACATACATATTATGACCAAAAATACTTTTATGTTAATTGGAGATTTTAAAGCAAAAGTGTTTTGATGTAACCGATCTGAATCGTTACGCGCCAAGGAAAATATATAGCTAGTTTCTTGTGATTCTACACGTACTCATTTTTTTCTAAGTCTTGCATGTATTCTATTCTAGTTAAATATATATTTATCTTTAGTTCTGAATCAATTCTTATTAATTTCAATTTCAGGAGAAGCGATCGTTCCAACCGGCCCATCGACGTTTTGCTACATAGGCGAGTTCCGCTGCAAATCGGGCGACCAGTGCATCCCGATGGAGTGGAAATGCGATTGCGCCTTCGATTGCAAGGACGGCAGCGACGAATTGAATTGCGACAACGAGTGTGTCTCGACACTTCGTAAGTAATACGTTGTACTTTCATGTGGTCCGATCAGACAAGGGTACAGTCCCACATTCAATTGTGCGTAAGATTAGAACCTATATAGTGGTCTATGATTTAAACCCTTGCTTTCTGTGTTTGCAGCTCCCAAAGAGGTGACCACATCGGGGGCCACCGAACCACCAGCCACCGTGATCCCGCAGAAGCACTGCAAGGACGGCGAGAAGCTGTGCGGGGACGGGGAGACCTGCATCCCGGGACTGCTGCTGTGCGACGGCATCGAAGACTGCCCGGACGGATCGGACGAGAAATACGGATGCCGTAAGTACAAAATGATTTTTTAAAATAAGATATGTGTAGAGATTAAGGAGTACTATACAAAATATGCATCGTCAAATCAAAACAGTCATTTAAGTAGAGTAGCTATTCAATCGGGGCCGGATTGAGGCATAGGCTGCAGCCTAGGGGTCCCGCACCACACCCCAAAGAACAGTCATCTTGTGGAAAAAATTATTTGAAAGAATGACAATTCAAATCCTAATGAAAATAGTGTACTACAATCTTTTTATGATGGAGAAAAGTTCTAAATTTTTTAACAGATTTGTACAATGTAAATATACCCTAATACTTTTATGTTCTTTGAAAAAATGTTTAATTTAGGATTATTATAATGACGTTGTTTATAATGACGTTGTTTTACTTTTTTTAGAAATCAGTTGTTTTTAAGTTTGTTACATTTTTAATTTGCTTACGGTCATTTGAGGGTAAAACAAAGACGAATGTAATATTTAATTATCATTGTCATAGACTTCAGAATGCCATTACACCTTGAGGTTCCTTGAAACCGTTGATATTTGGTAATATAGTATTGGAGATTTACAAAAAAATAGTATATCCAATTTTCATATATGCACTTAAAAAATTATTTAATTTGCAGTTCTGGAATATATATTAAAATATAATAATTTTTTTTAACTCTCCCTCGTTTTTTGTATTCCATACCCCCACACCCGTAGTTGGGAGGCCCCGCATCACAGATTCAGCCTAGGGGCCCACTGCATCTAAATCCCTGTTCTGTATTTAATACTTACTTTAATTTTTAATAGTAGAGTAGCTATTTAATAAAACATTGCACATGAACCTACAGTAATTTAAAGTGGGGATCTTTTGATTCCCATGATCAATTTTATTTCCCAAAGGGGATGTATCCTGACTTTTATGACAAATGTAGCAGTATTTTTGAAATGAAGAGGTTTGTTATGTGCTTTTGGTTCAATGCTGACGTGGTTAGAGTGTATCGGGATAGGACAAATGTATCATTGCGACCTGCAATGAAATCCGCGTGTCACTGATGTTTGAGATGAACATCGGGTGAAAAAGGTGTAAGAGAACAAACCGAGATGCGTTATAATTGAACAACTCTCAATCTAAACCACACGTGTGCCATCGAGTGTGCATCAAACTCTATTACGTATGAGACTATACTCATCAAATGCAACTATATCAATGCTGACAAAAGTTCATTAGCGAGATATGCTGAAGTTCGCCCACTAGTGTCAAAATTAGACGCCTTTCATGCAAGTAATGCCAAAAAATAAACTTATCCAGGCAGCGTTACTCATTGATTATTAACGTGTGGATATATTTATACGTTTGACAAGCAGAATGCACATGAGTGTTAACTGTATCCATAATCTCCAAGGTTATGGATACAGTTAACACGCAAGGTCATTGTTTAGGATTGTTTGGAAAATCACGATGAAACTTATAAAGTTATGCTTGGCCACAGAGTTCTTAGGTTAGTGAGCATTTTGGGGACCACCTGAAAAAAAATATCAGGAGAATAAATTTGCAACAACAAAGTATGTCTAACATTTAGTTATAATTGTGAAGCTTGCTTGAAAGTAATGCTTACATAAAATCAAATTTTTCTTTGTGCGAGGTTTTAACAACAAAAGTTACTGTGAATGTCAGAATAATATTCATAAACTGTGGAAAGTGCCATCATTTAATTTACACTAGAAGAACGAAGCGTTTCCACTGGTCAACACTTTGTAGAAAGATATATGCAGCCACTGTATGGTAGTAAATAGATCCAAAGCACATTCTACACGAACGAATAGAACGCGCGTGATCATTTTCAGATATATCTGTGATTCGAGCAACAAACCACGTGGTTTGGATTCTCGAATCACAGAGCTATCTGGAAATGCTCACGCACTTTTTACTCGTTCATGTAGAATGGGACGTAAGAGTCAAACGTCGGATTCTACAACCCCTCAATTTCTATGTTTACATTCTCAAATCACCATCACTAACTCTTCAGCATCTATCAAATATACAACCATCTGTACATTACATTTGCCAATTTTCCAGCAGATTATTGACTTACTACCTCTTACAGTTGGCATATCTAAAAATGCCACGTGTTTTTTCTACACGTGGTGATTATACTTAATAAACTTTTATTACACAAACTAATACACTTTACTCAAAATTTGAGATAAAATATCGCTATTTCATGTTCCAGAGTACGCAAAGCTGTGTACCGAGAAGTTCTACTTCTGCAAGGACCGAGCCTATCCTCCGTGTGTTGCGCGTGAAAAGCTGTGCGACGGAGTCAAGGATTGCTCGGACGGATCCGACGAGAGCATATGCGACAGTGAGTATTCAATTTTCAAACTCGCTGTTGAGAGCATTATACAGGGTGGTGCAAAATGAACGTTATAATAGTTTAAATGCTTTATAACTTTTTTTGAATAAATTGTTAACATTATTTTGTCTAAATACAGCATATGAATGGAGAATATTGTTAACTTAAACGTGAAAAAGTACGTCTCGCAGGTCTCGTCCATTTTCCGCTTTACGAAGTCGTGCTGTTTCCACCACATGTTGCATGACTTTTCGCAAAATTTCAGGGGTTGTGACACGGATTTCATTGCTAATATTGTTTTTCAGATATTGGTTCCTTACTGAACCTTGTTGATGAAAATTTGCAACCAGGCGATTTATTGTTGGCACTGAGGGTACAGTCCGCAAAATAAAATATCGACGATACGCACGCTGCGTCAGAATACCTGAGTTTCCATTTGAAAAATAAAATTCAATGATTTTTGTTATTTGTTCTATTGTGTACTGTTGCTATTTCAAATTCCCCAAGCCTTCTTTACACAATTCTGAAGCAAAAGAGAAAATGCAATATTATATTTTAAAAAAAGTTATAAAGCATATACATTATAACGTTCATTTTGCACCACCCTGTAGTAGAGCCATTATTTTAGCATCAAAATTACTTCCAAGTTTATTATTTTTAATTTTACCTACGCATGACCTTGCGTAGCTGGAAACTTATAATTCAGATGGTAGTATAACATACTCGTGATAGGAGTATTGCGAGGCAGAATCTCGTCATTTTATGTACAGGTGAGGAATTTGTTTAATTGGTATACATATTTAATACAAAAAAGTTATTAAAAAAATTATTTTAATGTAGTTCATTGCAATATGCACTTTTTTACGAAATATTCAGCTTTAAGCATAAAAAAAAGTAATATAATCTTATCTTTTTTTTTTCTCCAAAAATACACACTTAATTGTTAATTATACTACAAATAAATAACTATGTGAAATTCCTAAAAGGAATAGAATTAAACTTTTTTGTCCTGATATTTTTCGGATCACAATTATTTTTCGATAATTCAAATTTTTTGATAGGTCAATTAATGCTGTATTATTTTTCTGTAGCATGTCCAAAAGATTTCTGCAAAAACGATGGCAACTGCTCTGTTATCAGCCATGCACCCATATGCAAGTAAGTGCTAAAGATTGTTTGCATCTCAAACATGCGCATTAACTTATGACAATCGAATATCTGCGAATTATAAAATATTCATATGACGTAATGAAATAAATTCCTTTTACTAAATGTTATAGTTATAGTAATTAAGAAAAAAAAATTCCGAATTTTACTTCCTTATATTCTGATTTAGGTAATTCATTGATAATTCTCTCGATAATTCTATCTCTCTGATAATCTGTCATGGAATTTTTCGTCATGGGCTCACCGCTATTTTTCAACAATACACATCATCTTTAAATTTATATAAACACTTTATTTTTAATTTTTTTTTGTCAAGTCTGTTTGGTTTGGAGTTAAATTGAAAGCTATTTCTTAAAATTTTATCAATATTAAAAAAAATATTAAACACGTTTATTAAAAAAATTGAATTAACCCCTCCTTCAAAGAAAACAATTTTACAATTCCGATATTTTTCTGACTGCTCGGAAGGATATATTGATATGTTCAGCGCAATTTGTATTTTTAGCACATTGCTTACAGATTACTTCAATCATAAGTTATCCTATTAAAAGTTATCTATTTAAAAACAAATTCATGTTTTTGTCTTTCCTAAATCAAAATTCTTTAAAAAATTTAAACGTTATATATGTATGTTTAAATTTTTTGTTAATATTATATGTGCTTTATGAAAAACAAAAACATGCATTTTTCTTTAAATATATAGCTTTTAAAATATATCTCGAAGAAATTGTTTCAAGACACAGTAAAAAATTATGTATTTTAATTATTTTTTAAATTACGGACTTTCTAGTAAAACTGGACAAAATTAACGCATGTTATTTCGTCCAATAAATATTAGAGTTTAAGTATTAAGAGTTTTTGTGGTTTGTGATTTTAATTCTATTAAAATTTAAAAGTAATGGATCACCCAAAAGTAACAGAATAAGTAGAAATCAATAATTCGAAAAATATAAAAATGAGGTTTTCACATGTATGTTCATAAATACACGATATTTTCTTTAATGACGAAAAATAATATGGTTAGAATAGTTACATTTTACACCGATAGGTGGTGACGCTTCAGTTGTGTTTAGTGCAGTAGTAGTCAGGCAGCACAGTTTGAAATGAAGCAAAATTTTGTTTTGTACAATGTAAACCTTACTAAAATATTGTTTTACAAAAATGTAATGAGACGGCCGTCATTAATTAAAATAGCTGTCAGATAAGGCCCGACGCTCTTCAGAACATCAAAGAAGGGTTCAGTTGTATTTCTTGTCACATTATGACGAATAACTTCTTTCAAAATGACTAGGCGGTAACGGTATGTCTAGTCTATCAATAGCATATGTAACAATGCTGACTATATAATTTTTTGGGGTATTTAAAAAATACATAACTTTCTGTGTATTAACTATGATAACCGCTGTTGTCTATACTTATAAAATTATTGAATTTTTACTTCTTCTCTTATTTTTTATTACGCTGTAGTTTAACATCAAGTATCTTTAAAATTTAGTTTTTCTGTTTCATTTTCTAACAAAATTGTTTCTAAGAATTTTGGAACCGAATGAGAATTATAACTGAATATTTTAATGTTGAACAGGTGCAAAGAGGAATACTCCCAGAATAGATGCGCAAGGTTGAAGGTGGAGCCTCCATTGGAGAAAGAGAACTATCAACGTAAGTACAAATTATATTTCAATTTCAGATAGTATTAATAAATAAGAAAAAATCATGACAAACTAATTTTGTCTGTAATAAAAAAAACTTTTTTTTTAAATGGTAAAAAAAATTCCTTATATAATATCCTGCATGAAAATTACAATGTAAACCTTTTTTAAATTTTTACTTGTAAAACGCTAAATTATATTATTTTACAGGTATGTATTACATTTTTGTAAAACTGCGTCAAAAGACCAGTTTAATTTTATTTAAAGATAAAATCTAACAAGGATTACTCATAGGGTTTTAACGAGGAAAATGTGTTTATGTATGGACTAAAAATATTAACATTGACAGATAGGGTTTGCAATTAAGTTTGTATTTTTTTGGGGGGATGACCCACATACATTTAATAGAGTATCTAGGGAGAGCTAATCCGCTAATGATCTACACCTCATTTCCCGGTGTAAGTTAGGACACAACAGTGTGTCCTAGTAACAACACTTAGCTATATAATATAAATCAATACTCAAAACTTTAAAAGTTGAAAATTTCAAATGCAATTAATACTCTTTTTGCCATTTAAATCAATATAAAATATAAAAAAAAACATTTAAACTTATTTATATAAAAATAATAATAAATGGGCCATTAATATGCCCAGTATTTTCCACGTTAATTTTATGCCTTTCCTTGGTTTCAGTTGAACTTCTTACACTATTTATGATATTTAGGCAATAATAGGGGTTAAGCCTACCATAATTTTACTAGCAAGAAGCTCAATTAGTGGTGATGTCATCACTATGAATTACAGAATTTATGGAAAATGAGTTCGGCAAACTTTCAACAGATGACGCCATAAATTTTCCCCCTTTTGATTACGTTTTTGCAGAATTACAAAACTTCTTTTTTTAATAATAACGCTTATTATTTTTAAGAATTTAAATTAACTTAATCCAATGTAGTATTCGTATATGAGTTAAAGCGGATTGGAACAATATGATTTTCGTAATTTCCTAGTTTAGCTAACTGTTAGGACTAACATGGCGACGTTCGAGCGAAAGCTTTCCCGTTCAGATGTTAGAAATTGACCCTTTAAAAAGGGCCACGTAAGTGTTTTGTATATATAGAAGCTATTCAAAACTGTTTAAAACAGTTATTCCTAACATGTGTTCTTCTGACAAAATGTTATTCACTAGCCTCTAAAAACATTCCAGAAACTGTATAAACCCAGATTTATTCAGGCAAAAGTATATTGAAAAATATTTTACCGAATATATTTCACTAAGTAAGATTTTTTTTTATGAAGAATAAACTTATTCAGAATCAAATATACACTGATCAATGTTTAAGTCTGGATAAATTTATGGTTCGCCAACGTGTTATTTGTCGGACAGGGAAAATTTGAGTTGAACTAATTATACAACTATTTGTTCATTATCATTGAATTCTATTGGCCAAGAAGTAAATAAGATTTTGTTTGTTTGGTTATTACATATATAAAATGCTAGTTTAAGATAAATACCACGCATTTAATTAACATAACAATTAGATGCCTGGTCAGATAGTAATTCATAAATGTTTATTTTGAATGTTTTTTTTTTTGTATGCAGCTGCTGGAGTTGGATGGATTGCAGGTGTTGTAATCGGAACTCTGCTGCTCATGTCAATCATGCTCATCATATGGTACAAGAGGAACACAAACGCGTAAGTGGACGACAAAACACATTTCATTGTGGAATTAAAAGATTTGTACTTCATTTGTTGTGATTTTTACGTCTCAATCTTTTTTTTACAGAGAAAGAACGAGATTGGCACATGCTGTTGATAATCCCGTGTATGGTCTGAATTTGGATACAGTAAGTGACTTGACTTTAATGCTTTTGACATAATATGCTATGAAAATGTATAATAAAGTTAAACATATAAGTAATATCAAGGTTTGGTTTTGGGAGATATTTTTTTGCAACAGATCATTTTCTTTTTGAAGTTAAGGTTACATTTAAGTCTATTTCAGATTAAATATGTGTTAAATACGTTATGGTTTTATCTGATTTAATAACAGATAAAACCTTAAGTTACATTTAAGACTATTTCAGATTAAATATGTGTTAAATACGTTATGGTTTTATCTGATTTAATAACAGTATTTAAACTTATTTATAGCAATATTATGTTTTGAATTTTGGAAAATATATCTATTTTAACATTCCAATTTTCGAGTTTTATTTATTATTGATCATTTTGAAAATTTATTGTATCAGATAAAATAATTGCACTAAAACTGCCATTTCCCCATTGTAACTTATTTTTCATTACAAAATAGCAGTTAATTAGTTTTTGCATACCAGTATTGATCTACGAATTTTTATTTGAATTTCAATTGTGTAGTAACATATATTTACTAATTTTTTTAGCTTACGTTTGGTGAACTCAACTCCCACATGCCTGTTCGGCGGGAAGATGTAAGTACTAAAATTTTTTCGTAATAAATGATTAAAATAATATTTACTTATGGTTCTGCAGTTTTTCTCAAAAATCGCCCATTTTTATAGAGAGCAGAAACACGTCTTCCATAAATGCTTGTTATGTTAGGAATGCTAAAAATTCGCAGGACTACTGAAGAGTGGTTGCCATCGCGAGAGAAAGTTTCGGTTCTTATTGATTCTAGTGACCATATATGGATGTAAAACTAGGGATTTGGAGACATAACTTTGAAGTATGGAATGCACAAATGCGTGGGATTGACGGGCAATGGAAAACAATATTAATTTAGAAGATCGCTATTGGAAAATAAGTGATTTAGGAATGGATCAGAAAATAAGAGTCGAACGGAACTATTGCATATATTTGATATTTTATTTCCCAATTTATACTAATGAAGGTGGGAGGTGTATAATGACTCCCTTCCCCCCATAACCCCCATACATATTTTCTGCGTACGCTACTGTTACAAATTGTGTATTTTAAATAATATGTACATTGTCTAAAAAACTGAAGATCCCCCAACATAAAATTTGATAACTCTAAAGGTTAATAGATACATGTATACAATACATAAAATTATATCTTTTTAAAAATATAATTATTTTATAATTTATATTAATTCATAAAAATATTATATTAAACACTATTTGATAAATTATAACATCTTTTTTTTTAACAGGGAGCTGGAGCCACAGCAATAGAAAATCCTCTATACGCATTCAAGTCAGAAATTAAATGAAGGATACAATAGATTCCACCAATCAAACTTTACATCTTTTCCATACTCATTGAGCCCTGATCTAAAACTCCTTCATCTGCAATGAAAAGTTCATGAGAGATTCAACTGTGATATGTGTACATATTTGTTGTCGGCGATAAAAGGCATATTTTTTTTTGTATTGAATTGCCATCCCACGGAAAGAAGTGAAGTCTCATGAAAAGAAGCACCCTGTGAGAATGTTGTTAAAGGTCTACTTATATGATTTATTTAGATAATTATGGATATACATCCATGTTTGTGAATTTTTCAATGTTGTTATATTAATAAATAATTTATTTGAGAATTGTGTAATTTGTTTTGTTCGATTTTATATGATTTTTAACTTCTTGATGTAGGTTATACTTTTTTTTTCAATCTAATAAATGTTTCACATCATATTTCTACTTAATTCGCTTTAATGTAATTTTTTGTAATGTCATTTTCAAATTTGTTTTCTTTCTTCTGGATACTTTTCTTGTAATGAAAAATGTATTTAATTATTTTTGAGGATATTGTATTGGCATTGCTAAATTTAATTAATTGTTTGAATTCAAAGGTAAAAAAAAATAAAAAAACAACAACGGGAAAATGGTAATAAAAGTTGTAAAAAATAAATTTCATGTTCTGCCATGTGTAAGACGTATTAAGTGTTTAAACTAATATATTAGATATTAACCATATTTAAAAATATAATATAAACTAACGTTACAATAATAGACTGTAATTTATACATCAAAGTCTTTTGATTTATGAATATTTTGAATTTGAAAATAGTGTGCTATTTGATTGGCCAGCTTATTCACCAATCTTGAATACGATCGAATATATCTGGGACATATTGGAGAGTTAGCACCCTCCAGAAGCTCATGTGCCTTTTTACACGAGTGAACATTTATACCGTACGTAGGACAGGAATAACAATGCAATTGTGAATATAAAAGACAATTCTTGTGGTATATATGCGTTCGTAGATAGGGGCTCTCAGTTGCCTAATGGATACAGGCGTTCGGCTAGTAAATTAGAGGATTGCGAGTTCGAGCGACACTGATGGATTTAACAAGGAAAGTAAAAATGCAGTGATCTTGCGATCGGATGGTTTCCATCATCAATACTAAAAACACTAGGTCGTCTAAAAATATCCAACAAATTATGCTGGCTGGTGCACGATAAATCTGATCGTTGCCCAATGTCCTTACGCCAATTGAGGTTGCGTTGGGTGCAATCTCAGGTGTTGTCCTCGTCATCTGACCATGGTTCAAAAATACGAGGCATTGTTCCCGGGTCTGTCCTTCGGGATAGGCTTCGAATCGTCAGCAATAATCCAATGTGTAGCTGTAGTGCGACGTTATTTAACCAAAACCAAAGCGTTCTAGAGGGTTTTTCACAATATTTATTAGGCCGAGTGGATTAAGGCGTCAGCTGGGAATCCAAAGGGTCCCCGGTTCGAAACTTTGCGCGGACTAGACCAAAGAATAGTAAAAAGTAGTGATATTGCGATCGGAGGATTGCCAACTTCACTACCAAAATACTAGAATGTCGTCCAGAACATCCACAAAGAATTAATGGCGTGTATACGGGACTGGTGCACGATAAATCTGATCAGGATCCAAAGTCCCGACGTCTATTGAAGGCGTTGGGAGCCAGCTCAGGTGTTGTCCCCGTTATATGAATATAGTTTAAAAATACGAGGCATCGTTTCCGGGTATTTCCTTCGAGATAGGCCCCGAACCGTCGCCAATAGCCCACTGTGCAGGAGCAAATAGATTGGGACCAGTTTTGCTAGGGCTTGAGCTTCTGTAGTTAGTATGGACTTGACATAGAAAAGTAAAAAAGTAGTGATCTTGCGATCGGAGGGTTGCCAGCTTTGCTACAAAAATACTAGAAAGTCGTCCAGAATATCCAACAAATTATACTGGCGTGTATACGGGACTGGTGCACGATAAATCTGATCGGGATCCAAAGTCCCGACGTCTATTAAAGGCGTTGGGTGCCAGCTCAGGTGTTGTCCCCGTCATCTGAATATAGTTCAAAAATACGAGGCATCGTTCCCGGGTCTTTCCTTCCGGATAGGCCCCGAACCGTCGACAATAGACCACTGTTCAGCTCTAGTGCGACGTTAATTAACAAAACCAATCCCTTCTTGTTTGCGGACCGGTACACCAGGCGGCGTTGGCGGTGTGCTTGTTGTGATGGGCGGTTCTGTTTTCGTTCTACAGTTCAGCCCCTATTTGTGTATCGGCCAATATATCCGGTGTAATTATACACGAGTAGAAGCACCATGCTAAACTAGAGAGGGTTTAGTGACAAAACGTTACTTAATGCACTTCATAGACGCGGCTGTTTATTTGTTGTTGTTGGAATCGTGCACTGTACAATCCGAATTTGTGGTGCCTGTCCACTTTGAAAGTCGGCTGATTCTTTCGGCGGCTCGGTTCTCGTCTGTTCTGATAGAAGTTTATTTCTGTCTCGTGTCCAAAGTCCTCAGCCTTGCAAAGCAGCCCATGTAAGTGATACCAGAAACTTTCTTGCAGAAATAATGTGCCTGAACTGTATTATAGAACAATTCCTCATTCTTTTGAAGTTCGTTAGTGTACAGTGTTTGCAATCCTACCTAGTTTGTTGTGTGTTGTCACGCCATAATAAAATGTTGTAATATATATATAAAATGGTATTGTTATTATTTTCTGTGTTTAAATCAATTCTGGGCATCCACGTCCTTCACGTTGATATAACGCCCGATATGCACCCACCATACTCGTGCCTCGTAATAACCTTACTAAAGCCTTGCGGCAATTACTATGTTTAAAGTAGAATACTACTATATTATGAGATGACGTCAAAAAATATATAAATAAATTTTTGTTGGATTTTCATTAAATACTTTTTAAATCTCCTTTACTTTACTATTGGTCTCGCCGTCTATTTAATAAAAAAAATTCTTAAATACTTTCGCAAAGTTCAATCAAATGTTGATGTTCCTTGGTCTGTTCTATACAAGATAAAGTTTTTCATGATTTTATTTTCACACTTCAGTAAATTAAAATTGAAAATTATTGGTTGGGTACTAAAACTCTAGGAAGTTGTCTAAAAATATCCAACAAATTATACTGGCGAATATACGGGACTGGTGCACGATAAATCTGATCGTGGTCCAAAGTCCTGATACCTCTTGAAACAGTGAGTGCCAGCTCAAGTGTTGTTCTCGTCATCTGAACATGGTTCAAAAATACGAGGCATCGTTCCCGGGTCTTTCCTTCGAGGTAGGCCCTGAATAGTTGCCAATAGTTCATTATGCAGCTGTAGTGTGACGTTAATTAATTAAACCAAACCAGGTTATTTCTGTGGCAGTGCTTCTGTCCGCCGCAGGTCACTCTTGCCGAGTGGCACGGAACTGTGGGTTGTGCGAAATAAAATGATGTCCTGGCGAGGCAGAGAAAACGGTACCTGGAAGCTGATTGTATACAGGCGGACGAGTTGCCAATTGTAATGGCTCCTAATATTTTTGTGTATAACACGTGTTTTGTTTCCTTCTCTTGGAAAAGTTATTTTACGTTAATCACGTGTACCCTGGAAAAGGTAAGTGCACAATTGTGTTATGTAACAACCAATTTAAAAGTATACTAATGGATTTTCTAATCGTTTGCTTCCAATTTAGGTTACAAATCATTTTGCTCACCAACTGGTTTTGATTTGTTTAATTAACGTTGCACTAGAGCTGCAACAGGGGGCTTTTGGCGACGGTTCGGGGTCTATCTCGATTTTGGTTTTGTTTTGTTAATTAACTTCGCACTAGAGCTGCACAGTGGGCTATTGGCGACGGTTCGGGGTCAATCTCGAAGGAAAGACCCGGGAACACATACACATTCACACACACATTCATACATGCACCTCGTTATTTTAGAACCATGGTCAGATGACGAGGAAACACCTGAACTGGCATCCAACGCCTTCAATAGACGTCGGGACTTTGGACCCCGATCAGATTTATCGTGCACCAGTCCCATATACACGCCAGTATAATTTGTTGGATATTCTGGACGACTTTCTAGTATTTTGTATCGAAGTTGGCAACCCTCCGATCGCAAGATCACTACTTTTTTACTCTTCTATGTCAAGTCCATTTCACGGATTCGAACCACCAATCCTCTGATTAGTAGCTGAACGCATTACCAACTGAGCAACTGGGGCTCCAAGGGTCTATTTCGAAGGAAAGACCCGGGAACACATACACATTCACACACACCTTAATGCGCTTTTAATTTACTAGTCAAGCAAAAAAAAAATGTTTCCAGTTGTTAAAGTGAATGTTACCTGTTTCCATAAGATGTTCGCTGTGTTGAGTATGTTTTGCAGTAAGAGGGTAATTTGCTTTAAAATGTGATTTTTAAAAAATCTATATATTTTTAATTTTCAATTAATTTATATGGTGTATTTTTCTTTACCCCACTGAAGTATAAGAGCAATAATTGGACGATCGAATCAATCCAAATTATCCAATTTTCACAACAAAAAAAAACTTCAGGAAGTCATTTAAAGTTTTTTAGTTTTTAAAATAATTTTGATAGTGAAAATTTATTTGTTGGTGCTGTTTTTTTCTTATTGTTTTTTACAACTGAAACTTTCTAATATAAGAACTTGGGTATTTCAAACTAATAAAAAATTAATAACTTTTGTAACCGTATAATTTGTGTTTTATTATTTTTAACAAAGTCATTAGCCCTATATTTTTAACAAAAAAAAAGTTATCACCCTCTTTGGTGTCTTTAAGGACACAACCTGGGTCTTGACCGGCTATTTACTCTTCGAGCTGGTCGGGGAGGGAGTATCCTGTAAATTTACTTTTCATGGTATGTAGCAAAAACATGCCGATTATGGGCGGCCAGGATGTCAAACGGTTTAAGTCACAAATATTTGAAAATGAACTAACACCATTTTCATTTACTAGCCAGCAAGATCTATCATCTGTCCAAGTAGTGCGGCTCCAAATTTCAAAGGGCTGATCAATAACGAGTCGAACGCTATTTCACTTAACATTATTACCAAAGTCGAGTAGCTAAATTTAAACCAGTGACGGATTTAACAGGCCCTTTTACTTGGCAATAGCCCAATTGCGGCCCAAGAGAGCCAGGTTTACCATATTATCAAAGAAGAAAACAATTGTTTATTGCCCAGACAAAAGGTTGTTATGGGCCGTAATTGGAACTTTCCGTTTTACTTTGGGACCCCCTTGATTCCAGAAATTAAAAAATAACACATATATATATATTTTTTCATATTTCACTGCAGTTTTCACTCTGGATTCCCTTACCCTTTCTCATATGTGTAGATTGATGCCCTTCTTCGACGGGCCTATTCCTTGTCACAGTACGGGGGCCGATTACCGAAAAGGCAAGTGAAGACAGTACTTATATCGCATAGCAGTAGATTAGCAGACGTATAGCCCTTCGAAAATGTTCCAGCGGGACACTATAAACTATAATATTGATTTAAAATTTAATATTTTAATAGATTTTAATATTATTATTTTTTGTAGGGTCTATACAATGACTCCCGAAAATTAACCGATTAGATAGATAAGGATTTCTATAAAAGTGATTTGCAATAAATTTCAGAATTAAAAAAAAATAACAAAGTTTTTCTACGTCACACGAACCCTGGGACCACCTTCCCCCATGACTCGTCACAGACCCGCATGATAGATTCCTCCCCCAAGGGTGTGTGACGTAATAACTGAAAACTGATCACCTCGAAAGCTTTGCACCTGTGCCCTTTCTCTTAAGATTAAAAGCAATGGCAGATTTATCTCGAAACTGTGTTTTTGATTTTACTACTTGACAACCAACCCGCCCACATTAAAATTATGTGTTGATTGTAGCATTTTATTTTGATTTTTATAAATCCAACTTATAAAATACTTTGTAAACCTATGAAGTCATCGAGAAAATCTCGGAAAACCTTTATTGAAATGTTTTGTTCAAGGAACATTATTTAAAAATATTTTACACTGATAACCCCCATGCCACACTTTGATGGATATCTGGGGCCCTAACATCAACTCGGCGGAATCGTTCCGCGTTGGGATCGATCTCACAGGAAGTGACGTTTGACGATATCAATCCCTAGAGTGAGATCTTACGCGGCTCGTGGTTGGTTGTGGGATTGGCTCTTGGGATTGTATTGTGGAATCGTTTTGTAGTGGTTTCGGTCAATTGGTTGGATTTACGTCGCATTACAGCTGCAAATTGGGCCATTGGGACTGTTCTAGGTCTATCTCGAAGGAAAGACCAGGGAACGATGCCTCGTATTTTTGAACCATGGTCAGATGACGAGGATGTGCAGTGGAAGTTCTGATGAATAAAAGCAATCTTTTATAATTTACAAGTGAAAAAAAATACAATATTACACATTAGATAGTTAAATATAGTTTTTTATAAATATATAATGCAATTATAGTTTTTTATAAATATCTATAACAAAAAATTTGTTATTTATCGTTTATATATTTAGATATTAATAAACTAAGGAATGTCTTCTGCCAGACAGTTTTGTATGGTTACCCTAGTCAATTTTTTTTTTTAGTTTTCCTGGGTCTCCGTGGCCAAGCGGTTAAAGGCGTCAGCTGGGAATTCGAATATTCCTGGTCTGGTTCGAACCTTAGCGATGGACTTGACAAAGAAAAGTAAAAAGTAGTGATCTTGTGATCGTAGGATTGCCAGCTTCACTACAAAATACTAGAAAAGTCGTCCAGAACATCCGTAAAAATTAACGGCGTGTATACGGGACTGGTGCACGATAAATCTGATCGGGATCCAAAGTTTCGACATCTATTGAAGGCGTTGGGTGCCAGTTCAGGTGTTTCCTCGTCATCTGACCACGTTCTAAAATAGCGAGGTGCATGTATGAATGTGTATGTGTTCCCAGGTCTTTCCTTCGAGATAGACCCCGAACCGTCGCCAATAGCTCACTGTTTAGCTCTAGTGCGACGTTAATTAACAAAAAAAAAACCCAAAAAATCCTTCGGTTTGGCGGAATGGTTGGTTGTTTAAAAAACATTGCACTAGAGCTGTACAATGGGCTATTGGTGACGGTTCGGGGTCTATCTCGAAGGAAAGACCAGGGAACGATGCCCTCGTATTTTTTAACCATGGTCAGATGACGAGGCCAACACCTGAGCTGGCACCCGACGCAACCTCAATTGGCGTTAGGACATCGGACCCCGATCAGATTTATCGTGTAACAGTCCCGTATACTCGCCAGTATAATTTGCTGGATGCTCTGGATGACTTTCTAGTATTTTTGTAGCGAAGCTGGCAATTCACCGATCGCATCTCACTACTTCTGTACTTTTCTTTGTTAAGTCCATCGCACGCGTTCGAACTAGCAATCCTCTGATTACTAGCTAAACTTTATCCAAAAGTTTTGATGGGAATCCATAACTGTGAGCTTGACGTTCTGTCCACTCGAACACTACGGAGCGGGGTGTTACAGATATTTGGTTGGTTTGGTTAGTTAACGTCGTGCTAGAGCTATATTATGGGCTATGCTATTGGAGACGGTTCAGGGCCTATGCTTCGTATTTTTGAACCATGGTCAGATGATGATCAGTTATTTCGATACAAAGAAGATAGTCAGAATGATGTTGCGGCATATAATATTATAGTTAGGTTTACCATAATTTATTTTAGTAAAATTCGGAAAGTGTAATAATTCCTTACTAACTACCCTCTTTCCTAAAACAAGCACGGAGTTTGAGTGAGCTCAGACGTAAACTTGAAATAAAAACTGTCCGGACGAAATCCGGTTATATCGTGACCCAAATTTTAGTACAAAAATTATTATCTAATATTTAAAAGTGAAACCTGTTGCATATGGTACACACTATTTTGTTCGAAAACATTACAAATTGTGTGATCATTTTCACTTTTGTACGATGTTCTGTTATAATATTTTAACTATTTATAATGTATCGTATTTACTCATTACGCTTAAACATATTGCACACTAAAAACATAATTTTATTTCTTCTGTAACAAATATCATAAAATTCTATTAAAACGCATTAATTAAGGACAATAGTATTATTTTGCAAGTATTTATTATAATATATATAAACAGTTCCATAATAAAATAACATATATTCACGAAGTATTCCAATTTTTTTTACTAAATACATAATTATTTTAAATCAAAAATTAATTTCCGTATCTACTAATTTTCATTTAAGTAATTTTGATTTTTTTTTAATATTGATCCAGATATAATATAAATGTTATTTTTTTTTCAAAATTTACTTAAGTATTTCTTTCATTTGTAATAGGTTTTTTTTAAAAAAATGTTTCTTTTATTGTACCTTGTACATAGCTAAATATTAAATTTATTAACTATGTTATATCTTCCTGATTAAAATGTATTTCTTCTCAATGCATAAAAAGAGGCATTTTATGCCACAAAATAAAAAAATATATATTTTTCAAACTTAGGTCACCGGCAACGCCGGGCTACATGACTAAGTTGAAAATTATTCATCTAAAAATGAACAGAATAATGAAAACTACAAAAGATAGCTTTTAGCTTGAAATCTCGATGGAAATCTCTTGGATTTTCTCGAATCTCGATCCCACCTAGTCGGAAATCTGTTGGAAACGATCCCACCTACTGTTGGAAAAGATCCCACCTTGTCATTGAATCGTGGGATCTATCTCAACCGAGACATCGTATTGACCATGCGCAGTGAAAGAAAGTGACTTATTTCCGGTCGTTTTCAAACACTTGACCTATCGTGAAAGGGCTTTTATTGAGATTGCGATAAGAAAAGCGCGCGAAAACGATCTCGCATTCGAAGTCACTTTACAATCCCAACTCTTTCTGTCGGCATCTCAAAGGAAATATCACGTGACCTTTCGATTCCAACAGAAAGTCTTGACATCTCGAGATGATGCTAGGGCCCCTGATACATCTAAAATCCCCACAGGTAAGCTGATCTATTGTGATTTTGATTAGGATATCACAATAAGTTGATTAGATAACATACACGTCTGAACCCTTATTACTTTTCTTATTCGTTTTATCATACCTGATCATCGAAACAATGCATTGTCTTATCAGAGGAACGGTTTTAAAATAATAATACATCTTCTTGGATTCAGTCAAGATTCGATAATCTTTGGCTTGGGGGAGTTTCATGATGTTAGTTTCCAACACCCCGATTTTTAGTCAAATTTGGGATTAGTTTTAAATTTAGATTCCTTTCGTAGGTAAGTTGGAGAAAAGTTTACGAGAAAGAGTAAAGTAGGAAGCTTCTAAAGTAAGCAATTATAAAAAATTGAGGTGTGTATTTTAATGAAAAAGATCGGAATGAATGGCTAAATAGAGGAAATTGCGACTTTCGTTGTGCCATGGGGCCTGTTAAAACCGGCCTTTTGGTGTTGTTCCTGTATGGTTTTTATGCAGCAGGTAGGCTTATGTCAATTATGTTATTTATTTTCTAAGATAAAATAATCTTTTGATATGTATTTCAAATTATTTATAACATATTTTGTATTCCTTTATATACATTTCATATTATTTAAATATACTTTTCATATATTTCAAATCATTAACTATATATTTCAAATCATTAACTATATATTTCAAATCATTAACTATATATTTCAAATCATTAACTATATATTTCAAATCATTAACTATATATTTCAAATCATTAACTATATATTTCAAATCATTAACTATATATTTCAAATCATTAACTATACATTTCAAATCATTAACTATATATTTCAAATCATTAACTATATATTTCAAATCATTAACTATACATTTCAAATCATTAACTATATATTTCAAATCATTAACTATATATTTCAAATCATTAACTATATATTTCAAATCATTAACTATATATTTCAAATCATTAACTATATATTTCAAATCATTAACTATATATTTCAAATCATTAACTATATATTTCAAATCATTAACTATATATTTCAAATCATTAACTATATATTTCAAATCATTAACTATATATTTCAAATCATTAACTATATATTTCAAATCATTAACTATATATTTCAAATCATTAACTATATATTTCAAATCATTAACTATATATTTCAAATCATTAACTATATATTTCAAATCATTAACTATATATTTCAAATCATTAACTATATATTTCAAATCATTAACTATATATTTCAAATCATTAACTATATATTTCAAATCATTAACTATATATTTCAAATCATTAACTATATATTTCAAATTATTAACTATATATTTCAAACCATTAACTATATATTTCGTATTATTTATAACCTACTGCATACGCCTTGTTCATATTCTTTATAATGTGTTACATTGTTTATATTCTCTTCCATATTATTTATTTTCTATTTTATACTCTTTATTTCATACTCTTTATAAACTCTATTTTAAACTCTTTATTTTATACTCTTTATAAACTCTATTTTAAACTCTTTATTTTATACTCTTTATAAACTCTATTTTAAACTCTTTATTTTATACTCTTTATAAACTCTATTTTAAACTCTTTATTTTATACTCTTTATAAACTCTTTGTTTTATACTCTTTATAAACTCTATTTTAAACTCTTTATTTCATACTCTTTATAAACTCTATTTTATACTCTTTATTTCATACTCTTTATAAACTCTATTTTAAACTCTTTATTTTATACTCTTTATAAACTCTTTGTTTCATACTCTTTATAAACTCTATTTTAAACTCTTTATTTTATACTCTTTATAAACTCTTTATTTTATACTCTTTATAAACTCTTTATTTCATACTCTTTATAAACTCTATTTTAAACTCTTTATTTTATACTCTTTATAAACTCTTTGTTTCATACTCTTTATAAACTCTATTTTAAACTCTTTATTTTATACTCTTTATAAACTCTTTATTTTATACTCTTTATAAACTCTTTATTTCATACTCTTTATAAACTCTATTTTAAACTCTTTATTTTATACTCTTTATAAACTCTTTGTTTTATACTCTTTATAAACTCTATTTTAAACTCTTTATTACACTATTTATTATAAAACTCCTTGCAAAGACTTTTTAAATTTGATTAAAGGTTGGATATTTTGTAAAACAAATTTGTGAAAATTGTCATTCACATTTATAAGTTGCGCAATTGTTTATGAATTGTTTAAGAGATCCGACAGAAGAATGATGATACTTCTTCTAGATCAGTAGTTTCCAATCTTTTGGTGGCCTTGAACCACCTAGTTGAAAGTTTGGTAAAGTGCGGACCACCATTTGCTATTGACAATAAAAAAAAATTAGAGTACCAAATATAAATGCAATACGGATACTGAATATAATTCAGGTGTTAAACACTGTATGTTGAAATTAATTTTTAATCATCAACATCAATATGCTTTTTAACACTTGGATAACATAAAATAAATTTTTAAAGCTATATGAGGAAAGACTTCACTTATATTTTTCTTTCCAAACCCACTTGTTTGATTCATAAAATATATTTGCATATTCAAAACAACTGCAAGTATCGTTATACTTCAGCAATGAAAATATAATAAAAATGTAGGTGTTTTTTTTCCATCTAACAGTATTTCATTACCGTAAAATGTTTGGATTCCATTTTTTTGGCATTTACAGAACACATTCTCAAACAATGCCTGATTATTATTTTTGAAAAACCTTCACAATACTTTTTATGAGACCAAAGCTCCACGAACCACTTTGACTTTCTCGCTGAACACCAGGGGTCTGCGAACCTCGGATTGGGAACCACTGTCCTATGGGGATATTCTTCTAGAGAAGTTCCATTTCTCATAGATATACAGAGCATACTGATTTTTAACGTTTCTTAAAGGGGACTTTCATCATATTTCTCGTTTCACATTCCGGTATAATACAATTATAGCCCTATAGAATATATAGAGCACGTTATAATCTTGATTTCAATAGCTAAAACCCGTATATCATCTTCCCCTTCTGCCCCCTCACCCAATTATTTATATATTATTTCAAATAAGACAGTGCAGTTTGTGATTTAATAAATAAGTGTTTGTATACAAACACCTTTTACTTACTAGAAAAAAATATTATATTAAAAAGAATAAAAATTCTTAACACTAATGTAGTTAAGTAATAAATGGTAAATTACTTGTCATATATACAGCTATTATTCTACTTTTAAAGCACTAGTCATAAAAAAAATAACTTGCACATACCAAATAATTGGTTAATTGCATGTAATTAATCTGATATAGCTTAATAAATAAGCAAATCAATAGTTTTATAAAATTAAAAAATTCATTAACATTTTGTTTGCTAATTTACTTGAAGAAACAAAAGTTAAATATTACAGGATGCATTTGATCATTTTTAGACTTCTTTTTTTTATAAGTATTTTTTCAGTGTATTAGAACAAGAATACTTTCTATATAGCTAAATTACTTTTAAAAAAAATTAAAAGTATTGTAAAAACACTCATAGAAATAACATTCATTTTTTTTATATAACTATTATTGTCAAGTTTACTTTTGTCATATTTTACAATTGTTTCGTCATTTAACCACGTAACTTTTGACAAAAGAATCCTCATTTTTAAAGAAAGTAATTTACTCATATTCCTTTACGGCCCTTTTCAGTGGCATACACTCATAATTGGTACTTATACCCCAGCAAAAAAAGTCAGCATAAAACCTTCATCAAAATTTTGAAATTGAAGGTTTTATGCAGGAAAACTGCAGTTTTTTTGAAGATCTATAAAATTAAAAGTTTTTGTTTCATTGTCCTTCATAAAAACTGCAAAAAACCTTCATAAAAACCTTCCATTTTTAATCATGAAGTTTGAAGAAGTATCCTCAGTTTGAAGAAGTATTTAATCGGACCATATAGCAGGCGTCTGTTTTGTCAAAAGTTTCGTCAAATGAGAGCGCTTTAACAGTGAAACTAATAACAAACTCTGAACTTCCAACGAATTCCAAGATTTGTATTCCACCAAATTGAGAAACAATAATTATTTTCTTTATCTTTAAATCATTTCAACTTTTATAGCACAAGTGAAGGATTACAGATGCGATTTCGAGAGTGGGCCGTGTTCATTTCTGGCCAATGTCAAAACCAACAAAGTGAACTGGAAGCCTGGAAGAGGGAAACTGAATGCAGCGGACACGGGACCGTCTGTAGACCACACGTTTGGAAATGGTAAGACGCTTAAATTATTTAACTCTAAACAGTTAAGAGACTTGTATTATACTAAAAACCTTTATAAATCAACATTAGATTTCTGTTAACCTGTATGAAGCAGAGAGTTGTTATATTAAATAGAGAGCGCCTTCAATGCCAGACTCTCGTAAGGCCGCGTTGTCAACATTGAAAAAGAAACCAACATCACGTGGTTTTAGCGCTGCCACATTCGGCGTTCAGACATCTGCAGGAGTTCCAAATTTGGTGCACTTTCTTCTTTTTGGTTCTGTCCGTATTCAACTTCTTGACATATATGTAGGTATTTATTTATTTTCAAACAATTTGCGTTAAATATTTCCTCATCATGAACGAAACGAAAATATAATTTTCTTTGTGTTCAATATTCGAAAAAACGAAACTCTTTATATTTCTCCGGTTTTATTGTTCATATTTTCTTATTGAACTATACAAAATAATAATTGAAAGAACTTCGCTTATGAAGCTTAGGCTAGCCGCTCAGGCGCAACAAATGCATTGAGACTTTTAATAAACTGCCCAACTTAAAAATCACGTCAACTGCGAGCGATTAGTTAATTGCATCCAAGCCATGGCTGCCAGGTCTCGAATTTCGCAATCGCTACAATGGAAGCAAAGAAACGACACACTCGAAATACCATACAAAATTGAAGACGTGGATGTTTGAACCAGACAACTCCAGTTTTTAAAATTGCTCAGGGCTGTAGAAAAACACTGTACGTTTTTAGCATCGTATGATGCGAAAATAGAGCTCCTTTTCCTTTATACATCTATAGCCATTGATTAGAGCTGTTTGATTTTTCTTTCACTGCCATAAGCGGGGGTGATTTTATTACAAAAAATTATTTGTTTGGCAATACAAAAATTAATTCAATAAGAGAATATAATATTTATATGCATTTAAAATGTCTACAATGCTATGATATTTAGAAATGCCACTAAATCATTAAAAAATTTTTGGGGGTGCACTATGGCTGTTTTCATATTGGCTTCAACGCGTCCATAGAGAAAACATGTTTTGGAGCCCTCTAGAAATTAGTTACAGTTAAGTGACAGAGACAATGCATCTATCTGATTTTGCTTCCATGACCTACCGGAGGAAAATATTTCCTTCATCATTGACTACAGTTTACTCTCCAACTGCGAAGTTTTTTTTTCATTGTACCGCCCGTTTAAACCGCCCGAGGAGGATGCCAAATGCAACGACATTTTGCCCGGTTACATGCTCATCAACGTGGTTTCGTATCTAAACCATTGTTTGCCGCAGCTTAGCCATAACTGGCTCTTACGCCATTAAACACCAACCAACCAACCATGCTCGTCAACGGCGGGAAATTCAATACATGAAAATTAGAGCATACTCACAAAGTCACCCTCGCTGCTAGTAATCAATAGATGATTTTTTCTCTTTATAATAAAAAAGTGAGTTCGATTGCATTGATTAGCCGATTTTTATAATAATAAATTATCACTTATATTTCACTCTTATGGTTTACCCATAGAGTAATGATGCAAATAGAGGAATAAAAATGTTGATTTCCGTGTGTGCATCATTGAAACCACGTGATTTGTGGAAATGCCAATTCATTCATGCGCCAATAGCAGGCCTTGGCGTGTTTAATTTTGTATTTAAATATCGTTTTTTTTAACGAGTGGCACAATTTAAGGAAGTTTACCAGATACATTAAAGATATTTTTCTTACTTTGTACTTTTGAAATAAATTCGTTACGTTTTTATGTAAAAAAATTTACCATAAGCGAAGTTCTTTCAATTGTTTTTTTGCATAGTTCAATAAGAAAATATGAACGGAGAAATATAAAGAGTTTCGTTTTTTCGAGTATTGAACACAAAGAAAATTATATTTTCGTTTCGTTAATGAAGAGGAAATATTTAGCGCAAATTGTTTGAAAGTAAGTAAATACCTACATATATGTTAAGAAGTTGAATACGGACAGAACGCTTTATCACCAAAAAGAAGAAAGTGCACCAAATTTGGAACTCCTGCAGATGTCTGAACACCAAATGTGGCAGCGCTAAAACCACGCGATGTTGGTTTTCGTTTTCAATGTTGACACCGCGGCCTTACGAGAGTCTGGCATTGAAGGCGCTCTCTATTTAATATTACAACTCTCTGGGTTTACCTTGTATGACTGTTATAGATTCTAATCACACTGTTTATCTTGCGTTGCAGCGAGCGGTAACTATTTCTTTGTAAACGTGAGTGAAGCCAAGACGTACGATGTGTCGCTGGAGACGACAGTCCCACTCAATGAGGGATACTGCGTCAGGTTTTTCTACCACATGTACGGTGCTGACATCGGGGACCTGACAGTCGCTGTCAGGAGCGGTGCTGACACGGTGAATTACTTCAGGCGCAGCAAGACTCAAGGGGATCGATGGAAGGAAGCCTTCTTTACAGTCACAGTTACGCGGTCGATGCAAAATAAAGGATACAAGGTGGGTCTTCATTTACACGTTTATATTCGATGAACTTGTATGATATTTGCGTTAGTTTCTTCCCATTCTTGTTCTTTTTAACCCTTTGCCCTCCGAAGGCACCTCTGAGGCGCCAACTTAACGACCCGTTCTTTTTGTTCCCATGTTCTTTAAAATAATCGAGAATAGCAGGATATTGTGTTTAGAACATCAATCTCTTTTGCAACTTGTTCTCTTGCAAATACAAAGCAGATTAGGATTTTTTTTCCCTTTATGAGTATAAAAAAAAATCTGTGGAAAAGAACGTAAAGAGGAATAACTGTTTCATAGAAATAACACAAATCGCAAAGTGTTCGTGGAGTGCAAAGGGTTAAAGATGTATTATTTAGCGTGTTCTTTTTACATTTAGATTGAAATATATAAAATAAATATATAAAATTTATGCGTGTATCTAAATATTATTATTAGCATATATTTAGCATATGTTGTTCTTTTCATTAGCATATGTTGTTCTTTTTCATTTTGAAAAACAGAGAAAAAATAACACGTCGTTATTTTGGTTACTTAAACGCGACACTTGAGTGCAAAGGATTAAAATTTATGCGTGTATCTAAATATTATTATTAGCATATATTTTGTCGTTTATTTCATTGGTTAAATATTAAAAATATAGAGAGGCGGTGAGGACTTTTAATCTGAAGAAAGTTTTAGATCATTATCATACTTTGGTATTTCTAGATGACTAAAATAATTTATATAAAAGTTTGCTAGGTAATTATATTTAAAACCCACAAATATGTTGTTCTCTTTCATTTTGAAAAACAGAGAAAAAAAATAACACATCGTTATTTTGGTTACTTAAGCGCGACACTTGAGTGTAAAGGATTAATAACATATGTCGATTCCTAAGTGATGTTATATTTTTAATTGGGGTTAGATATAGACTAATCTAGATAAAGAAAGCGTTTCTTATGTTTAAGAACATGCAATTCTCGACCAATTTAAAGAACAGATAACAAAAGAACATGTCGTTATTTTGGCGACTGAGTCGCTACTAGAATCCAAATGGTTAACCTTTTGCACTCCAAGAGAACACTTTGCGACTTGTGTTCTTTCTATGGAACAGTTATTCCTCTTTACGTTCTTTTCCACAGATTTTTTTTTATACTCATAAAGAGAAAAAATCTTAATCTGTTTTGTATTTGCAAGAGAACAAATTGAAAAAAAAGATTGATGTTCTAAACACAAGATCATGTTGTTCTCGTTTATTTTAAAGAACAGGGAAACAAAAGAACAGGTCGTTATGTTGTCGTCTGAGAGGCGACATCGGAGTGCAAAGGGTTAAAAATTCCGATTGTAAGATTTTTTTTATGTGCAAAAGTGCTTCGGGAAGGTCTTTTCGGAAGGACTTTCTGTTGTACGTTCTATCATTGAACAACGTAATTCTGTTGAAGTGAGAAAATGAGAACTACAACAAAATGGCTTCTTTTTTATAGGTTGTCTTTACGGCAAAGCACAGAAGCAAAACAAAAGTGCGTGGAGATATAGCTCTGGATGACGTAGAATTAACACTAGGAAAATGCCCAGATTCCAAAAGTAAGTGTTTTTTTTTTAATTGAACTTTTCAAAATTTTACAGATACAGAACTTTTTAGATTATTAAAATATATAGAATTTTAAAAATTTCTTGTGGAATTCAATGGTATTTCAAGCATGGGTTATGGTGATAGTTTAAGAAATTTGAATATGTATAAAAAGTCAGCATAAAAACTTCATCCAAATTGTGAAAGTGAATTTTTGTGTGCATGTTTTATAAAGGGTATTGAAACAAAAATATGTAATTTAATAGATATTTTTTTTAAAATGCCGTGTGCCTGCATAAAACCTCCAATTTTAAAATTTTGACGCAGGCTTTATTCTGTCATTTTTTTTGCTGGGAAATCCGAAGTATATGTCACATCTTTTAAATTAACGATTATAAAATATAATCCATAATAGTTTTATTTTATTAGTAAACATATTAGAGCTGTATTAGTGACTTAACAATATCAGAACTCATTTTAAGTTAAGATCTAATTTTGAATTTTTTTAAAAAATTACATTATGCAAAAAACATTTTAAAAAATCATGAAAATAATGTCTTGGAAATGAAGTGATATCCTATGATTTATACTTGAAGGAGAAGCTACGCAATTGTGCAGCTTCGACGACTACGACTGTGGCTACACTGCATCGCGCACAACTTCATTGACATGGGAGTGGAAGTATCAAAATGGCGCATCTTCGTATTTGAGTGCAGCACCTGACTTCGATCACACACTTGGGACATCTGCAGGTGCGTTTTTATTGCAGTTTTTCAGCTTTTTGGCAAAATTTTTTAATTTTAGTATCTTATCGATGACAGGGAAATCCTAAAATGTGGCTGATAAAGAACTACACTGTTAAAAATTTCAGTTCAACGATGCACCATATCTTGGTGCAAAACAAAGGTCTGCAGCAAATTACATCATATTGGGGTGGAATCTATCCAAAAACCCTTTATCGGAAAAAAGCGGAGGTTTCTTTGATAACTGGTACAACCTCTTTAACTGCAATTGAAATTTTCGCTGTCGCTACATCAACAAACCGCGGAATCTCCTCCAAGAAAGACAGCAAATTGCATCATATTATGGTGGAGTCTAGGTTTTACCAAAAACCCTTTATCGGAAAAAAGCGGAGGTTTCTTTGATAACTGGTTCAACTTGTTTAACTGCAATCGATATTTTCGCTGTCCATACATCAACAAACCGCTGAATCTCTTCCAAGAAAGACATCCAGGGGCATCCATTTGCCCAGTGGATAAAGGCTTTCAGCTATGAAGCAGAGAATTCCTAGTTCAAGCCTGAGCGAGTTAACTTGACTAAGAAAAGTACAAAAAGCATTGATCTTGCGATCGGAGGGTTGCCAGCTTCGCTACAAAATTACTGCTACTAAAATACTACGAGAACTCGAATTTTGGTTAAGCGTAAATATGAGTTTTGGTGCAAAGTTTCACCACTAATGGTATCCGTGGTAGCACCGTAAAATGGTGAAACTGAGCGCCATATATTGATTGCAGCTAAATGGGTATCAAATTTTGGTACAAAGTCGTAATAATTTTTAAGTGCATCAACGGTAAAAAAATCTGTTTTGAAAGTTAATTCTACTTTTAACATTTAATAAATATATTTCCATTTCTTAGGTGGTTACTGGTACGCAGGTAAATCTCGCTCGTTATTTGAAGGCAGTCTTGGGACGACTCACCTGACAAGTCCGGTTTACCCTGCTCCGACTAACTCCACGAACTGTCTTCACTTCTACTACTATTTGGATGCGGACGGCAAAGACATTTGGAGAACAGTGAAACAGGCGTACTTACAAGCACACCTCAATTTCCCATCCTCTAAAATTGGACGTAAGTCAATTTAAGGGAGTTGAAACTAAAAATTCTTCAAAATATCATTTTTGAGATATTTTGCATATTTTTATTCCCCAATTAATTACTTGTAAAATTACATATTAAATTTTTTTTCTTTTGACTCTAAGTAGAAATTACTAAAACGTAATAAAAATTTCTTTGTTTGCTGATTTTAACCAGGTAACATTTGTATTCTTTAAATCGCTTTCTCTCAATGTGCTATTTTGTGTTCGATGTACCTTTTTTTGTACAGAAACTGTCAATTATATAGGTGCGTTTTGGATACATGATCTACATATACCTAAGGTTATACTGAAATGAGCTTTTAAAAGATATTGCTTTATTTAATTAAAAAATCTTTTTCTGCTATAAAAAATATTTTATTCAAATGAAGTTACTTTAATTTTAAAAAAAATATTTCTTAAAAATTCTATAATGTATTTCTTTAAAAAATCTGAAGCGTTGCAAATAGCAGTAGCAGAACTTATTTTATTTACTTGAATATTTATTTCATCGAAACCTAAACTAAAATTATAACAGTTGAGTCTTACAACCAGCTAAATAAATTAAACAATATCCGACGACTTCATCTTAATGGCACACATTGAAGTTATCGCCACCAACTGAACCGCCTCGTAGAAAGTCAACAGTCATGAAATAGGCGAGGTGGATGCGCAAAACGACATCTCCTCGGTTCAAATACCTACGCTGCCAAGGAGTCTAACCGCCGCAGTACCCCCCTTCCAGCAACAACGAACCTATTTGGAATTTTACTCTAGTTTTGCAGCTTCGACCTGCTCTGGTTCTGCAGTATTCTTCCTGTGGAGAGCTAGAAAAGTTAGGTTTACTTGTTGCACTGGCTTGATTGATTGGTGCCTCTGAACTGTCTGTTTGACTTTCTTTTAGAGTCTTATCTTCCAACAAAATAGCTGGTTTCACCCTATAGATAGATACCATCAGCTCCTTATCGTTTAGAATCTTGAAAATTTTTACCTATCAAGGAGTCTAACCGCCGCAAGTCATTTCAGTAAATTAACAAATGCCTTTAATTTAACATAACAAATAAATTCAAGTCTGTGTTTATAGCACATTCTGAAAAAGGTACATCGAAAAATGGCAATTTAACATTGGAGTTATAGGAGGTTCCTGCTCTCCAAGAAAAGGAATACAGTGGAATAAATAGATGCACGAACAAGGCAGCTCCACTTTTTTCTGATTTACACTTTATCACTTATTCCTATAAAGACAAAAAATCCTATCAGTGCAATAACCAGACAGCTCTAAGCAATGACAATAGGCCTATAGCAATGGAATAAAGGAAAATGAGCTGTGCTTTTGTATTATACGATGCAAGAAACGCTCAGTGTTTTTGGTCCTTCCTGAACAAATTTGAAAACTGGAGCTGCCTTGTTCTTTCACCTAAGTCTTCAATTATAAACAGACAAAATCAAATTTTTTACAAATTATGAAATTATTTTTATTTTTACCCCGGAAAAAAATTCAAACTGGAACAAGTATATTTTAGGAAAAACATTATTCATGTAATTTTCTTTTGAAGGCCTTTATGTTTTTGTTTATATTTATTTAACAAAACCAAAAATTTAAATAACACCAATAGTAAAAACACACACACAAAAATTAAACATAAAACCGTGAGCCTTGCCCACATAAGCGCACAGTTGAAATGAAACCTATTTCATCTTCATTAACCATGCGAAATTAAATAAATAATCACTTTAAATTTTTTTAATCAATAATTGTTCTTAAGCATTGGCAGAAATATCGTACGGCCTAATCGCCAAACAATAAGAAAATAATATAGGGGATTGAAATGTTGGCTTTTTTTTGGTTCCTAGACAAATATTTAAAATTCCTAAAATCAAAATTATTTGACTTTTATTTATTTTAACACTTAAATGATTATTAAACGAAAACACACAACAGACAACAACTGCAGCATTGACACCCAGGCCCGTCGCACCAGGGGGGGGGGGGTTGGGGGGGGGAGTCAGATCCCCCTCCCCCCAATAATCTAGAAACCCTGAAAGTTGGGAATTTCAATTTCTAAAAACCCCGAGTAGGGAAAATTTATGCCCGAAGAAAATTAATAATATTAACAAATGAAAGCTAGGGAAGATTTGAAATCGCCCAACTTGTAAGATTACATTTAAATTAGAACTCAGAACGGACACTGCATTGGAATACGAGTGCTTGTGAGAGAACTGCTTAATATTACCTAAAATATATATAAAAAAAACATTTAAAAAATGTCGATAAGTTGGAATTGGAAATTTTCAGCACTGTTGAGTTGGAAATTTCGAATAGTTGAGTTGAGAATTTCGAACCCTTAAGTTGGGAAATTTCTTGTTTCAACCTCCCCAAAACATTTTTGGTGTAACGGCACTGTTGACACCAACTTAAACTTGTAGTTGACTTGTAAGCCAGCACTACCCATACTTCCGTTTCATGACTGATTACTTCCGTTTCACGTTTGATTTCCGGGGAGGTCATTCATATTTACTGATCCCTCCCTCTAAAGAAGTTTTACTTCAAAAACGGGATTGTCTGTATAAAGTGAATTATATTTGGCTTGACGGTATTGTCAGTTCAATAAAAGTTTCACTACTGAAACATGTGTTTTATTATTAATTATGATAAGCCGAGAAAAATATATTACTATCTGGAATTGAGAATTCAGTGAAATTAAGTTCACCTTCAATAAAACATTAAACAGTTGCGTTTCTACAGAGCAAAATTTTGCATAAACTACAAACCTTTCACCACTGCTGCTTTTATATTACATTTGGGAAGAATCTCTAAACTGACAAAGGTCATAATGTATTTGATAAATTTGGGAACTTGGAAAAGTGTAAATTTCCTAAATAAATCTAAACAGCAGTGGCAGATATTCCCGTTGGGTCAAATGACATGCATTTAACGTTACAATCACAATAACAAACTAATATTTAGTTTTATATGAATAGCCCAAATGCAAAAGCAATTCCAAAAATTTGAAAATTGATATTTTCGTATCAATATGTACATTATCACTTCGACTTCAATTTTGAAATATAATGTAGAAGCAAAATACGTTATTTAACAATAAAAATTTTAAAAAGGAGCAAAAGTAGAACGTAAGAGAACATGATTTCTGGTTGGTTTGAATGTAGATCGAGTTTTGTTTCGTTTCTTTTATCCATTAAATAAAAGATGGCAGTGCATTCATTTGCAAAACCAATTTACATTATAAATTATTCAGTAATTTGAGAACTTTAGTGATTTTTTTTGTTGTAATTTGACTCGTATATTTGATAATATGTACTATTCCCTTATTAGTTACTTAGTAGTACCTATTATTAGTTATAATATTTGACTCGTGTTTTTTTTAAATTTTTACAGGACAATGGCTTGTGAGTAAAGGAAAAAATGTGACTAATCATAGACAATGGACATACGTCGAAGCCAAAGCAACAATCACCGAAGAGTATCAAGTAGGTGCATTGCAATGTTTGGAATTTACAAAGTACTCACTAGAATTTATTAATGAATACAAATAATTGTAGAAACAAGCATCTCAATAAATCGCCCAAATTTAGTATCCTTATTTCTTACTTAATCCAATCTTGACAGATTTACGACAATGCATTTCAATGTATCCTCATGAAGATGGAAATATTTAGAGTTTAGGAAACCCTTTTGCAAACTTGTTTATGGTGGAGTCGCTTAAATTGGAGTATAAAACCTAAGCTTGAAACAGTTGCAGTAGCGGTTTTGATCATGTGTCAAACGTTTTGCATTGAATTTTGCAATTTTAGTTCATTGTAAAGTATGCAATTCGTTGCAATTAACACGGTTTAATTTAATTATTTAGAAAATATGTATTAAAAAAATTGTAAAAAAATACTTGTATACTGTATATCTTGTAAATCATGTATATAGTGTTGCTAATTTTTAATGGATATGATCTGCATTTCATAAACAGATACGAATATTTTAATTATGCGAACGTAGCTGCACCCAAGGGCAACTTTATAGCCCAAACGGCACAAGCAATAGTTTGAAATGAATAATGGCACCAAATTTGAAACTAAAACAAGTTAATTGAGAAGTCTAGATTTCAAAAATAGCTATATACACGAAAAGCTTTTTCGAATATATATCGAGAAACTGTCGAAACTTAACTATTGTAATACAATGAGAATTTCTTTAAAAAAATAAACAAATATTTCACTAAAATGTGTAAGTTCTTAAATTATTGAATAATTTATAATCTAAATTTTAATTTTCTCAAAACCTGTTTTCCTAGTCACTCGATTTCCGTCAAAATGTTAAATTGAAAAAGAAGGTTACCAAATTTATGCTTGTTTGTGCTAAAGAAATTCTTCAAACCCTTCCTAGCTGCACCTATTCAGTTATACATTTAACTATGGCACTATGGCTGAACAAATAAGAAGTGTTTACATTTAATACTTTTAAGAAATTCGTAACATTATAATTATATTTAATTAAATGTGATGACAAACGACCTTTTGCAGCTGCAATTCACTGTTGGCCTGGAAACTGCAGTGGCTGCTCTTATCGCCGTAGATGATATAAAAGTGGTGCCAGGGAATTGTCCAGAATCAGGTAATCTTTTTGAGTTCATAGGGGAAGGTTGCTTAAGCGAACTTCTTTCAGAATAGCAAATTTAAATTTTGCAACTTAGTTTAAACTTGCCGTTTTTTTTGTGCGTGAAAATTGTGGTAAGTATCTATAGTTTGCGATGGTAAACTGCCAAGCAATAACAAACATCTTGGACTAGGAATAAATTACATTGCCCATGCTATTTAATTTTTTCTTTTTTTCAAAGTGTGTTTTAATTTTTAAAAATGTATTATCTTCTATGGTGTGTCGTTTATCTAATTTTGTATCCGCCTTTGTTAAATTACGTTGCCAAACTTTGTAAATAGGCTACGGCCCACTACAATAAACTTACCTATCTAATAAGTAAACATCTAACCTGGCCAAATGATAGATTTAGCTTTTTACCAATGGAAAATGACGTGGTTCTATTTTCACATTTTTAGGACTTATACCCCTTGGCTTTCAACCGACCCTTTCCGAAGTTTTTTTTTTTTAAGACTTCTTAATCCGCGTTATTGCTTAGTCCGCCTTAAAGCCTTAATACTTAGGCGCATCTACACGAACAGATAATTAATTCTAAGGAGATCGTGATTTTTTTTTATTTTGCGTTAAACTCGGCACTTGTTGGACGGATCTTAATGAAACCCGACTAGGAGATTCAGGTAAATTTGATCTATAATAGAAGCAATTGGTCCAACTTTACTACGGTTAGGTTGGGGAGGGGAAACTTGTAAAGTTTGCGGACTATTAAATATAGTTAATTGCAGTAGAACCTCTTTATAACGGACTAATAGGACGGTTAAAGGTTGACCGTTTTAATGAAAGTCCGGTTAAAAAATATTCTAAAACGGGTGCAATGCAAAAGGGAATAGTACATTAATGAAAGTACAGTAGTTAGCTGTAAAAAGCGTTTATTATTATATATAAAATAATAAACAACCTTTAACATAGAACGAATTGGAAAAGGTGCGTACGTATACACTTAATTTAGAACATGAAATGCCTAGTTCATGTTGATTGTACACTCGGTAGTTTGTGAATATAATTCATTTTCATCAGGGTTTATCTGCTGATGTTAACATATTCAACAATCACGTTTTTAGTGCGCTAGAAATTTTGCTTTTACCATCGAAAACTATTTTAAGGAAATAGCTACTATATCTGCATTCGCAAGCTAGCACGGCAATAGCCCAATTGCGGCCAAAGGGAGCCAGGTTTACCATATTCTCAAAGAAGAAAACAATTGTTTATCGCCCAGACAAAAGGTTGCCATGGGCCGCAATTGGAACTTTCCTGCTAGCACACGTCCCTTGCTTATTTTTCTTCCGGGCACAATTTTCTCGGCTTTGGAAGCTTGTGCATTGTCGGGTAGATTTCTCTAAAACTAACCCGTTTCGTCGAAATTAGAAATTTCGTTCAACTGATAAACCTCATTCTTAATAACATTATTCAGTTTTTTACTAAATGGTTCAACAGCTTTAAAACCTGCACTCAAACTGTTCGATGTTTAATCTCTTGATTAGAAATTTAAAACTAGTCCCATAAAACAAAGCATCCTTTATTTTTATGAAATTTTTTTTCAACTGTCCGTTATGAGCCACGTCCGTTATAATGAGATTCTACTGTTTAATGGTAATATAGAATAAAAATTAAATTTACTCTTCTTAAATTTTAGGAGATTGCGACTTTCAAGAAGACAAGTGCTCGTGGACAGATGGACCAGAGCAGTACAGTTGGTTGCGCAAAACTGGATCTTCTTCCACGAATAGCGAGTTGGGTCCAGCCACGGACAAAACAAATGAAAATGCAGATGGTATGATTACGAAGACGCGTATTTTAACTATCAAATGAGCTCTGATGTGGAATTAAAATAATGCAGCAGTAGCACTAATTGAGGACTAGAGGAAAACGACTTAAGTACCAAAAAATTCGAAAATCTTTTTTTTTACGGAAAAATGTCCTAAAGACCAAGCTAAACAAAGTGGATGTACGCCCAAAGTGCGAACTCCAGTAGTAATAGTTCAAAAATTTGAGTGAAAGTAACAGATGCGAGTGTTTTTCATTTTTCGGCTCTCCTGATTTTTTTTTTTTTTTTTGTGAACTTGGGTCGTTTTCCATTTCTAGTCCTCAATTATGAATCACTTTTCAAATGTTTCATAAGAAACGTAACATTCCAATGTGCTAACGTTTTAAAAGGGAAAAGTGTACATATGATGACAATGTCCGATGTCCGACGAGGTCCAATGTCCTGACGGTTGTGTTGGGTGCCAGTGCGGTGTTTCCTCATCATTTTACATTATTTCAAAAGTAACGCGGTACATGTATGAATGTATGTGGCTGTGATAAGTCCCAATACGAGGACAGAAATAGGCTGCCGGAAACGTATAAATCAAGATAGAACCATTTTTGAGAAGTTTCTAAAAATCAATTATTAACAATTTGTGTCCCTTTCGAGTGATTGATTAATCCACCAACGTTGATGTAATAACTAAATGACATTAAAAACTTGTCTAATAAATAAGTAAGTAATAATCCGTTTATTCCGGATGCGAAAGACAACACATTCGTGTGACTTGCAGTTCTGTCTTTTTGTACTGAAAGTCAGAAATAATTCTGTTGCAGGTAGTTATGTGGTCTTCAACACGGTCTATAAAGATGCCGGTTCGGAAGCCAGTCTTGAAAGTGAAATGTTTCCAGCAGGAGATGGTTCATTGTGTCTGAGTTTTTACTATCAGATGAGCGGCGCTGATCTAGGAACACTTAAGGTATTTCGAACACGTATATTTATTAAAGAAGACAATTTTATTTATTATCTAATTAAATTTTATTTATAGTTTCATAGTATCATTGAAATTGAAATGTATAATTTATATATTGCTTTAAAAATGCTAACACACAGTAGCATTTTCAAATACATAAATTTAGTTTATCGATATGCGACCTAGTATATTTCTTTAAGCCATATCTGTAAAACAGTGTTTAGGGACTCCAACTGAAGTTAATTTGTTCTATTTCTTTGCTGGCTACCTAAATTAGAGTAATAACATTTTATTGTAAACCGTTCATTTGACAAGTTAATTCTGAATAAATTTGTTTGACATAAGGAAAACACCCTATAAAAATAAATCGTCTTTTAATTAAGAAATCGTTGACTCTATTTTAGAAACGAATAAAACTATGATTTTACCGATTTCCCTGAAAATCTTTCGATTTTATGAACTTTAAAAGATACTCCTTTAAGTTTATAAGTATAGGATTTTTTTTTTACTGAAAAAAAAATGTCCAATCCAATTGAGCGAAAATGCCTTTAAAATTACTAAAGCAGATATGTATGAATTGTACTTTGCAGGTAATTAGAATGGAAGAAAACGTTTCGGAGACCACCCTCTGGATTTTGAAAGGCGATCAGGGACCGATATGGAAGAGAGGAATGATACTTCTACAACCCAGTGTGTTTCCTAACAAGGTAACTCACCACTTTCAAAATAAAAAGCTTTTTCACTGACAACAATCTTGAAGAAAAGGGTCGCTTACCCTTGAGCATCCACTATTTGTCGCCAAGGGAAAATTTGGCACGATAATTTTTTTCTCATTCATTGACCGTGGAGGCGATCAGTGGTGGTAGGTTAACAAAATTGGCGTGTTTTCGCACATTTGACATTTAGGTTTGCTTAATGAAATCGAACCAATTTTGGTGAAACATATACTTTTAATACTTAACCATAAGGTTTGACTTTCTTACTGACCCATAGAATAACTTTTCCACGCTGTTCCAAAATCAATCTAGTGTCAATATGTTACACTGTTAAAAATTATTACGACCTTTTCACCAAAATTTGGTACCCATTTAGCTGCAACCATTATTTGGTGCTCAATTTCACCATTTGATGGCTATCAGGGATACCATTTAGTGGGAAACGTTATACCAAAATAGCTACCCTCATTAAAATTTATATTATAACAAATATTTTCATATTTTACCCTCCCATTCACAAGATCGGTACTTATTTTCTTATCTACGGGCTCGAACTAGTAATTCTATGATTATCAGCTGAACGCCTTTACCCACGCACGGGCTCGAACTAGTAATTCTATGATTACCAGCTGAATGCCTTTACCCACTGAGCAACCGGGCCACGGTACCATTGTCTGCGGGTTTATTGATGCAGATTCAGCGAAGGTTTCGGTTGCAGTTTAGGAGATTGCAAGATTTTTTGGTAAAAGCTGCGCTATTCTCGATCAAGGATTTTTGGTTCAACCTAGATTCCACCATAATAATGGTGAAAGTTGCTACAAAGCACTAAGATATGGTGCAACGTTGAGCTGAACTTTTTAACAGTGTAGTCAAATATCCGTCTTTCTTGTTTTCTTGAAGATCGATAATCTGAATGTCCCTTTTGCAGGCTATATTCAGAGGAATTACTGGGACAGGTAAGAATGGTTTCATGGCTCTCGATGACATCAAGATGCGACGAGGGGAAGAATGCAAGTTCACACCTACAGGCGCAGATCCAAGATACGAAGGTACACATTTCGCAAAATTTATGTTTGAGACTAACTCTAATAGTTAATAATATATTTAATGCTACTTTGTGATTTATTGACTTTCAAACTGTCTTTTAACTGTCTTAACGTTTTTAGATCGGGATTGAAATTGCTAAAGAATTCATTAAATCGAAATGTATTCATTTTTTACAATACAGATACGATCGACATTTATAAAATACCGAAACGAGGTTTCGGGTTTGTTGCAGACTTGAACCCCTATTTGCATTTTTTATGATATTAACTTATACAACATATTTTTACGCTGAGTCGACAAAATGTTGTATCTATACCCATATTTGTTTCATTCGCTTTCATATCCCATACGCTGAAGCATAGGCGTAAAGTTATCAAAATTATTGGGGGGGCTCAAAATTATAAGTTTCAAATAAAGGCATTTGCTCAATTTTTGGTGGGTGCTAAATTGTTTTAAAATGTTCAAAAAGGGCCGCAACATCGTTTAACCTCAAGGCAGGCCTGTAGCTGAAAATATTTCCTGGTGCCTAAAAATATTTTCAGAATGTGCATAGGCAAAAGAAAGAAAATAGTTTTGTTATTTATTTTCAATACCTCTTGCATTATAAAACTATGTATAAAATTCTATGCCATATCATTCAGCTTAAAAAAATGTCCTTCTAGTGCAATACAATTTTCCCTTTTTTTAATTGATAGCTTTACAAAATAGAAAATGTTTTGTAAATTTCTTTTTAACGTATAATGATGTTTTGATATTGAATAATAAGTGTTAAATAAAAACTTATATTGGGAAGCACCCCAAAAGCTTCCAAAATTACCGGGAGGAGGAAAATTTTCCCGGATGGTGCGAGGGGTTGTCCATATATTGCCTAACGCACATGTAGGAAAAGAGATTTTCTGTCCTGCATGAATTTATGTTGTATTATAGGTTCTTTCCCCAAAAAATATAATTTAAGCTACAATTGAACTTAAGTAAGAAATTATACTAATTACTCTAGCGTGTGTGAACCAGTAGTTTGACACATATTATTCTTTACATACCAAAGCATTTGAGTGTGAGGTGTCATAATCGACTGCTCCAAGGTTTGCCTATAAGCACCATAATTGACTTCTCGAACGGAGTACCAACTGCTATCCTGTTTAGTCGAAATCCGTAGATCACAATTGCCCGGTGCCATAAATCGACGTTAAGAGCATGTGACATTATCACACGATACGTGCGTGTGCTTAAAATTGTTTATGTTACTGCGTATGACAATACTTACGTGGTCAAAAATGTTAGTGCAGCCGAAGTCATGTGAATCTCTCCCCTTCCCCCCCCCCCCCATTTTCCACAACCATACATGAACGGAAATGCTTTATTATTTACTACTGAAATCAAAGTTTCATTTAAATTTTTACGAAATGATTACATACGAAAAGAATTGAATACACTTACTTATTTTTTGAAAATTAAAGCAATCCTCCTTTCTTTTAAACATACGAATCGGTCAATTTTAATATTAACTTAAATAACAAAACAACAGCACACAATAAATTTATGACGAAAACTAATTCCGTTTGGAGAGTTTCTCGGTTTTCCAAAAAAAATTATCCAATTAAATGTATCACACGAAATAACTCTAAAAATATTATTCGAATTTCTCCTAGAGTGAGAGCGCCATTTCAAAATAGCCCGCGGTTTTATTTTGTCAATCACTTTAAATATTTACAAGATCATTGAATGCAAAATGTATTTAAAGTACTTTAATTAATGTTAAAAATTGTTTACAAAATTTATACTTCGTTTAATTAACTTTCGATAATTTGATTTTCTGTTAAATAATACAATACTTTCAATACAGAAATACTTTTTATTTTTAAAAAATTTTGACATTTTTTTAAAAATATTCTTCACGCATTATTATATACCACAAAGATTTCTTTAGTTAAAATATAAAATTACGTAATGAAGAAAGGATTTTTCCTGGGACAAAACAAGTAACATATAGGAGTCTATATGATTAAGCAATGTTACAATATATAAAAGTTTGAAAAAGTTAATTTCTTCAATTACCACCAACTATTAGCATTAAAAACTATAATATAAATGAAAAGATTCTTACTTTAAGTTTGTTTTCAACCCGTAAGTTGTGAACTTTTCTTCTCATATACATTTTTCACCTCTCAAATATATACGCTTAACAAAATTATACAAGCGCAAGGGCACTTTAGACTAGAACTAGAACTTATCAGCTCATAGAATTACTTTGCCATCATCCTTGAAAACCTATAACCCAAATGCGGTGAGGGGGGGGGGACACACTTGCTGCCTTATTGTGATTGTTACATTCCTTTACTTGTTGATGGCTCGAGCCTTCGGGTTTCTTCGGAGCCAGTACTGCTTCAGTGTTGGGAACCCTCAGGGCAAGACCTGGAGGGCTTTGGTCGAGGTCTGCACACCTGCACACAATCCAGTTACGTCTTGCTCTGGTTATCGCAACGGGTGTTACATTAACTTTGGACAGGGAATGCGTTTGTTTGTGTGAAGAACTGTCGCTCAATCAATGTACATTTCATGGAACGTGTGTGTTCCTGAAAGTCGGCGTATTTTGTTGCTCTTTTCTGAAAAGGATACATGTGGGAAATTTTTCTGCTGAAGGCCTTTCGGCTAAGCCCTACGATAGGTCCCCAGCAGACAGGGTAGGGGAAGGACACTAGAGGGGGGCGGTGGAAGAAGAGGCGAGACGGCACCCCAAAACAACTGCCCAACAGCTGGAAAAGGGAGGGAGAGAGATGGTAGAGGTCTTTGTCAAATAAATGCTTTAGTTGATGGAGATTACCATAGTTGCTAAATGTTCCTTACATGTTGAATAAATAATAAAGAAAATTTAAATAAAAATAGAGGGAATTTTTTTTCTGCATAATGTAAATAAGAACTTCGAAATTATTGGGGGGGCTCAGCCGGGTTTTCAAAATATTGGGGGGGCTCGGGCCCATGGGCCCAATACAAGTTTACGCCTATGCGCTGAAGTGCGAATAGTTCGTTCAGAAATCATTAATTATCCTAGATTAAAATCTGCTATAGTAGTTTGCTGCACTATTGCCCCTCGTTTGTACATTGCAAATCTAGACATTCTTGCCGCTCGAGCATTCAGTAGCCACTGACCGCCACAAGAGGTACTTTAAGAACCAGGGCTAACGGTCCAACGTTTGAACACTTTCACTGCAGCAGCCTGTTGAACATCTTTTAAACACAGCAGTTTTGCTGATGTTCATTCCATGACACTGAACACCCACATTTATTTCACGATCAATGTCCGTCAACTCGCGATTTTTACCCATTGCCTGTTCGAACAAAACGCTTCTACTAACGTTGCAAGCAATTACCTTTTATTTTATACCTCTCTCCGGACCTCTGGCGGAAACAATGTGACGACATGTCTCATTCACGAAAAAACATCGGGTGATTATAATAGCTCAGTCACTGAGTATATTCAGTTATTTCTAACCTCAACTAAACGAATAAGCAAACCATAAATGAGATATCAGAAATTTATAAAACAAGGCTATATATTTTTATTTTGCAGCTATGGATCTTCTTTCGTGCACATTCGATGACAAGAATCTTTGTTCCTGGAAGCAAGATGATAGCACTCTGTCGTGGAAATTTGCAGGATATCAACTGGATAAAAGCACTGGGCCTAAGAAACCTGTCAACGGAAGAAGTAAACAACTATTTTTAAAATGACATATTATATCTACACTTATTTCCCGTTTATATTTCCAAAAATAATACAATACCATTTTGTGCGAGTTACAAACATTCTAAGTTAAGCTTTACCAAATCGTGATTTAGAAATTTTCAAATGCTTATTTATTCTGCGTCATTATATTACTCCGTACCAGTCTATTTAAGAAGATATATAACGAATGTACTTTCTCAGAAGGTATGAGAAACACATTGCTAATTGGCCCTCTAGAAAATTACAAAATTTTATTCTTGGGATAGATAGGAATTTTCAGAACCACTGCAGTTCGTTCACTTTTCTTTCTGTCTCAAGCAATTCACAGAAAACATTTCCATTTCTTCAGTGTTTATATCCCAGAGCCAATGGGAGATCGTCAACATTGTGGCCCTTTGAAAGGAGCGGCGGATTCCGATAAACACCTACTCAACAGAAACACTCCTAGGCTGGCAACAAACCAGACCACACGCGTTTCTCGCGTGCTCCCGATCATAATTGCAACACCTTTAAATTATCTTTAAATGTAAATCTTTAACTGTTATACTTTCATCATTAAATTTTATTTGTTTTCTAAATTCGATGGCACTCACCAACTTATTTATTATCTTTAAACCTAACTTTCTGAATCATAAATAAAATGGAGTCAACAATAGCGTGGCTGATAAACATACATCTGTTGCTGCAAAGTCCTTTAGGATTATGATTGGGATTCTCACAGACCACAATCCTAACTAACATGCGAGTTCTTGACGATCATAAATGCAGGGGCTGCAACAATTCAACTTGTCTTTGGTAAAATATATACTTATTTGAGTTTAAAATTCAAACTCTGCTGGGCTATGAGCTTCGAGTCTATATATTTTAGCAACGTTTCACTATCTGACTGCTTGGCTGTCTGCAAGATCACTGATTTGTTTAAGATGGGTTTGTTTTATTCATTGATTCCTATATCTTGAATCTTGTGTAATTATATTAATCTTTGCTGCAGGTTACTACATTTACGTGAGCTCATACGAGGGCGTACCGCAGACGAATCACGAGATCGTGGCCAGGATCCAATCCCCCGTGGTGTCGGCCACCTTCAACGACACCGCCTGCTTCTCGTTCTACTACCAACTGTTCGGAGTGAACGTCGGTGAGATGGCCGTGTACATCGTGCCCATGCAGGGAAAAACACCCATAGGAAGACAGGCCATCTGGAGAAAATCTGGGACTCAACCAGACAAGTGGTTCCAGTTCACGGATACCATGAGCATCACTGAGGGAGACTACAGGGTAATATAGATTCATCTGCATTGTAGTAAAGTTTGAAAGAACAATTCCTCATTTATATTACTTGGCTTTGAAACGTTCGATAAAACACTTAATTTTGTAAGCAAGGGTTCACTTAATTGAGCCGTGGGAGCTCCCAGGACGTCCCAATTAGGTCTTTGCTGCACTTTGCATCAACCATGGGCCTCTTCTTATGAAAGATCGAATTTTGTGAGGAAGGCATAGTTCTACATACAATAGACCTCTGATAAAAGTACACGGCTCATTTAACCCCCCACCACCACCACAAGTCATCAATAAAATATTTAAAAGATCTATCAAACAATTGGGATATGTAATATTTTTTATCGATTTTTAATTATTACTTATATAACAACACTTCTATTATACTAGGATTAGCATTTTCGTCTTATTAAGTAATGAATTCAGGATGAAAACATTTAAATATTAATTTAATAAGGAGCTGAATTTTCGTGACCGGCAAAGCCGGGGATTACTTGCTCTCTGATGACAAAGATTAACATTTTTGCGGAAGGATACATTTGGTTAGGTTCTAATAAAATGAAAGGGGTGGAAGTAGGTTCTAATAAAATGAAAAGGGTGGAAGTAGGTTCTAATAAAATGAAAAGGGTGGAAGTAGGTTCTAATAAAATGAAAAGGGTGGATGTAGGTTCTAATAAAATGAAAAGGGTGGAAGTAGGTTCTAATAAAATGAAAAGGGTGGAAATAGGTTCAAATAAAATGAAAAAATGAAAGGGGTGGAAGACAGTTTCATTTTGGAAGTGTTCCTGTGCGGGGAATTATATTTGTTACACTTGTTCATTTTTAAATTTTTATGTTCCCAAAAATCGTCGATGTGGGCACTAAATATATTGATTACTTTAATAAAAAAATAACTTATGGTAAAACGATAATTTTCTTGTTAAAACCGACGTGAGATTTTAATCGAAAATATAAACATTTCAGTAAAATTTATAAAAACTTTCATTTTTATTGTAACAAAATTAAAATAAATTATTTATCTCCCCTCTCCCCCAAAAAAATCTATATACTTTTTTTTGCTTAAGTATGTTGAATAGAAATTGTATTACTATACGTATTTAAAGGAAATTGTTTTCCCTTTCCATTCAATGTGATCTGTCTACGCAGATACTTTTAAAAATTTAATCACAAGCAATCGTGTTTCTCAATATTCTCAGATTGAAATTGAAGGCGAAATGGGTCCAGGATTCGGCGGGTATTTTGCAGTAGATGAAATTTTGTTGACCCTAGGTTCCTGTCCGAATGTTGGTAAGTATTTTAATATCGTAATATTAATGACTACGATATAAAAAAGTAGTCATGATTAAAGTGAAAAATATAGTTTTGTAACACGCTGTTTACGAAACGCCCTCTATAGCAACTGTAGCGCCCTCTTCTGGTTTGTGAGTAAAGTCGTCAGTCGAGCCAGACTTTGTCATGTAAGGTTGTGTCCAAATGTATGTCTGTGCTGTGTGTAACTTTCATTTTTAATTAAATTTGTTACACTAAAACACAAATGGCCATTCCTTGTCTTGATCATCAAATAACCCTATCCATAGCGCAAACCCCACGCTATACACTTTGTAGTTAAATATGCCGTTTTATGATACAAATTTCAGTTTTATGTTGGCAGATTAAAATTTACTCACAAAATTCTTCAAAACATCAAGTTCTTTTGAAAAGACTTATGAAAAAGGCTCTTAAGGTTTGTCTTTTATTTAGAAAATTTATTTAGTTAATAAAAAAACAATCGTTCTTAATTTATAACAGTTTGTGTTTTGAAAAATGTCAATGAAAATATGCACTTAGGGTGAATAATTTCAACCGTGCCGGTACTAACTAGTCTTTTGGTATAATTGATGAATTCTTTGAATTTACCTTTTGATTTGAAATTGTAATACGCAAACCCACTGACGCTCACAAGATTTTTGCAATTGCAAAGTTGTTTCCACTGCTTGAAAATTTAAATAATTTTCTCTGTGCTTGCTATTTTCTATTTTTTTAATTAATTGTAAATATATAGTTTGTAAGTTGTCCCCGAGACCTTTACATTAAAACAAATATTGTGGTGTAAAAAAAAGGGGAATAAAACAGTGTAAAAGGGCAAGGATAGTGGATATATTATAATAGAAGGTGTGCGGTTCCAGCTCTTTTTGAAAGTGGGCAGGGAAAGGACATTTTTGACGTCATTTTTGCTCCGCCTAACTATGGGTTTTTGATAATTCCCATTGGCTGTGTGTTTCGATGTAAACATATCGGAACAATATTCTCCTGGCATATGCATTTTAAAATAATGAATTCTTTATAATTTACAAAGGAACAGTCTGTAAATTGACGGATAAGAATCAAAGAAAAGTCTGGGATGATGGAAAAATGCATAGTCAACCAGAAAAAGTTTGTAAAAAATAAAAAAATCCCGCAAGAAACCATAAAGATACTGTTATAGTGTAACGCTTGTCACCAGCATTAGACACGCCCACAGAAGGCGGAGGAATGCGTCACTAAGACGTCAAAAATATTTTTTCCCCGCCCTCCGTCAGAAAGCGCTGGAACAAGCACACCTTCTATACTATATAGTCTCCACTGTCCTTGGTAAAAGGGAGTGTTTCTATGAATTTAAAAATTGGGTACATTTCTAGGAAAACTGGAGTCCCATGAGCTTCAGAAGGTTAAAATAACAAATATTGCTTTAAAGTCTTTTTTTTAATCTAGTTTTGTAATGCGTCTTATACTTATTGGACATCCTGTGCTTTTCTGCTTTCAGACAAGTACACGAATGAGGTTGATCCACTTGCATAATAATTTACTATGCTGATTGAAATGCTATGGCAAGGATATGAATTTGTCGATTTTAACAAAAATGTGTTTAGATGTTTAGCATTTTTTCTTTATCTTTCTAGAAATGTGTGATTTCGAGAATGGTCAATGCGGATGGACCATACAATCCAACAACGCGGATAAATACCAGTGGCAAAGGGTAGTCCATCATTTGAAAGGACCCGAGCAAGATCACACTTCGATGACCGATTCGGGTAACTTATTTCAAGTATAATATATTTGAGATTCCACACAGGGTTAAACCGATCGGGGGAAATTCTTACACGTGCAAAGCACAGTAGGACTAATTTGGTTGCAGTAAATGAAATCCAATATTATATAAAAACTCATTAAATACAACATTGCGTTCGAAATATAGAAAACACAAACAGCGTAAAAATACACACCTAGAAATATATAGAGTTGTACAAAAAAGATAATCAAGGATCAACAAGCACATACTATTAAACAAAAAATAGTACAACATCGTTAAACAGTCTTAATAACATATCACAGATTTAATTTTTCTAAACCACATCTGATTGCAAACCGCCACCTAGTTGCACTTGACTTCCAGGTGTCGTTCTTCAGCAATCTTGATTCTCTGGTATACGAAGCTTTTGCCTATCCAACTTTTCCCGCCTGTTGTCATACTGTAATTAACTCCACCAGTTTAAATAATTTATTTGTTCACTGTAAAAAAAAATACTTAAAAATGAGTACACGAATATATTTGTTTTTCTTTGAGTACCATTGCATCGTAAATGAGCGATGACGTACTCAAATTTAAGTAACATACTTCCCAGAAATAAGCAGTGTGATTTAATATTGATAATCCCAGCTTCTGTTCAAGAAGCTGTTCTGCAACCTGACAAATTTAAAATAAGTGTTCAGTAGATGGTCTTCCACATTATTTGATGTCGATTGCTTAAATGAAAACTGAGTTATTACAACTCTATTATCTTACTTCCCATTCTCTTGGCGCAACTCTTTAATATTTCTTTTGTTTGCAACTTCTTCACGTTGCCCTGGTAGTTTAACGGATAAGGCTCTGGTCTGCGGTGCCTGAGGATCTGGGTTCGATTCCCGGTTAGTCTTGGTTGTAATTGTCGATATTTCTAGAAAATTGATTTATGAAGGCAGCTGATGTTGGCTAGCATCTGCTCCTTTTTACACACTGTACTCATTTTTAAGTACATGTGTTTTTTAAAATTGAAACTTATGTATTCGGAGCCATGATAAGCATTTAAAATATTCGAAAATGAGTACATTTTACCCGATTTTTAAATACCTGTTTTTAAGTGTTCTTTTATGGGTCCATTTTTCAAATTATTAAAATTATTAACGCGTCCATTTTTAAAATTATTTTACTTCTTTCCTGTAAACATACTTTTGTGTTTACTCTACTGATGATGCTTTCTATGTTTCTCTCAAAACACATACAGTCCTATATATTTTTAATTGTGTAGTTTTAACGTTGTTTGTATTTTCTATTTAATACAATATAGTTTCAAATCTTTTTCGCATTAGAAACCCCAAAAGTCTGTGACATAAATAAAAATATTATTTAAATGTATAGTTATCGCTTCTTCTGTTTCAGCATTTCAAACAAGGACCATGAAATAGAATGTTTCCAATTCGACATGTCGAGGCACTATCATCGATAATCGTATAAAAATATATCGATTTATTATTGAGTATCGTAAAATGAGGCAACTTTGTGCCACTTTTTGAGGTTTTTTCAGAATATATCTATCATTTATGCACCAATTGCTCTGAAATTTTTACACAACATACCTACACATCTCGGCTATCCAATGATGGGTGGGGGAAAAATGTTTTCTTTATAGAAAGGGAGGGGCATAGGCGTAAACTTGTATTGGGCCCATGGGCCCGAGCCCCCCCCAATAATTTGAAAACCCGGCTAAGCCCCCCCAATAATTCAAAAATTCTAACTTATATTTTGCAAAAAAAAAAAAAATCCCTTTCTTTTTTTTAATATTCAACATATACCATCAACCTTTCCTAGCAACTACAGAATTCCCTTATCTCTATTTTCAACAGAAACATATGTAGCCAGTCCTCCATGAGCCAGTCAGGCTAGAACCAATGTCTACGTGGAAGAATGGGAAGAATAGGCGGTGTATTAGGGGGGGGGGGAGAAGGGTAGAATGCCCTCTAGTGAATACTAGTCACACCCCTTTTTTCTAGTAACAGTGGCCAACTTTGAGGAGATTTCCGCGTATTGATCACGTGGGTCCTGAGTACAAGAACTTCTGATAGCCTATAGGTGATGGGCACTGCAACGTCACAGGCTGCCGCGCAGAGCAACGAGGAAAATCTAAAGGCAAAACAAACAGAATTCCGTTGCCTTTCGCTATGCTTGCGTCGCGTTAAAAGGCGGTATTTTGTTTTAAACTCAAAATAAAAGCACACGATTAGGCACAAATACAAGTCCAATTATAGTTTTAGTAACATAAGGATTATAAAAACAAAAAATTCCAATAATTTTATTTTTTATATTCGAACAAAAAAAATACTGAAAATAGACGATAATGAAACGTAAACTAATGATACATTAATTGTGCACTATTATTTTATATTTGTAGCAATAACTTATAAGTTTTTGTGTCAAGTTTTGTTTATGAGATGCCATCATAGGTTCATTAAACACAAATAATTGAACCTAACAATAATGTTGTTACAACTATATTTAAATATTTTTTGAAATCCATCGGCGACTTTGTTGGATTTCTGAAGTTGTAAATCATTATTTAATAGTATAAATATATAAATCGTATTACTTATATTGAATTGCTTGTATACTAATCCAATAAATATATGCATAAAAACTTTAAGCACAAAAAATATGACACATAAATGTATTAAAAAATGACTTCGATTCTGCAAATATGTTTTCTTGTAAAAGTAGGCCCAAATGACACAATAAGTATTGTCTCATGGAGTGATGGACTAAGGAGGGTGCAAAATTTCAGTGGAAAAAGAAAAAATTAGAAGATTTATTCGAAAAATTTTAGTCTACATTAGGATGTTTTTAGATTGATATTTTTTATTTTAATTGTACATTACATTTGAGTAAATTGATAATATTGAGGTTCGCAACATTATCCGTGTATTATTTTAAGACGGCTATTTGCTTGGATTTAGTTTTGAAAAATGCATGTTTGACACTTTATAATATAGTAATTTCTCCCAAATTTTTTGAAATTTGGCGTCTTCATGAAACTAATAAAAAAAAATGACATGCAAAGTTAGAAAATTCCTGTATTTAAAATAAAATACAGCAAAAACAAAAATTAGCATAAAAATTCATCGAAGTTGTGAAATTAAAGGTTTTAAACAGGCTAATCTTTAAAAAATATAGCTTTGAAGATTTTTGTTCCGAATTCCTTTATAAAACCTACAAAAAACCTTCAATTTTCCAACTTTGATGAAGGCTTTATGCTGATTTTCTTAAACAAATTTGTCAAATCATCTATAAAAGAACTATATATATTTATGTTGTTACCCGGCAAATAAAACTAGCATAAAACATAATTAATTTGTGAAATTGAAGGTTTTATAAAGGAATTTGAAAAAACTGCACTTTTTTTTATAGTTTTTAATTTTTTCATGAATTAAATCTTTAAAAATTCTGCATTTCCCTTTAATAATTTTAATACTTTATAATAAAAGGTGTTTTAAAGGCTTTATTTCATGTTGTATAAGGAATTTTTAACAAAAATCTTCATTAAATGCAGTTATTTTTAGATTTTAATAGCATTTAAAACTGGAGTTTTGCTGCATAAAACCTTCAAGTTCGCGCCTTGAAATTTGTATGGTGATTGTTTTTGCTTCACCTTCAATTATGAAGCAAAATAATTTTCGTTTGTGCACAAACATCCCTTGAACCACTGGTAATACAATTCCCATGACGATCTTTTATAATATGCATTTAATAATTTGATGTTTTTAAAAGAAATTATTAATTACAATTATCTGCCTGATATTTTAATATAAATACTAATTATGGTAATGTTTTAATCATTCTTAGAGAAAACTAAACAATGAAAAATATTTGTTAATTTATATTTAAATATGTGGATATTATTAACATATAAGTATTTTTTTAATTTGAATTTTACGCCGAATAAAACAGATAATATTTATTTTTTAATTGTATAAACACTTTAATTGTATAAATATACAATTAAAACTAAGTAATTTTGATTTAAAAAAATTTCGTTGAACTTGTATACACATTTTTCTTAACATTTAAAATAAGCAGAAAACCCCTAGAAATAACTAAAATGTCCTTAAAATAAACAAAAACAGTAATAAATATATAACTTTATTTTTAAGTTATAATTTTAATCAGTATAATTAGTTTCAGGTAATCCTTAAATGAAGTATTAACGAATAACGCATTGGTCGATCGCGAACAAACATGCTAAACCCATGTTAAACGCTGACCCGCGAACGACGTTTCTGCCTTCAGCTTTTCCGAGAAGCCGGTTTGTTTACAAATACGCCCATCCCCTATAGCCCCAGGATCAAAGCAAAGAATGGTGACAAGTAATTGGCCCTATACTGTGAATGCTCCGTTTAAAGTTTCAGCCTCGTCTCACAGGGGCCTGGCCAGGGGTCGACATTTATGCAACTCTAAAAAAGACATCAGGGATACTCTTCAGAAAGGCCTGTTGGGCTTCTTGAGTAGACGTGAGTGTCGGCTAATAGTGGATTCCCGTCTAGGACTTTTCCTATTGTACTTGTTGTACTGCAGTGTAAATGTCAAAATCTTCATTTGGATGCTTGTTGAAATTACTGGTTCGTTTAAAAGTTTTGCCGCAATGCAACTTACAGCAAGTTTATTAAGAGGTAACTTGCATTTCATTAATTACTCTTAAATAATTAATCTTTTTGTGTTAATTGAAATGCGATACTCTGAGCCCCTTCAAAATAATAATTTCTGGTAGTGCTCAGCCCCCCCCCCCCCCCCCAGTGACAGCCCGTGGTCAAAAATGTTAGTGCAGCCGAAAACATGTAACCCCCCCCCCCCCCTTTCGCCTTTTTCCACAACCATACATGAACGGACATTCTTTAAAATTTATTACTCAAACTCAAATCAAAGATTCATTTCAAATTTTATGAAAGATAACATGTAAATATAATAGAAAACACTTACTTATTTTTTGAAAATTAAATCAATCCTCCTATCAAACTTGCGAATCAGTCAATTTTAATATTAATTTAAGTAAAGAAACAACAGCACACGTGCAAACTTATAGAACAAAATATTTCCGTTTGGAGAGATTCTTCGAAATTATCGTTTTCCTCCACCCCGCTTCGGCGATTCAGCAACGAACCAATCATTTAATCAAAATCCCTTGTACAGCTAATTGGAAAAAATCCTTTTGCGCTACGTTTGTGTCTTCACATCCTCTATTTTAGTGTGTAGGGGAAGTCATACTACGTAAGGTTGCCATGGCAACGATGCTGTCGATTTCGAACTTCGCTTTTTGGCTGCAATTTTGATTAAATAAGTTTTTTCCTCTCCTGAATTTGTGCATTACGGAAACACGTTTGCTAGTCATCGGAGATTTTTTTTACTTACAGTTGAAATTTCATCTTCATTTCCAATTATAATCTTCATTTAAGAAAATTAGTAAAATATATAATTTTAGTTTTAAAATACACTAATAAAATTAGGTGCAGCCCGGCTGTACTTGCTGTAGTGCACGAGCCGCCACTGCCCCCCTCCCCTAATATTATACTATTTTTTTAAAAAAAATTACCTAAAAAACCAATCGTAGAATAGAGAATTCCTACAAAGTGGCATTCGATAGGAAGCACCCCTTATTTATTCTAAACGTGTTTTAAAGTGGGGGGGGGGGATTTGCTTTGAAAGGTACAGGAGGACAATGAGTTCCTTTCTCAACTGTTGCCAATCTAAGACGACATATCATTAGTCATATGTCACCTTTTGTGAGAAACACCAGAAAATTACCTGTTTGTCGACAACAGCTGTACTTCGTTTGCAAAATGCCTGGTTACTCGACCAGCCATGTCGGGTAGTACCAGGGGATAGTCAAAGCATGTGAATGGCCACCAAAGCTGTGATTGTATAGTTCGTCGCCATTTGTTTGTAATTTACTGGCCCTCGCCCTTATAGTCGATTTTAGCTGATTGATGATCCCCCATTGTGAATGACCCATGTATGCTTGTGTGGACAGTTTTTGTATGTACGCTTTTCTGAAACTTGCCTCTAGGGGCCGAAGTCATGGAAGGGCTACAGCAACAAAAAAGAAATCCCTGGTGAGATCTTACAACCGCCGCATTACAGTTTCTTTTTTTAGTGTAAAGACAGTAATCTTAGGAAGCATTTCTTTTTGCAAACGAATGGTAGTAGATTTCTTCTGTCAGCATATTCCCCTGTTTTGTCAGTTAAGTAATTATTTCTGTATTCTAAAAGTCAATTAAAAGTAATACCATCTTTTCTAACAATAAATGTTTTGTAATTATGCTTATCAATTGGCAGTAACTCTAGTTTTGTTATACACTATTAAGTGAATAACACTAAGCGTATGCTTATGTTTAAAAACAAGTTGAAGTTCATTTTAATCTTGAATTACATATAATAAATGAAATGTCATTGTAGAATTAGTGTAAGGAAAATGTATTTTTACATAAAGTCTAAATTGCTAATTATTTTATTGCATCTATAGAATACTTGTTATGGTTTATTTCATTTCAGTAATATTTAAAATGACAAATTTATAGGTTTTCACAATATAATATTTTTTTTTTTTTTTTTTTTGTACTCAGTACTCTGGCTCACGTACATTTTTTTTATATTACGTCTTTTTTAAATGTCAGAAAAACATAAATATATAGTTTAGTTTGAAAACTACCTATAAATTTATCAATTTAAGCAGCTAAAATAAACATAATTTCAAGTATTTATATAAATGTCTACAACGCTAAAGCTTTAAAGAGTAATATGAAAAATAATGTAAAAAATACGTTTTTAAATAACAAAAAATATTATTTATGGACATTTCAGAAATTATAATCGTATTTCCCATAATTTGTTCCTTTTGAAATAATAAACCATCAGATTCATGCACTATTTTCTAAACAGCTTATATAATTGAAATTTCTTCTTTTAGAAAATTACATTTTGTTAAAGAAAGTTAAATAGAGACGAATTCATCAAATCTGAAAAAATTCACAATTTAGCGTACAATACGGACATTTGAAATTACTATTAATCTGTTCCTGGTTACTTTATGTTCTAAAGCTGTTAAAACATTTAACAAGTAAAAATTTAAAGCATTGATTGTTTTTTAATTGTTTTATAGCTCACAACTCCGTACTATTTTATATTGTATTACAATATATATATTGAAAAAAAAATTCAGTCCCCCCTGAGAAAAAGAAGTTCCTACGCCACTGAATTTGGCCATAAATCTAATTGAATGGACAAACTAGAAAATCATGACAAATGGAAAATTACATTACCATAAATTTTCGGATTTCAATTATATTTACCCCCCCCCCCCTTCTCCCCCCAAAAATACGCAATTTTCTTCAGTAAAAAGTTAAATTTTGGGCCCCCCCAAAAATTTTGATAACTTTACGCCTATGGGGAGGGGGGATTTTTTTTCGTGTGGCACAAAGTTGTACCCGGTTGGGTACAACTTTGTGCCACTCTCTTTTCTGCCTCTAAAACCCATTGAAACTTAAAGTGGCACAATCTTGACCATACTTTTTTTCATAAACAGCTCATCTACTATGCTATGAGCAGGGAAATAAAATTTGTTCTCATCATTTTACTGGTTTTTTTTCGCATTTTTATCAATTTGGAAGTGTGCGAAATGGAAGAAGACGAGTTTTTTTAAAACTTTTAATGATAAACTGTTTCATAATATTACATTACAAAAAATAATTTTAAATTACATTAGTGGAGTGTAGAGGCAGCGCTATGAACTTAACATCATTTTCCTGACACAAACGCCGGACATGAGAACTAAGATGTGAACTGAGATTGTCTCCTATAAGTACCACTTTGTTTCCTGCGGACTAGTAACATGGTATATTCAAACCAATCTTCCTGATTTCTTCAGACCTTCAGATGGGGATGATTCAGCATCCTTTCTCTTCTTCAGCATAAATGCAAGTGAATTTCGATGAATTACATACCTCTCTTGGGACTTAAGGATTGAAATCCTCTTCTCAGTCCCCTAACACCTTTTCAAGGTATTCATTAGTGTAAGTCCCATAAGCCCATAAGGGCGACCTCCGACCTTCTTTCTGTCACCACGGACCATTATCTGCAAAATAGTATTGAATAAAAAGCGGATTAAAGCTCAAAAAATAAGAAAATTGAGTGACACAAAGTTGTACCCCAAATTTGTCATTTTTGATAACATGTGAGCTTATGGCGAAACTAATAAACATTTTGAATTGCTTAATACAGGAAATTGTAGATAATAATATAGTGATTAATGTATAAACTTACCAAATCTCCAGGGGAACAACTAATATGAGGTCCAGATGAGACTCTCCTGGTATCTTAAAAACCTTCAAGCACTGTGATCACAAACAATATTTTCTTGAAACCACAACTGATAACTGACCAGATTATTACATGCTCAACATCATCATAGCTAACTACAGGATTTTTTCCAAACCTCTAGTTACATTTATATTACCGCTAGAACGCATTGAAGTCTGGAAACCGTCTGTGGCACAAAGTTGCCCCATTTTACGGTAATTAGCGAACAAACCAACGGACAGACAAATAAACAAAAATAGGAATTAAATTTCAAACTGTCCTATTCACAATATATAGAATGGCGTTCTAAATTGTTAGGGTTACGGAGATACAGATCCCTTAAAATTTAGAATATTTTTTTGTAATCGTCTTGTATTTTTCTGTCCTTTCAAGGTTACTACCTTCAAGCTGTGAGCGAAAAAGATGCTACTGGTATCGAATATACAGATTTCATCAGTCCCCAATTCGGAAAAAGATGGGGTGCCCATTGCCTCACCTTCTGGTTTTACAAGCCTGGGCTGGACACCGGAGTGCTCGGTGTGCTAAGTCAGCACACCGACAACCACCAAACCCAGTTGTGGGCAGCCGACAAAGATTTCGGGAAGTTTTGGCATTACGGTCAGGTGACCGTCGACGAAAAGGTTGCCTTCCAGGTGAGTTGCAGTGCGAGGATTCTTGTTTCCATGAGGAAAATAAATGTTTTGTCGTCATAACACTGAGTTGCCAAACTATTTCAAATGCACTGTTCGATCGAAAAGCTTTCGTTACATTGTACTTCTCCCGTCCTTCTGGCGGGAAAAAAAGTGTGACGTCATAGCTCATTTACATAAAAATGAGGGTGTGGAAGTTATAGTGGTGTAATTTAATTTACACTCAGTCATTCTATAAGAAATACTAAGTATCCTACCGTGTTTAATAATAGACTTTTGTGACGATGGTATGAAAGACTCATTTGAAAGAATCGGTGTCTCTGTCATTATTCGAACTAAGGAGGAATTATATTGCGGTCATTCTGAACCAGTTCCAATAGCTAGATTTTCAACTTCCCTACCGCCAGAAGAGAGCTCAAACCCCGCCTGGCGGCTAACATAGAAATGACGATTTGTCTCCATTCTGGTGATGGAGCACAGCCACAAAAGGATGAAAATGCAAATTTAGATTTTATACTATCATCCAACTGTAACCCATCCCTTTTACATTTTATCCCATTGATTAAAATTGTGCGATCGTCCATTTCTATAGCAGCCGCCAGATAACAGAATTCTGGCGCTGAGATTTTTGAATGATAAAAAAAATTGCTTAAAAATGAGTAAATGGACGTACTCGTTTTTCTTTGAATACAACTGCCTCGTAAATGAGCGATGACGTACTAAAATTTAAGTAATCGTGCTTTCGCAAAAATGAGCAGTATGGTTTAATATTGGTAATATCAGCTTCTGTTCAAGCCATCTTAGCAAAGCGACCTGGCAAACTTAAAACAATTTTTCAGAAGATGGTTTTCCTCATTATTTGATGTCGATTGCTTAAATGAATACTGAGTTATTAAAACTCAATTTTCTTCCTTCCCATTCTTTTGCAACGCCTTTTTAACATGACTTATGTTTATAACTTCTTTACGTTGCTCTGGTAGTATAACGAATAAGGCCCTGGACTTCTATGCGAGACGACATCAGGTAGACGGATTGAGTTCAATTCTCGGTAAGTCCTGGTTGTAATTGTTGACATTTATTGAAAGCGATTTATGAAGGCAGACTATATGTAGGCAATCAACTGCTCGTTTTATTCTTTTTACTCATTTTTTGAGTACATTTCGTTTTCGAAAATGAAACTTATGTATTCGGAACTATGATAAGAATAGACCTAGTACCTACATAGTACCTAGTTTTAACAGTGTAGTTTTTCCTCAATGTAAAGACAATCAACAAACCCTGAAACAAAAGCCGACAACTCTGATTCCCCTTGGAGCCCCAGTTGCTCAGTTGATAAGGCGTTCATCTACTAATCAGAGGATTGGTGGTTCGAATCCGTGAAATGGACTTGACATAGAAAAGTAAAAAAGTAGTGATCTTGCGATCGGAGGGTTGCCAGCTTCGCTACAAAAATTCTAGAAAGTCGTCCAGAATATCCAACAAATTATACTGGCGTGTATACGGGACTGGTGCACGATACATCTGATCGGGGTCCAAAGTCCCGACGTCTATTGAAGGCGTTGGGTGCCAGTTCAGGTGTTTCCTCGTCATCTGACCATGGTTCTAAAATAACGAGGTGCATGTATGAATGTGTGTGTGAATGTGTTCCCGGGTCTTTCCTTCGAGATTGACCCCGAACCGTCGCCAATAGCCCACTGTGGAGCTCTAGTGCGACGTTAATTAACAAAGCCAAACCAAACCTAATTCCCCTTGTGTCTTTTCTTCTGCAATCAGATAGTGTTGCGAGCCAAGAAGGGGTCCAATGACGACGACGAGATGGCGATTGACGACATCCACATCAAAAACAGCAGGTGCGAAAACGCAGGTTCGTGCAGTTTCAACTCCGACTACTGCGGATACTTCATGAACGAGACTTCCGACTTCTCGTGGCTGCTTGGAGATGGAAGAATTGTGGATTATTCAAAAGTGGACACTCCAATCCAGGACAACACCATCGAAAACGGTGATATATTAATCCATAGGTCGGCAACCTGCGGGGGCCCCTTTGTGAAATTTCTAGCGGCTCTTTCAAAATATTAAAAATTAAATTAATTTTTGAACGACAAAAAAACAAAAACAATCTTTATATATAATTCTCTTACGCGGTGAAAAACACTGTTTTTCTCTATGCGGAATGGCAACAGTTACTTTGTTTACAAAATTCTCTTGCGCCCGCATTTTTATTTTGCCATTGTGTAATCCATTTTGACCGTTAACCCCTTCAATTCATTGGTAAATAATTATTTTGATAATGTCAGCTTAAATTAGGAAGAATATAAGCTTTATTAAATTAAAAAATAGAAGTTTTGAAAAACGCTTTTCCAAACTTTAAATGAAGGAAAATTGAGGTGGCGCCATCTGTTGGTAATTTTGAAAACTAGATTTCTATGAGCTTCATTTTTATGACGTATAAACTCAGTAAATTACACACTTCTGGTAGGCAAGATTTATGGTAAGCTTAACGTCAATTATGGCAATTAACAATTATGGCTGGCGAAGCAATCCTCTGGGGGTTGGCGGAGCGTCCTAGTAATGTATGTTTTTACTGTATTACAGATGCAAAAACAGTTACATACAAAAGTTCCATAAAATATCATAGACACTTTATAACTCTGGCTTTAATTTTAAAATATAATAAAGTAACAAAATCAGCAATTTAATAATAAAAAAATCATAAAAGAAGTCACTGAGAAACTAAAGTAGCTATATCTGCGCTAATCAAGCTTTATACAGATGCAAAAGCAATTATCTCCAGAGCGTCAACGAACGTTATTTCTGATTGGTTGGATTGTGAACATAGCTTGTTTAGCTTGAAATAAAACTGGACTTTTCAAAAACTTAAATCCTTATTTTAATTGCAGAACAAGTTATGTGAAAATTAAAAGTTTGTTTATAAATTATTCAGTAATCTGAGAACTTATGTATTTTAGCAAAAAAAAATATGTTTTCTAAAATTTTACAAAAAAAAAAAAAAATTGTGCTAACAATAGTTAAATTTTGACAGTTTTTCGCGATTTACTCAAAAAAGTGTTTCGTACATGTTGCTGGTTTTGCAATTGTTTTATTCATTTGAAGATTTTGAAATTGGAGTTTTCAAATTGACAGGAAATAAATAGCCCTTGTATGTGTTCCATATGGAGAAAGTGAGTGGTCCAGAGTATATGTAATAAAAATATATTATAACTGCTTAACACTCTCACTGCCGATGTCTAAAAGGATGCAAGTTGACTATTGCCTTTTACGTGTTATTTTAAAGAATGTATCACGCGCCAGCGCGTCAGTGGCAGCGAACGTGTTAACCTTATTTAAATTCGATTTGTTTGGCTTGAGAAATTGTCTTTTATGGTCACGGATCGTGTAATTTTTTGCTGCTTTAAAAAGTGAAACGTTCGATCACACATGAAGGAAACATAAGAGTGGGTTGGGTAAAATTTGTTTGCTGAAATTATATGTATTACGTGAGTCTAAAAGAAATGGATATACTTATTATATCTTATTAATCCAGATGACATATTTACTACATCTAAATATTAAAAAATGACACTTTAGTATCAATAGGTATTGCATAACTTTGGCTTCAATATAATAAAGGGATAAAAACCGTTATTTTTTAATAAAATACCAAAGAAATAAGCCGAAAAATAAGTTATGTCTAGCGAATGTGAATATGAGTGCCATCGAACCCCATTTCTCATTGTGAGGAATATGGATATAGAGAGTTATTTTCTTCTTGAACAAAAACAAGAAGACATTTCATACATTTGCAAAAGCAGTTATATCCTCCTTCCAGTGAGGCCTCCGTGGCCGAGCGGTTAAATGCGTCAGCTGGGAATCCGAGGATTCCTGGTTCAGGCCTAGGCGATGGACTTGACAAAGAAAAGTAAAAAAGTAGTGATCTTGTGATCGGAGGGTTGCCAGCTTGGCTACAAAAATACTAGAAAAGTCGTCCAGAACATCCGCAAAAATTAACGGCGTGTATACGGGACTGGTGCACGATACATCTGATCGGGGTCCAAAGTCCCGACGTCTATTGAAGGCGTTGGGTGCCAGTTCAGGTGTTTCCTCGTCATCTGACCATATTTCTAAAATAACGAGGTGCATGTATGAATGTGAATGTGTATGTGTTCCCGGATCTTTTCTTCGAGATAGACCCCGAACCGTCGCCAATAGCCCACTGTGCAGCTCTAGTGCGACGTTAATTAACCAAACCAACAAAACCAAACTAACCTCGTTCCAGTTGTGCGATATGTCATGGGAAAACTAAAATCAATAATAAAGTTTTGACCGTTTTTCTTTCGTGATTTATATATTTTTTAAAATTAGAAGTACATATTGCTGCTTTCGGATATGGGCTACATAAGTCGTATCCAACATTTATATAAAAAAACACACTTGTGTATTCTATCCTTTCATTTATGTATTACATATCATGGTGTATTGTTGATTTTAATAAAAACATTATTTTGATATAAATATCTTTGCAGGCATGTACTTGTACGCAGACATGACTTCGCCCGCAGTGAAAGAGAATCAGACCGCAACAATTGTTAGTCAAATAATTAGCACGCCAGGGCAGGGGGCATTCTGCCTCACTTTCTACTACCACATCAACGGAAAAGGTAAACTATACTATCCAAGACGCCTTCCATTAAATGAATAAGTTTGCGCCAAATTAATTAATAGTTCGTTCATGAATAATTTGGGTACGTGTCTTCTTGGTACCATTTGGTTTCTCTTAAACTTCTTTTTTGACCTGTTTAAGTTTCTTGTGCCACTATTGAACTTTATGCTTCAATTTTTTTTAGTAACAACAGGGAAATTTTCAGTAACAAAAAAAAATCGGCACTTTCCACTTCTTGCAATTTTCACACAAATCGTTTAAACTGACGACTAGTCAAATGGAACTGTACACTGTAAATAACAGGTAATTAAAAATTAGTATATAAGCTACTCGTATTTCTTTGAGTATAAATGCATCGTACATGAGCGATGACATACTGAAACGCAAGAAGCAATCATATTTTCTCAAAAAGTAGGAATGTTATTAAATATCGTTAATCTCAGCTTCTGTTCAAGCGATCGTAATGGAACTTGACAAACTTAAAATATAAATTCAGAAAAAGGTTTTCCTTTCTATTTAATTTCAATGGGTTAAACAGAAACTGAGTTATTACAACACAATTATTTTACTTTCTATTTTTGATCATACCATTTTTTTTACATTTCTTCTGATTATAAGCCTTGATAGTGGAACGGATAAGGCAGTGGACTACGGAGCTGAGGATCTCGATTCGATTTCCAATTAGACTTATTTGCAATCGTGAATGTATTTGATATTTCTGTATGTCTATTGAATGAAATTAATTTTTATTGTGTTATGTATCAATATAACTTGATTTTCGTAAACTGAGGTAAAACTGCCTATGTAGGCAAGCATTTACTTATTGTATTCATATTTTAAATCTTTTTCAAATTTGAAACCTATAGTTGGAGCGATTTTAAGTATCGAATGTAATAAAAAAAATAAGTAAATTCTACTTAATTTCAAGCACTTATTTTTAACAGTGTAAGTATAAAGATAGTTAGTTTAATTTCCATCCTACTGGAATTAACTTTATTCCTTCCATCCTTCCTTATCCTACTTGCAGGTAATTTTTCAAACCGATTTCACGTTTCTCATTTTCCAGATAATTGTTCCTTAACTGTGGGCAATGCCTTCCTACAAAACGAAATGCACCAAGAAGTGCACTACAAGCCCCAGGAACTGTTCCAGATGAACAGCAACACGGGCAAGGGGTGGATGTCGCTGAGTCTCAACATCCAGGGCATTCGGGGTACGTCGCAGCAGATCTATTTCCAGGCCACCAAACTGAACGGACCGCGCGCTTTCATTGCAGTAGATGACGTAGACATTTCTAACGGATTTTGCACAGGTAACTTGGTTTATTTTCTCTATCTGCTGATATGTAAAAAAAAATGGCATATCAGCAATTTGAATTTTTGTTGAAGTCAATTATTTTTTTACTACTTTTCGACAATAAAGTGACCTTCTTAGAAAACATATATGGTATGAAACTCTAGGAGCAGTTTCAACTATTTATTCTATTTTTATTTTATTTAAACATCCTTTTTCTAAACATTGAAGCGTAGTACCTTTCAGAAAAAAACTTTATAGGCACATTCCCTACTGTCCCATAAGTTTTATTCGTGAGTACCTCTTACGCTCGCCAGCTCCTTCTTGTGTTTATAGTATAAGACAAGATCTCACGGAACGTATAATAATTTTAAACTTCTTGGTAACATTTTATTCGCCTTAAACTATTATTTTAACCTGTTTAAGTGCCTTGTTCTCCAAATGATTTTAAAAAGGATATCTTGGCTTAATAGTGATATCATGTCACAAGTTGAATATGTGTGTGTAGATGTACTTATAATTTCAAATTTATCTTAAAACTACATTTTTGTTTTAGATCCAACCACTTTACCTCCTGTAACTGTAACGGAAATGCCAGGTGAGGTCACGCAAGTAAACTTCTCATTTTTAACTGTAGTACTTTTTAATTTCAGATTTGTAGTATACAAATGTCATTTAAAATTTTATTATTCGTGTTCAGAGTGCTTTTTTACTGGTAGATTTTTTTTACAGGAAGATTTTTTTCTCCAATTAACTTTTAATCTTATTTTTTGGGGAATGAAAAGTTCAGGCAGATATTCGACATTACATCTATATCACTTGGTTGTATCTAACTATTTTTTTCAATATTTTTCTAGTAACAAGCATCACCTGCGATTTCGATAAGGGAGACTTCTGTGCGTGGCAGGTAGAAAAAAATATGGCTGAATGGAAAATTAACGACCCATCGAAACCTAAAGACGATATGCCGAAATTCGATCACACTAAAGGAAATTATCTGGGTGAGTTACTATTTGATTCATAAAATTTAGACCGGCTGTATCGGGTACAAAGTCGCAGTGCGGTAAGTGAAGCGTCTTGTGCGTGCTGCAGTGGCTGTATGAAAGGCAATAAATAGCCCAATTGCGGCTGAAGGGAGCCAGGTTTACCATATTCTCAAAGAAGAAAACAATTGTTTATCGCCCAGACAAAAGGTTGCCATGGGCCGCAATTGGAACTTTCCGGTGTGAAATTAGGGTACATAAATGTACGTAACCAAATACACAACTTACATTTATTAATGCGTTACAAAGTTTACATGCTTAATTTATGTTGCAGATAGGGGGGGGGGGGGGGGTCTCCCTATGGAGACGGACATAAGTCGTGGTCGAAGGGAATGGGCGAGGGTTGACATTCCTCTGTCTTGCTGCCTACAATGTAAAAACAAAGTCCTTAAAAATGAGTACATAAAAGTACTTTTTTTTAAGTACAATTGCATCGTAAATAAGCGATGCCGTACTCAAATGTAAGCAATCATACTTTTGCAAAAATGAACAGTGTGATTTAATATTGCTAATCTCGGCTTCTGTTCAAGCCATCTTAACAAAGCGACCTGACAAACTTGAAAATAGTTGTTCAGAAAATGGTTTTCCACATTATTTGGTGTCGATTGTTTAAATGGAAACTGAGTTATTACAATTCGATTATCTTACTTCCCCCTCTCTTGCCACGCCTTTTTAACATTACTTCTGCTCATAACTTCTTCCCATCGCCTTAACAGCTTAACGGATAAGACAGTGGACAGCGGTGCTGCAGACCTGGGTTCAATGCCCGGTAAGTCTAAGTTGTAGTTGTCGATATTTATTGAAAGTGATTTATGAAGGCAGCCTATGTAAGCAAGCTCCTGATCTTTTTATTTATTTTAAATGAAACTTATGTATTCGGAACTATGATAAGCATAGAATGTAATTAAAAATTACTTATTTTTACTTATTTTTTACTTATTTTTGAATACCTATTTTTAAGAGTGTGAGTGCCTTCACGTCATTTCTGTACCCTGCGGGACGAACGAGGGGGCGCCGTAGCCGAGAAACCATCAAATTCTTGCAACAAATTACACACTTGTAAGCCTTATAACGTCTGTTAAACACTGGTTTGAGTTTAAGGGATTATACCACTGAACTATTAACTGTAACTGCTGGAAGGCTCAAACCTTGTTTCCTTTATGGGCGCGTTGAAGCCTATTGAAAGCAGCCATGCTGTGTCCCAATATTTTTTTAAGTGATTTAGGGGTGTTTTTATTACCATAGCATTGTAGAAATATTGAATTCATATAAATATTATATTTTCTTCTTATAAAATTCATTTTTATATTGCCAAACAAATAGTTTTTGCTCTTGCTTTTTATCTATTTCAACTGTGGCTTGCAAATGACTCTCTATTTTAATAGCAGATTGCATTTAAAATGGGTTTAAAAAGCAAATAGAAAAAAACTCGGCCAAAAGCAATACACGTCGGCTTATTTTAACATGAAAAATATACGAAACATTTCGATAACAAAGAAAGTGGGGCACATCATGGCTGCCCCCACATCTGCTTCAAGTCAACAAAATGTCTTGCCCTATCCAGGAATTACAGTTAGAGATCAGTGGATTATACCTACTATGGCAGAATGAGCTCTCAGAAACACGACCTTTTCCGCTTGCATCGACACACATACTGCCGAGGTACGCATCTGTGAATGCTAGCGTGTGTATAAATTTAGATCCGATTGAGTCATGCGTGGCGCTATAATAGCGCCCTCTGAACTTGTGACACATCCGTGATTAAGTAGTGGCTACTTTCCTCTACGCAACGACACAGTAGTACGACGCTCGGTTAGTACAGCTGTAAAGACAGAAGTGATATTAGTGTTACATATTTTCGATACATGAGGTTTTTAGCAAGCCACTCCCTGCTGACCGAAATGAAAGACGTTTCATTCAACAAATATGCCAGTCACTCGATTCCGAAACGTCTCTTCGTCCACTTTAGAAAACAATCCCATCACATTTTTAAATCGCATTTTTTTTCGAATTACTTTTTATTTCTACACCTGGGATTAAGCACAGTATGTTATTTGACACATTAAACAACTTACTTTGATTAATTCCAGGTGTAGTAATAAAATATAATACGACAAAAATTTGATTTTATAAATGGGATGGGCTTGTTCTCCAAAATGGTCGAAGAGACGTTTCGGAATTGGGCGTCTCAAGTGAAAACGTGTTCTAAACAGAAAAGGCGTGACGATAACGATATAGAATATGTTTGATGTTTTAAACTAAAAATAAATTATTCGGTTTATTTATTATGTGTGAACAGGACGCTATGCCTATCTTGCGGGTGACGGTGTCTCAGCCAAGGAAGGTCAGTTGACAAGTGCCCAGGTGCCTTCTGAGTGGCAGGACATTTGCTTCAGCTTTTGGTACTTCATGAACGGAGAGTGGAAAGACAGGTTGGTATCTTTTCACGTGTTTAAAATTGGTTTCCAGGTCAGAGGTGCATGTAGGGCGAAGTGTACCGTAACGAAATCATGAGCAGCGTAACTGCGCGGACGGGGTTGCATCTAGGACGTCGTTCTAAGAACGAGGCCACAACGTAGAAAGCGTCCAGTGGTTTTTCCAGAATGCCACTGAAAAAAAAGTGCCACTGAAGTTTGACATTACACATCTTAAACGCTGCGACCATTTCGATAGTAACGGCCTAATTTTGTTGTACGTGTTTATCAAATGATGAAAATATCATACAAAAATGACATAATTATTTGTAATTTTTCAAAATTTAAAAAGTTTATCAATTTTTAAAGTTTTTTTTAAAAATGCTAATGCTTTTAAAAAAAAAAAATCACCCAAACCTTTTCTCATATGCTTTGCACTATAATACATAAGAATTGGCATTGAAATTTTCTGTAGTGAATGTATTTGGTTTTTATATAAATGTTACACACTAGTTATGTTACACAAATTTTTTCCCTAAAAAACTCATTTTTTTTCTCTTTAGTTATTTTTTTAAATACTACTTATACAGCTAATTCGCATGCTATGATATACACACATTTTACAATATCCATACAAAATTATACATTGCCCTATTATTAATAAAAAAAAATTAAAATGTATCTAAAAATTTAATATCAAGGAAAACCAAACATTAAGACCTTCCTTGAAACACATACCTGTCATCCAGCATAAAATCTCAAATGAAACATGAAAACGTAGATAAAGTTCTAGAATTTTATAAGCAAATTTAGAAGATTCCGAGTTTTTACTTTACGAAATAAAAAAAATCGTGAATTTTACCATTTTTAAGTATTGCGTAAAAACTCGACTGTTTTTACAATTTGCAAAGAGCAAATCATTGATCTAAGTTGAAAAAAATAGTAAACAGTTGAGGAGAAATTTATCAAAGGGGAAGGTTTTCCGGACTGGGATTCAGTGGGCGGCAAAGTGTTTTCGAGCGCACACTGCTTGGAGATGAAGTCGAAAATATTCACTTCAATTGTCCCAATTCCACATTTAGAAGTGAAGTGCTTAAACCTCGTCGTCAAACAGCGTTCACTACGGCAGTCGAATATACAGCAGGAATATTTTCCATTTGAATATAAGCTCAGTTGCGTCGCAAAATCAATGGTTTCGTGCCTTTTAAGCTAACATGTAAACAATCTAAAATATATTACAGATAATTCTTGTTATTTATAAGTTTCGAAATCATATTTTTATTGAATATTGCACTTTTTTCGAAAATTGTGAATTTTTTTCGAATTTCCTATTCTTTAGCATTAATGATTATATTAACCATTTTACTTCATCTTGCAAATCACTCACAAAAAGCTAAATAAAATTATTTTTTTCAATGAAAAATGTATTAAAAAGCTTCTTTTCTGTACAAAAGCCAGGGATGTCGGCAAAATCAACTTTTATAGTTTATATATAGTAGTTTTCGCGTATCATTCTATCGCAAGAAATTTTGTAAACTTAAACAAATCGACTTTTGAACTTGATTTAAATCACCCAGAAATTAAATTATTTTCTGAAATGTACTCCATTAAACGAAGTAACGTTTTTTAAAAAAAAGAACGAGATCAAAGCATAAATTTAACAATTTTTAATTTCCAATATAACCCTTTTATCCTATTATCCATTTTACCCACCTTACCCTTTGTCATCGTTTATAAAATTTTATAAAAAAAAACCGACACAAATACTTTTAATTTTGGCACAATATTGTAATTTTAGAAACATAAAAAATTCTTTTTCAGTCTCAAAGTTGCTGCGAACAGTTTTGTGATTTGGAGTGACAGTTACAAGACTGTTTGGTCGAGAGAAGGCAACTACGGTTACAAGTGGAGGCATGCTTATGTCCACATCCATAAAACTGTCTTCAATGTAAAAGTGAGTCCGATTTATTTTTCAGACTGAATTATACAGGGTGCGTTCCATAAGTAATGCGACCCATTTTTTCCTGACGCAACTATACACTGCAGCGCTCTTTAATCTGCTGGGCTAGGTGGAGGGGTTTATTAGCTTCATAATGCACCCATTCTCAGTCGGCTCCAAGCTACCGGAAAGACGGGGCGTGCGTTCTCCGAAGCCCATTTTGAGCTTAATGTAACACGGCTCGATGGATGGAGCAATGTTACGCTATCAAATTTTGTGTTAAACTTGGGAAGTCCGCCACCGAAACGTTTCTATTAATTCAACAGGCCTTTGGGAGTGATAGCTTATCCAAATCACAAGTTCACAGATGCCACAAGTCGTTCAAGGAGGCATGATCAAGTCCAGTATCAAAACAATGCTCATTTGTCTTCATTGATGTCAAAGGCATTGTCCAACACGAATTCGTATCTACCGGGACCACTGTGAACGCAGCGTTTTACTTGGAAGTGCTCAAAAGGCTGAAAAGGAGGGTCTCGCACTGTTTAAGTGACATCAATAACGCATGGAAACTTAATCACGAACGCGCCGGGCCACAGCGCCTTCGTTGTCAACGATTTCCTGGCCAGGGCCCATTGCCCACTGGTTCCACAGCCCCCCTACAGTCCTGACCTGGCTCCCCCAGACTTTTTTTTGTTTCCTAGCTTAAAATGAACCATGAAAGGGAAACATAGGACACGATTGAAAACATCCAGGCTCGTGTTACATAGGCTCTAAAGGACCTCCCGCAGAAGGCCTTCCAGGATGCCTTCCAGGCCTGGAAACACCGCCTCCGTAAATCTATCGACGCAGGAGGGTGCTATTTTGAAGATTTTAAATTAATTGTACGAATATGTCCAATAAATGATTTTTTATGAATTTGGTCGCATTACTTATGGAACGCACCCTGTATAATCCATTTTCCGTTCAATAGTCACCAAACCCCTTGCACTCGAGGTGACTCTCAGTTATCAAAATAACGACCTGTTCTTTTCTTCCCTGTTCTTCAAATTGATCGAGAACAGCATGTTCTTGAACATAAAAAAAAACTTTTATTTTGTTAGCTTGTTCTTTCAATACCCCCAAAACAATTTTTTTTCTTTGACAAATCAGAATCATCGAATATTTCGGAGGAAATAACAGACGCTGGAATAAAAATTTTCGTATAGTTTTTAACCCTTTGCGATTTGTGTTCTTTCTATGGAACAGTTATTCCTCTTTACGTTCTTTACCACAGATTTTTTTATACTCATAAATGGAAACAAATCCTAATCTATTTTATATTTGCAAGAGAACAAGTTGAAAAAAAGATTGATGTTCTAAACACACGATCATGCTGTTCTCGTTTATTATAAAGAACCGGGAAACAAAAGAACTGGCCGTTATGTTGTGGCCTGAGAGGCGACATCGGAGTGCAAAGGGTTAAGTGTTGATCTACAAAACACTGAGATTGAGAAGAAAAGTTGAATGTGTGACAAATGTGAAACTGTCTCAAATAAATCTTTTTCCCGGCAAATTCGTAAATAATAACTATCGAAAGAAAATCGATAGTATTAGCATGATCTTGTGTTTAGAACATCAAGTCTTGCGTTAAACATCCCCGTTCGTATAAATTATCGTAATGTAAACACCAGCTGCAAAATACATCAATTTCAATTGAATCAGCAATTTGAAGAAGGAAATAAGGGCCATGGGAAAGCAATAGATTTGTTTTGTTGTTAAAATTGCTGACATAATATAAAATAACATTGATATAATGAAATAAAGATAAAAAAATAATATAATAAATTTATCATTGAATCCAACTCTTGACTAGTGACTTGAAATTTATTCGTCCATAAATTTCATTTCTTGATAGAATGGCGTGTAAACCTTTACTTTTAATACAAATAAATAAAATATATCAGTGAATGAAATTATAATTTTTCCAAAGTTGCGACACTTTAGCATAACAGATGCAAAAAACTCAACATTTGTAAAATAAAAAGATTTTTATTAAATATATATATATATTTTATATTACATGAAACACCCAAGTAAAACTAATTGAGATTGAAAACTTTAAACATCCTTATAAAACTGAATTGCCGCTTTTAAAAAATATAAAATTTTCTATAACATTGTAATTACATTGCTTGTCAAATTGTAAGTTAAACGAAAGGTTTGATTCTTTAAAAAATTTGAACAACTAAACACATTTAAAATTCCTTTAACTTTAACGGAATAAGCTGCAATAAATTTGAAATGTTTTAGTCTTATAATTATTACTCTAATAAACCTCGCCAACAAACAAGGCCAACCCTTTCACTTTGATTTATATATGTGGCTCGAAACAAGAAGACCAAATGTCTCATTGAATTAACATACAACACTGGTCCTTTTTTTCGATTAATTGGCGATTATTAACACCCCTTCAAACTAGTTTCAGCGAATCAACAAACGAATTTGAGCAAGTTGATAAATCGGCTTACTTAAACCTTCCATTCAATGTGACATCACAACAGTCAATAAGCCAGAGCCTTCGAGCATGAATGATCTGTAGTAGAGAGAATATGACGTCATAATCGTGAAGCTCAGAGCGAAAGGCCCATTCACGTGCCATCTCTTCAAAATTATGAATTAAAAAATACTCGCGATTGGCTGATGAATTGGGATATGCGTAACAGTGAAAACATATAAATGGAATGACGTAATGAACCACGTGTCTGAGATCATTGTCTGAGGTCATGTTGGCTTCACTTTGATGTTAGAGAGAGTGACGTCATGACTCCTCTACTACAAAGGATCCATGCTCGACGACCAGAGACATAGAACTAAAATAATATAGACACTGTAGCGAAGCCTAAGAGTGCCGACCACTTTACACTTTTTTGAGCGAAGGTAGAAAAAGTAGTCCTTTTGCATAGGCGCAGATTTAAAAACACATTTCTGGCTTTCGAAAATACATTAACTGTTTAGACATACTTACAAGAAAAATATGAAAAAAGAAACCGAAAAAAAAAAACAGTTGTAAACCTTTCTGTGACGTCACGTAAGACTCCAGCATAGCCAAGGTTAGAATGTTTTCTCAAGCTTCTCTTCCGAATCGTATGCTTCCGCGCGGCACGGTAAAGTACATTGTCACCCAATGGGAATCCTCACTCCAGTGTTTATATTATTTTACCACAGTGACCAGGGCCGAATTATACTTAATTATATTTAAATTCTCAATGCAGCTAGTAACCTCTACACTTGCGACTATGTAATCTGTGAGGAAACTTGTTTATTTTCCTAATGTTTTCTATTGCCTATGAATGATTGTTGCACGAAATTCTGTACGTCATTCACTCTTATTCTTGCTCGGTAAATGTTTAAAATATTAAATATGTTTGCGTATTCATGATGATTCCATTCTTGTAGTTGAGGATTATAGGAAAACTCAAAACAGGAATAATAGCCATTGATGACGTGGCAGCTAAAGAAGGATTCTGCCCTCCCTCAAGTAAGTTTAATATTAGTTCTTCAGGTTCAACGGGATTTCTGTCAATAATTTTAATTTATCGCTTCGTAATTAAATCCTTTAACAAGAATTATTGATTAAGGGGTACTTTTTATCTGCCCGGATAATATTTTAATTAAAAAAAATCTGTCTCGTTTGATATACAAATATCATATTAAATGTCTTTATTAACCTTAGTATGTTAATTGGTATGCGTCGCATATATCCTAATTGTATAGAAACACTTTGTTTTAGATCCATTTTCGTTTACATCTAAATTTCAAAGGCATGTGTTTTGAATTGTAAATTACAATTTTTGAGTGAAAATAACTTGAAATATTCCATATTTCGTTTGAAATTAATGAAGTTAAACTCGAGCCATATAAAAATTACAAAAAACAACTGTTTTATACACTGAAAAATAGCATATTTTTCATACCTCAATGAACACGAGAGTTAACCCTTCTTCTACATTAATAAACGCTCTGTATTTAGTTCAAAAACATTTTTTGCTCCACAGAGATGTGCACATTTGACGACGATTACGCAATGTGCGGTTACATTCAAGATGCGGCAAACACCGTTGATTGGGACATCAAGTCAGGTATGGACAACGACACCTTGTACAGAATGTTGGATCACACCACTCAGTCGATAGCAGGTAGGTACTCGCTTATTTCTATTTCATTTTTAATTTAAATTATTTAAAAATTATGAAATTTATTTAAATCCATTAAATAGATAAAAACGCTTTAAAAAAACAAGCTTTTATTAAGGGTACTAAAAACTATTATTAAAAATTTAAACGTGGATTTTTTTCCATAGGTAGTACATTTAGTATTGTATCAATCATTAAACAATTGGTAGTATTTAATATTGTATAATTAAGTAAATATTTTGTAGTATTCAGTATTGTATCAATTAGTGAACTATTGGTAGCATTTAGTATTGTATCAATCAATGAACAATTGCAAGTATTTAGTATTGTATCAATCAGTAAACAATTGGAAGTATTTAATATTGTACCAATAAGTAAATATTTTGTAGTATTCAGTATTGTATCAATTAGTGAACTATTGGTAGCATTTAGTATTGTATCAATCAATGAACAATTGGAAGTATTTAGTATTTTATCAATCAGTAAACAATTGGCAATATTTAGTATTATATCTGTTGTATTGAATCAATAAAATAACCACAGTGTAAGTATACATGCCATTTCGTTTGCTTATTAATTCGTTGCACTCCGCTGCCTCCTTTCAGGCGTCAACATAACGAACCGTTCTTTTGGTCCCTGTTATTTAAATTAAACGAGAACAGCATGATCTTGCGTTTACAAAAAATCGATCTTTTCTTTTTCAAGTTGTCCTCATACAGATCCCAAATAGATTATGATTATTTTTTCTCTATGAGCACGAAAAGAAAATAATGTAAGTATGAATAATTGTTCCGTAGGAAGAACGCAAATGTCAAAGATGTTTTTAGAGTGCAAAGGGTTAACCAACAAATATTAAAATTCAAATACAACGTTAAAATACGCAATAAAAATCCATTGCGAGCTGTAGGGTATGTTTATATGTGTAACAATTTAAAGAAATCACAATTTTATGTTAACTATTTTCTACTTATGCTACTTATATTTGTCAAAAAATTTTATTTTTATTTCTATTCGGCAGATTTCAATCTAAGTATAAACCTGAATTTTCAAAGAACATGTATAGGGGTTATACCCGTATATACAATTATTATTTATTTTTATGCATACACTCAAACCAGTTTTTGTGCGGTGGATAGGGACCGCATAAAAAATCGCACAAAACTTTACGAGTAGCTATAAAAAATAGTTTTCGCAACACAATTAATAAGTATTTTTTATGCGGTGAATAGGGACCGCATAAAAAGTCTCGCGTAGAAAATAACTCAAAACCTTACAAAATAACTAGGAATTGCTTTTTTAAACGAAATCAAGACACGAGGCTTGGCAACTATTTGGAATCTCGCCAAACCTTTTGGAATCTGATATAGAAAATACACATGCTAACATTTTTTAAATATTTTATTTACATATGTACTTATTTTACACATACAAAACTTTTCAAAACATATAACCATTATCCTTCGCAGTCTGACAATACGCAAACTTGTAGGAAACTGGTTCAAAATCGCTTTCGTCATTTGAAGATACTACGTTGCATTCGTTTAGAGTTGACTTTCTTTCAGTTACCATGTAGTTGGTGATCAGTTTTTGCGATGACTGTTGTTTCACTAGACGCTTGTATATGTCTCGGTAGCCAGATATACAAGATTGAAGCTCCTTTGGGAATTTTGAAGTTCTTTCAGAATTGGCATCGATTGCAAGAAAATGACATTCTAATTTATGGCAAAGTTGGAGCCCTGCATATATTTTATCTGCTGTCATATAATCGGGTTCTTCTTGCCCATCAGTAACATCTGTTACGTAATTTATAATGTCATCATCCCTTACGGTTTCATCCTGAATCATTTCGACAAGATCATTTTCACTGAAAGTATTAAACCCGTCTACGCGCCGATGCCATGTGCTAGCGTAACGATTTCTGTTGTTAACATTGATGTCATTATGTTCCAATTTGATTGAAATTTTCATATACCGCACAAAAAAAAAACGCACAAAAACAGGTTTGAGTGTATAAAACAATTTAATAATCCTTTACTTACAATCCCGTTGCAAACTATAGAATTTTTTGGCATTTCAGGAAACTACTTGTATATCGGGTTTAACACGACGGCCCCGAACTCTAATCAGCGATCTCGCATCTTCACCCCCAAACGGCCCCCATCCACAGTAGGCAGCTGTGTCACCTTCTACTACCACATTCACAACGTTTCTAAACTCTCTCTCAACACCTACCTGGCCACAGACGACCAGGTGAACGATCCCCAGTGGACGTTCTCTATGAGTCAGGGACTGCAGTGGCATGGGGCACGATTCTCCATTGTCCCTAAGACGGTTTCATGGCAGGTAAGTCAATAGACACAGATTTTCCTCTAATATAAGTCAATGTCGAAAAGTAGTTGTTATAACAGATGTTAGATGGCGCCACCAGTATTTTTGCTTTTATCATTTTATTTTAATTGAAAATTATTTCTATTTCAATAGTAGTTTTTATTTGAATTCGCTATTAAATAACAAATTCTCTTGAATTGTTCCTCAATTTCTACAAGCGTGCATACGGTACTGATGCACGTTAACTGGTGCACAATAATCTAATGGGGACCCAATGTTTCGAGTTCTGACGCCAATTGAGGTTGCGTCAGATGCCAGTTCAGGTGTTGTACTTGTCATTTGAATATGTTTTAAAAATACGAGGCAGTGTTCCCGCGTTTTTCCTTCAAGATAGACCCCGAACCGTCGCCAATAGCTCACTATGGAGCTCTGGTGTGATAAATTAATTTAACCAACCAATTTCATTTGCATTTAATAAGACCTTATAATTCGAACTACATAACATGCGGACTTTCAGAACTAAATTTTTCAGCAGTAATATAGCTCTATATTTAAAAGAACTATATTGTATTATATAAAGGACCATATTGGTTGGACTATACAGATTGACCATATTGACTGGTTTGACTTTTTCTCAACAATTTATTTATAATTATGAAATAATAAGAATTTATAAAACGTTATTTACTTTTCCAAGACAATCTTTTAAATTTACTAATACTTTTTTTATATAACTCTTACTATTTTAAAGGAAGTTTTGAGCAAATTTCAATCCTCTATATAATAGTCTAGCTCTGATTAATGGCGGATGGACACGCTATATAAGCCTATTCCAACGAATCGGTAAACGAGTTTAAGTGAATTGACCAATTGGCTTATCTAAAACATGTAAACAATGTGACGTCACAGCGGCCAATTAGCCAGAAACCGAACTATACTACACATGCATAAGAAATTTAATGACAGATACACCTGAATTTTTTTTATTGATAGGTTGTTTTCGAGGTAGCTGTAGGAAGCCTTGGCTATGGTCAAGTGGCTATTGACGATATAGCTATTACTCAAGGATTATGTCCCGATCAAGGTATGTAATTGATAAAATATTAATTAAAATTTGACAACGTTAAGTTTTTCAGGTATCCAGTGCAAATCGCATACTTGAAATGTTGTTACTGCAAAAGCTTCAAAGTTTCGTCACGCTACATATTTTTTATAAACTCTAATCAGATTGATATGACCATAATACTTTTATTCGTAAAAAAAAAAATTGAAAAACAATGCACGTAATTTCAACTTGTTTAATAAAATGCTAAAATAGCGACACATTTGCTTTTATCACTATGCATTAATTATTCAATGGACTTGTTCTGTAAAATTAACTGCATGAGCCATCCATTTTCAAAACCAGATAAATCCACATTTTTCGTAATTTTTAAAAATATTTTTTCAAAAGTTCTCAGTGCACTACATCAATTTGCAAAGCGGTATATTGGCTAAAAATCTCTGAATTCAGTTTTAAAATTCATTGAAAGTCATGGGTTAATATCCAAAATTACGTGGCTGTCAATCGCTTTTGGCGACTCCTGTGAAATTTATTAAAATGGATCTTTTTTGAAACAGACTATTCACATTCGTTTACAGGTTATTAATATTTTATAAATTAAACACTTTTAAATAGAATATGCGCAAATGCATGTCCATATTATTTATATGAATGTTTATGTACCTCATCTTAATTATCTTGATATATACTCCCCTAATATATAATTAAAGTTCTTGACTAAAGTGAGGTGGTACAAAACTCGTATTTACTATTTTTAAGCTCTGAAATTTTACCTTTTACATTACAAATTTTTTACCTTATTCTAGTTACGGCACAGTTACCACCTTTCCTGTCCCTTTCACAAAATCTTAATTACTTGTGGATGACAGGAAATAGTAATCTAGATTTAGTGAGAGAACAAACTAACAAAAGAATGACGTTAGTTGAACGCAAGGACATGTCATTGGTGCCTAAGCAAAAACAAACATGTCAGCTAGATTGCAAACCTCAGAAAACAGCCAACACGTTTGGTAGATGAATGTATTTCTATGCACCTATTTTTTTATTTATAATTATTATTATTTTTTTAAGTTTTGATGAAATGAAAGGATATATTTGTAAAAGACATATTTTTTCGCAGTAACGGATGAAGACCATTTTAAAAATTCAATGCTCACCTTTCATTTTAAAATAATAGTTTGACTTGTTTGGTTTTACATGAGCCCTCCTTAAGTTTCTTTTGAAGAACAGACAACGTAAAACACGTATTTATATTATCTCACCATGTGCTTTTGTTTAAAAAGGGTCAATGGTAACATTAGAGTTCAAAGGGTTCAGGTGGTTAAATTGGAATGTAAAGGACTAAATGTTCAGGACAAACCCTTTATGAATATAATTTTAAATAATTTTATCTACGTTTACTACAGGCTATTGCGATTTTGAAACTGAAGACTGCCTTTGGGAAAATGTTCGGGCTCCATACGACCAGAATAGTTTGCAAACAATAGGTAAGCTCATATAATATTATAACATAATATATATAATATATTATGACATATATATATATATATATATATATATATATATATATATATATATATATATATATATATATATATATATATATATATATATATATATATATATATATATATATATATATAAATCTTAATTATCATCGTCCCAAGGTCGCATTTGTAAGAGACAATGGGATGAAGAAGGTATATAACAAAAGTAAGTTTTCAGATATTTGACCTTAAAGTTTTTGTGACAGTGTGCTGTCACGTTGCAATTTTTACATAGGGATCTGACCTATTTTGTACTTTGTGCAATTTGGTGAGATGGCTAGACTGACTGTCGCTGGTTTTTATGACGGGGTACAATGTGGGAGAGTTTCGTTACTGAGCCATTTTTTACAACCATGCCAGGATTGGCCAGCAGGGGTGACCCAGGAGGGCGGAGAGAATTCCAAGTGGTGGGTTTAATAATTTATGTGGGATTGCAACCCCCCACCCCAAGACACCACCGTGGGAAATTCAAGGTTTCCCACATCACTTTTCGACTTTGCCATTGCCCAGAAAAGACGAGCAATTTTTACTCTAACAAGTACCGTCCTCATGCGCCGAAAGGAAAAAGTCCCGAATGCCATGACACCAGACGGCAGCGCTCCCACTTCATACTAACGCCACTGAGCTTCGGAACCAGACGAGCCCCTGGAGACGGGAAAAGTCCCTGATGCCATGCTAAGAAGCAGAGCCGCTGGAGTTCAACGCCACTGCGAACGGGAAAAGTCCCTGATGCCATGCTAAGAAGCAGAGCCGCTGGAGACGCCACTGCGAGCCGGAAAAGTCCCTGATACCATGCTACGAGCCACTTCATGCTAACGCCACTGAGCTTCGGAACCAGACGAGCCCCTGGACAACGACAAGTCCCTGATGCCATGACACCAGACGTCAGAATCCACATTTTATGGTAACGCCCCTGGTAGCCGGTCATCTACACCCCAAACAACCAGCTAAATCACCTCAGACGGAACTCTCCCCAACCGGTACACGTGAGTCAGTAACACATTATTGCACATAACCCCCCAACCATAAGTTTTCTCCTATTTAATTTTATGTGTCAATAAAGCACCGTTTTAAAAGTAAATTATTGGTATGAACGTATTTTTTCCAAGACAACATTATTCATAAAGATACAAAAAAATAACACAACGCAGTCAAAAAGAATGTACTGGCCAATTTACCCCACGACAGTTTTCATATTGTGTTGTGGTCACGTACCTTCTTCATGACATTAGTATTTTTGTTAATAAGGCTCCTACAATATTTGGTCGGAAAAAAAAAGCAAGCCAATACATACTTCCCCATAACCGAGGATAGTGAAGACTTGAAGGAAGATATATATATATATATATAAGGTGTGCTCGTTTTTCGCTTTTTGAAAGGGGCAAGGAAAGTATATTTTTGACGTCATTTTTGCTCCGCCTTACTATGGGTTTTTGATCAATTTCATTGGCTGTGTGTTTCAAGCATTGCTACTTAGGTTCGATCCCCGGTTGGGTAACAACTGGTGATTTAGTTTTTAATTAGCAAAATAATGTAAATATCTGTAAATAATTGTGTTCAGGTAGCTTCACTACTAATCCGTCCTTGTTTTTTTGTTATGTCCCCGTATTTTACTTGATTGAAATTGTAACTCATTTAATATGTCCAATACAAATGCATTGACATGATGGTACCGACCCCCATTTTACACTTTCAAAATTCATGGACATGCCCTCGTGGCAGCTAATATTATTTTAATACGCTTAATTTATTAATCAACTCTTTTGCAATTTTTACATACTAAATACAATCCTTAAAATATAATTTAAATCTTAAAATTAGCAAATATCACGTTTAAATAGTTCACAAAAAAACGAATAGATGGCAGAACGTCACGAACCATTGCTTCAAATTGATTTCGGAATATTTTATTAACTAAACCACTTTGCAAATAGATTCAAATTGTTTTTTGAAGCAAATTTTAACTGTTTTCTTTTAAATAAATTCATGATTAGTTACAAACAAGAATTCTTGTTAAATTAAGTAGACTCCTAAAACGACTGTACAAACGAGAGCATTAGACACGCCCACAGAAGGCGGAGGAAGGCGTCACTATGACGTCAAAAATATACTTTTCCCGCCCTCCATCAGAAAGCGCGAGAACGAGCATACCTTTCATATATAGTCTCCAATATCCTAGCCCCATAACAATAACTCATTCATTTAGAAATTTTCCATTTTTCCCCCTCCATTTATTTTTTTTACATGTATTTTTCTTAGTTTTATCAAAAGCTGATAAATCGCCAAACTTGCTGGATGACGATTTCGATTGGACCCGACACATAGCAGAAGATTCTTTCGGTCCAGCAAAAGATCACACGCTGGGCAACCCTCAAGGTAAGAATCTCTTTTCCTTATGCTTGTGATTACGTCAGTGCCATAGAGTATTGATATAAATAGAGGAATAAAAATGCTGATTTCCGTGTGTGCATCATTGAAACCACGTGATTTGTGGAAATGCCAATTCATTCATACGCCAATATTACTTGGCAGGCCTTGGCGACTTTCAGAACTAAGCGAGATCGAAGTATTGTAATATGGTTTTGTGTTTAATTTTGTATTTATATATCGTTTTTTATAACGAGTGGCACAATTTAAGGGAGTTTAACAGATATATTAAAGATATTTTTCTTACTTTGTACTTTTGAAATACTTGTGTTACGTTTTTATGTAAAAAAATTTACCATAAGCGAAGTTCTTTCGATTGTTATTTTGTATAGTTCAATAAGAAAATATGAACAATAAAACCGGAGAAATATAAAGAGTTTCGTTTTTTCGAGTATTGAACACAAAGAAAATTATATTTTCTTTTCGTTAATGAAGAGAAAATATTTAGCGCAAATTGTTTGAAAATAAGTAAATACCTACATATATGTCAAGAAGTTGAATACCGACAGATCGCCTTATCACCCAAAAGAAGAAAGTGCGCCAAATTTGGAACTCCTGCAGATGTCTGAACGCCAAATGTGGCAGCGCTATAACCACGTGATGTTGGGTTTTCGTTTTCAATGTTGACACCGCGGCCTTACGAGAGTCTGGCATTGAAGGCGCTCTCTATTTAATGTTACAACTCTCTGGTCATTGCACGTAACTTCCAGGAGTGCAATTCCTTTCAAAACCTCTGAATTCACGACGAAACTAATAAAAAAATTGCTCATTTACACAAAGAAAAATATGACTATAATTAATCCGCCACACATTTAAGTATGTTTTGAAGATATTAAATTTACCTTTAGGGAGACATGGTACCACTTAAACTTTTTTTAACTTTACTTTATTGTAATGTTTATTAATCAAATTTATATATGAGAAAAAATATTTCTCACAATAATTCAATAATTGTATGTATTTTTTTTTAATTTGAATTTTTTGGAGCTTTTTTAAAACACTAATGTTTTTAAATATTTTTTTTCGCATGCTTTAAACTATATTACATACGAATTGGCATTAACATTTTGTATACTACATGTATTTGATTTTTATATAAATAGTTATTCATAATAATATAAAAAAAATTTCAAAACTCAAACTTTTTTACTTTAGTAATTTAGAAAAAACAAAAAATTCATATAGCTAATTCGCATGTCAATTTATAGTATACACATATTTTACAATATGCTAAAAATAGTATACATTTATCATACATTCATAATATATTCATACATTCATAACATATTCATACATTCATAATATATTTGAAGGATACCGCAGGAGTTATTATCCTCGGTTATTGTAGTTGCTGCTATCCGTAAACAACAGGCAATCCAAAAAGGGTCTTAATCCAAATTCAAGTATACGCCAAGAAATCAATACTTCAGGTGTATCTAATTTAAGATTTAATTAACTCTAAGAGATGTTACATATTATTATTTACAATTAAAGGAAAGTGCTCCTACGAAACTGGCACTTCCTATTCGTTCACCGCATGGTACAGTTCTATAGTCTCTTTCTAACAAGATGGCTACGCTCCAGCGTCATCAGAACTTAATTGCGTAGTTTTCTCCGGCCATCTGATTGGACGCCACTTGCGTGGGAGTTTTGTCCACGTGCCTTTCCAACAATATTCATACATTCATGATATATTCATACATTCATAATATATTCATACATTCATAATATATTCATACATTCATAATATATTCATACATTCATAATATATTATACAAATGTTATAATTTTCTTTTTGCGCAAATTTTGAAAGCGTTCTTAAAGTACGGAATTAGTTTAGACAACTTTTGAATAAAAAAATCTGTATTTTGTATAGCTGCATTTTAATTATCTCCAAAGTTATAATAACTACACAGTTTTAACAGGAAATTTTTTTATAATGTACCATAACAGGCTTCTACCTACTGCTGGACACAAGATACACCTTCGAAGGGCAGAAGGCCGTATACATGTCGGAACGACTCCAGACATCATCCAGCGTCTGTCTCATGTTCTGGTATGCCATCCCCAACTACAAAGACGGAGCCAATCTGACGGTGTACAGCAGCAACGATTTCGTCAGGGCAGACCAGCATTCGGTGTTCAAAATGTCAACAAGGGAGATGTGGGTGTCAACTCAGATGTCAGTGACGCCATTGGTGACGTCAGACAACCCATTCGAGGCCTTTTGGGTAGGTTAGGCATAGTGCTACTTTCGTCATCAAAGGATTTCATAGCCATGTTAAATACAAATACTATTATATCAATTCTGCCTCCTTCTTTCGGATTTAAAATGTGATTGGTTTAATTTAAACCCGTGACCTTTCATTTTATCATTAATATTAATATTAACACCATCGATATTCCTCTGTTTAATAAATTTGGAGAGTTGACTCAAATCGCCCCGAGCCCCAGTTGCTCAGTTGGTAAGGCGTTCAGCTACTAATCAGAGGATTGGTGGTTCAAATCCGTGAAATGGACTCGACATAGAAAAGTAAAAAAAGTAGTGATCTTGCGATCGGAGGGTTGCCAGCTTCGCTACAAAAATACTAGAAAGTCGTCCAGAATATCCAACAAATTATACTGGCGTGTATACGGGACTGGTGCACGATACATCTGATCGGGGTCCAAAGTCCCGACGTCTATTGAAGGCGTTGGGTGCCAGTTCAGGTGTTTCCTCGTCATCTGACCATGGTTCTAAAATTACAAGGTGCATGTATGAATGTGTATGTGTTCCCGGGTCTTTCCTTCGAGATTGACCCCGAACCGTCGCCAATAGCCCACTGTGCAGCTCTAGTGCGACATTAATTAACAAAACCAAACCTTCTTTCTCGTTTAAAATGTGATTGGTTTAATTTAAACCCGCGACCTTTCATTTTATCATTAATATTAATATTAACACCATCGATATCCCTCTGTTTAATAAATTTGGAGAGTTGACTCAAATCTCACCTGAACCTTCTCTCTTCCAAAATTCAAATTTCTTAAATCATCTTCGTAATCGATACTTGAAATACATTGGGCCATTTTAAATAGTCCTGTGCTGAACTTTCTCTAACAAATCGATGTCTTTGTGAGGTTATGACGACTAAAAATGTACAGCACACTCTAGATGAGGCTTCACGAAACCTCTTTGCAATGGCCAGATTTCATTAGATTTCGATAGAAAACTTTAGATTATGAAACACCACACAAAATAAAAAGTGTTTGACTTTCTTCTCGCTTGTTTCAGATTTTCTTGACGGGAACTGCCGGAAAAAATAGATTGGGTTACATTGCTGTTGATGACATTACAATTCGAGAAGGAGCCTGTTTAGGTAATCATACTTGTAATTCAGTATCTCTTAAGTAAAATATACTATCTTATTTTTTTTATTAATTTACTAGAAAACTGGATAAATTGCAAAATGCCTTAAACTTGTGGATATATAGTTTCTATTTAAAAATAATAACTTCGCTGGTAAACTATATAGGCTATATTACGTACCTCGGTAAAGTCTTTGAAAAATACAGATAACATTTCAATAACACATACTCTATATTACGCATTTATTTTACAATATTTAGATATTTTCATAATATATTTTTGTATACCGCAACAGAAATATCTGCATATTTCGACTGCAAGAATGGCTTTGTGATCGACAAGTCCCAAGTCTGCAACTTCCGCGTGGACTGCAGCAACGGGTTCGACGAGAAAAACTGCGCCGATTGCGACTTCGAGGCAGACACTTGTGGTTGGACAACTCCGGAGAACTTCGGGTACTTCCGATGGCAAAGGTCCTTGGGGAGCAGGGAGAACCTGGAGTTTGACCACACGAAGTTGGACGCTTCAGGTATTGTCATAGGCGTAGGATGGGTCATAGGCTGGGGGTGCTCGAGCCCCCCTAGGAATTACTTTGAAGGGGCTCAGCCCCCCCTAATATACTATTTTTTTTTTAAAAATTACTTAAAAAACAAATTGTAGAAATAGAGAACTCCTACAAAGACATTCAAAAGAAAGCGTTCCTTATTTATTCTAAACGTGTTTTAAAGTGGGGGGAATTTGCTTTGAAAGCTACAACGCTAAAGCTTTAAAGAGTAATTTTAAGAATAATGTAAAAAATACGCTTTTAAATAAAAAAAATATTATTTGTGGACATTTCATAAATTATAATCGTATTTCCCATAATTTATTCCCTTTGAAATAATAAACCATCAGATTCATGCACTATTTTCTAAACAGCTTATATAGTTGAAATTTCTTCTTTTAGAAAATTACATTTTATAGAAAGTTAAATAGAGACGAATTCCTCAAATCTGAAAAAATTCATATTTTAGCGTACAATACGGACATTTGAAATTACTATTAACCTTTTCCTGGTTACTTTATGTTCTAAAGCTGTCCAAACAAAAACGGATACAAGTTAAAACATTTTAAAGCATCGATTGTTTTTTATTGTTTAATAACTCGCAACTCCGTACTATTTTATATTGTATAACAATATATATATTGAAAAAAAAATTCAGCCCCCCCCTGAAAAAAAGAAGTTCCTACGCCACTGGGTATAGTGCCACTTCATTTTAAACGCATATCGGGAACGTATATTGGTATCATATTGTCCATCTTAAACTGCTCTTTTTATGAGTTTAAGTTGCATATGCCGAAATAGAAGAATATTTTGGCTTCATAATGTAAGTTTAGACAAATCAACCTTTTCTACTTATCATTTTCTCACATAGTTTAATCTGTCAAATGGTCTATTGGAATTGTAGATATCGTAGTTTTTTTCAATTTAAGTACACACTCGCCACCATCCGTAATTAGAACATTGAAGTTACTAATTTTATGTCAGAAATGTGACTCATTTTTTCTGCCACGGGGTACGGTCAGAGGGAAGAGTGTGGGTTAATAACCGATTCTGTCAACGTGGCTTACTTTTTTTCTAGACGATGGTAGGCCATTTATCTTCTTGAGCTGATTCCCCTTGAAGTTACGGGCCTTTGAATTGTCAACATTTTATGTCATTTAAATTTCTACCAATTTGCCCGTACCGATTTTAATGCATTGTATCTTGTATGTATGTAAATCTTGTATGTATTGTATTTTAGGCAACTTTATCATTGCTGATGGGCAACCCGGTTTCAACAATAATCTCAAATCCACTCTTAACAGCGCGGTACTCCAAAATGCTTTCTCAACATGCTCCATGGAATTCTGGTACAATATCTACAGCAACAGTAAGTATTTAAGTGTTTTAAATGGGTTTAAATGTGGGATAGAAAGAGTTAATGAAAGAGGATCTAAAAACAAGACTGCAGGTTTACTTGGACTAATAACAGCTCGGTTGTCTATCGACGAGGATCGCAACATTCCTCTCTCCATCGACGAACAATCTAGATGACTACCTTCTACAGTCAGGGGGAAAAAACCGAACCACCCTTTATTTTTCGGCCCCTATTTATTGAAGGGCTAAACTTAATAAACCATTTTGTAGGGAATAATGTCTACTACACATTGATATGCAAAAAAATTGGAAATTAACGAAAATTTAAATTTAGATTATTTTAAGGGTGAAGAACATTTCTGCATTATCAAATGTAGGTGTTGCTATTGAAAATTTTAAAGTTGGAGCATATTTTAATATGAATATAGCCCCTATGCAAATGTTTTGCATATCATTGTGCAGTATACATTATTCCCTACAAAATTGTATGTAAAGTTCAGCCCTACGATAAATAGCGGCCTATAGGTGTCGCTGGTCTCTATCTGATCGAGGTCTGCTCTTGGTGATGTGATAGGTAACCAGATCACTCAACATAAATGTGTATTTCGTATGCATATTATATCACCTATGTATTTAATACCCGAGCACTTCCTTATCACAGTCACTCCTCCTTAACTATATAACTGATTTTTATCATCAAGTGTCATTTGGAAGGGAGTGAATTGTAGATGTGCCAAAATGTGATAAAACTATAAAATATTAAGCAGTTATTTAGTTTATTACGATTTAAAATAAGTGAAAAGTTATCTTAGTGGCGACATCTACATTTCAAATTTTGAACTACACTAAACTTACTTTATCAGACGAGCTGAATTCAAGTAAAACGCAAGAAAGGTGTGGAATTAATGTAAGCAAAGGAAAAATTGGTTTGCTGAGAAAACCGACAATGATTGCGTAGCAATCCTCCGGGGGTTGACGAGCATTAGCGAGTAGGGGGCGGCACCCCATGTGTTTATATTATAGGTTTAAATATTAAGATGATAAATTCTCGAAAAAGCTTAAAGTGGTATAAACCTGACTTAAATGTCAACAACTGGAAATAAGAAGAAGAATACGACATATAATCATTCAATATTTTATATTTGTAAATTTCAATGAATACAAAAACTTAAAACGAATCAAAAAAATTAACTAAGATCACTACACCAAGAAATATATTGAAATTAAATTTTTATAGTGGATAATTTTTTACACAACTAAAATAATCCAAATAGTATAAATATGTTTAAAAAAAAGGCATGATTAATTGTATTTTTCGAAAAAGAGGATTTGAGGGGTCCAATGCTATGATTGATATTATTGTACTTAAATGTTATATAACTCTACTTAAAATTTTATGTCTTTCTTTTAGTACAAATGTCAATCAATTTGATCCGAAACAATCGGAGTGCCGAAATCTGGGTTCCTTTCGCCAAAAGTGACCAGGTGTGGACAAAGGGTGAACTATTTATCGGACGCATTCCAAGTGCATTCAAGGTATGACACTTTTCATAGCACAAATGAAATGGAATATCAAAGCATTAGTATCGAGTATCTTTATATATAATTCTCTTACGCGGTGATTGAAAAACGCTGTTTTTCTCTACGTGGAATGGCAACAGTTAGTTTGCGGAGCGTCAGCGGAGCAGGGGCGGAGCCTCGTAGTTAGAATTATTTTTGTAAAGATCATTTTGTTAGATTACAAGTAAAACTCTGAATTCATTCGGTAAAATATAGTTATTTTACTTGTGTCTTTTGACAGATAAACTTCGTGGCAGTTAGAGAAAGAGACGACAGACAGCACTCAGCAGTAGACGATATTCTCATGAGGGATTGTGAGACATTGTGTAAGTAGCGCATCCATTTTTTCTTAAAATTTATATTGATTGTCATTTTATTTAACTTCCATCTCATTTCTAAGTAATTTGGAAACCATGTATGAAACGGATTTTTATCGTTTTTCTGTAGTGTGTACGTGTGCAGCAAAAAAAAAATTAAACACGCAATAAATGAGACGATTAGTTTTAAAAAGAGATAGATGCGTTTTCACAAATTTTTCTGGAGACGCCAAAAATCGATTGACATTCACGTACTTTTTGGTTGTAAACCCATGACTAATTTCAATGGAGCTATAATTTTATGAAAGATCACAGAACAAAGATTAAGGGTTTTTCTTGAAAAGTTAAATATGGAAAATAGGTAACATATCGTCAACCGTCTATTTGCAACTTCTTCCTGCTGATTTCAGTCGAAATATTCTTTTTAATTTACAATACATGAAAACAACCAAACTCCATCAGAATATAACAGAATCTATATATATAAAGCAAAGTATGATTTCCTTTTCGACCAAACTAAGGCGGCATTTCTAACCCCTCAAAATTCCTTTTTTATATACCTCGCAATAAATCGTAAATGAACAAATATGAAGTCTAGTTTCAAAACCAGATAGATCAATTTTCATAAATTTGTTTGGATGCATTTTTAGACTAAATTCAGAATTTTTTTTAAAAACCGTTTTGCAATATGATGTAATGCATTGAGAACTTGTGAAAAATATTAAAAAAAAAAACGATTTTGCGAAAAATATTCATCTATCTGGTTTTGTAACTAAACTGCTCAAATGTCTGGACACTAAATAACTTTGTTAAAATAACTTATCCGCGTAAGAAATTAACCGGTTGACAATGAATCTTATTTTAAAACGGAATGTATAGAATAAAATGTTATTGAACACATGAAATGCTGTGGGAATTTATTTTACAGTGCAATAATATTCTATATTTAGCACATGCATAAAAAGAACTGTCTAAAAATTAAATTATCTCTTATGTGTTTCCAGCAATCCCAAACCCTTCCATGTGCAACGCTGACCAATTCGACTGCAAAAACTCCCGCTGCGTTCCAAAGGACAGTTTATGCGACTACACAGACGATTGTGGAAACTTCGAAGACGAAAAGCAAGAAACATGCTGTAAACCCAGTCTTCTTATTGAATTTTTAATACTTAATTAATATAATTTTTATTAATTTACAGCTAATATATGGAAAAAGTGCCTGGATGACTTCAAAAGGGAGATTGTGAGCTTGTAACAGAGAGCCAAGATGGCATCTTCAATTGAACAACAAGCACCGGCTTAAGGTTTTCCTTCTGAATGCACACATTTCAGTCAATGTAAAGGAATCCGCTTCGTCTCGTTTTTGTCGTCTCTTGATATCCCGTGGGGCCTCCAGTTGCCCAGTGGATAAAGGCGTTCAACTGGTAATCAGAAGAATGCTAGTTTGAGCCCGTGCTGTGGATTTGAAGAACGGAATTAAAAAGTAGTGATCTTGTGATCGGAGGGTTGCCAGCTTCGCTACAAAAATACTAGAAAGTCGTCCAGAACATCCAATAAATTGTACTGAGGTGTAAACGGGACTGCTGCACGGTAAATCTGAACGGCGTCCAATGTCCTGACGCCTATTGAGGTTGCGTCGGGTGGCAGCTCAGGTGTTGTCCTCGTCATCAGACCATGGTTAAAAAATACGAGGCATCGTTCCCGGGTCTTTCCTTCGAGATTGGCTCCGAACCGTCGCCAATAGCCCACTGTGCAGCTTTAGTGCGACGTTAATTAACCAAACCAAACTTGAAATCCCGTGTGAACTCTGTATTATGATATAACGAGAGTATGGTCTTCGAATATAATCAAACTTCCAAACCTAAACATATAAAAATATAAAATATCTCTAGTAATATATATTGTTTTCAATAAGGTTTAATGTTTCTGTACATTATGAGCCAATGGGATTACTTATTATATTTCTTGCGATATGAATGATATACGAAATTTTTTTGTTTTGTGTTTTTCAGTAACAGCCATTTCGAGATGCAATTTTGACCAGTCTTTCTGCAATTGGATAACGGACAGCTCGACATCGGGCGACTGGCAGAGAAGAAAGGCCTTCACGTCACTGGATGAAGGGCCAACAAGGGACCACACAACAGGATTTAGCAATGGTAAAAGAAAAAAATGCCCCAAAACATAATTCGTGTACTCATATGGATACTATCTTCCAGCATGGATCCTTTGTAGTAGAGGAGTCATGGCATCACTCCCGCTAACATCAAAGTGAAGCCAACATGTATGGCCTCAAAAACTGTGATTAATTACGTCATTCCATTAATAAATTTTCACTGTTGCACATTTCCCAATTCATCAGCCAATTGCGAATATTTTGGAATTCATAATTTTGAAGTGATGGCACGTGATATCGTGATATGGGCCTTTCGCTCTGAAATGTGGGCTTCACGATTATGACGTCATATTCTCTCTACTACAGACATTCATGCTCGAAGGATACTATGGTAGAGTTTCAAAACCTTCCTCAAACAAACTGATTTTTTTTTTTAATTTTATGTTATTTTAATTACAACAGGAAAGTTTTTAGATAATTCAATTAAAAAGTAAGACATTTTTACTATATGTTTAATTTTATGGAAAAATGGGTCATCGGGATTTTTATGTTAAGGTAAGGACATTCGAAAACACATGCAAAACAACAATCTTCGGAAAAAGTCCCAAATTAAAAAAAAATTATGTAAGCACTTTAATTTGTATTTGTGCCACATTGTTATTTATAATTTAATTTTTCTCCCGTATCCACTGTTGAGGATGTAGTTAGCCTTGAGTTTACGTTAGTTTAACATCGTGTTAATAAACACAGCCTTTCCATTTAAAAAAAAAAGTAACTTCAGAAATATTTGATTCAGGTGGTTCGGATTAGTATTAAAACAAAACAGTAATACGGTCACTTTTACTCAAGTTTAAATAACAGTTTCTTATTAAAGAAATATTTGTATGCTGCGATGTCGCTTTTTTTTTTTTTTAAGGATCCAAATTATTTAAAGAAGCGCAATGAAACTATTTTTAGCAATACACTGAATTTTCTTTAAATAAAATTGTAATTAAACAGCAAAAAAAATATTTCTTCACTTTGTGTTTCTTTTCGATTCCAGGACAGTTTTTGTACTTGCCTGGTAGACTCAGACCTGTTCCTTCTAGGATCCTAGGACCGACGCTTCAACCGGCAGAAGGGTGTCAGGTAAGCTAATATTATTTTCGAGGAACCGAAATATGCAAATAAGAGATTATTTAAAAATAAAAGTTAAAATTAAAGATATTTGATATCTTGGGTGAGATATTAATCTCTTTGTTATAGTTGTTTGGCTTAAAAGTCGAGTTTTAACTGTTCCTGTACATTGTGAAACAAGTACAACACGTTCTTTATCCTTTGGAATCGGCCACCAGAATAACGACCTGTTCTTTTCTTCGATGTTCTTTAAGTTGAACGAGAACTACTTGTGTATTTAAAAAAACCTGTTTGGTTCGTTAGCTTGCATTCGCTTGTTAATCTCTATAAAGATCCATGAAGAAATTGTAGGAAAGGTCGATTATTTTAAAAATGTTTGTTTTATGATAAATTTTATCAAATTCGCTTTTGACCAAAAAAAAATTCATTAAAATCAGTTACATAGGGTGTCAGGGGCGCTAGTAGGATCTTTCGATTCCAACACTTTTTATTTTTAAATCGTCTTCCCGGAAGTAAGTGACGCTTCTACGTAGAAATCTCAAAGAAGATATCACGTAGAAATCTCAAAGAAGATATATCTCTCGCTTCCAACAAAAAGTGTTGGAATCGAAAGACCGTGCTGGCGCCCCTTGGATAGAAATACCCTGTTACTCACGGTGATCCATTTTGACACCATGCATTCTTCATAAATAACCCTATCGATATGTTTTTTCTCGTTTGATAGACAATTAGGCGTCGATACGCGCAAAATCTTAATGATATAATACAAAGCACCTACGAGACGTCGATGGAGTACACGGCGTCAGAAAGAAGATTGGTTATATACCTACGGTTGGATAATTTTGCTTTGGCGACCAATTCTAATTTCTGTAAATGGCTGAAGTAAGTCGATTGGCGATGTTTTACGACAGGTTATTTGTAAATGTATTAATCCTTCTTCTTCAAGATTCGTCTGTACTACGACATCAGAGGTGTGGGTCCTCTGTCCCTCCAAATCAAGACCAGGACCGAACTGGACGGCGAAGAGAGACTGGTGTGGACCAGAGAAGACCCCACAGAAGGATATTTTTTTGTTGACGACAGGTTCACATTCAACGAGACGCAGAGCTACCAAGTGTGTATATGCGTTATTCATTGGATATAACAACACTTTAAAAATAATTTTTATGTTAATACAACAATCACAATATTTGTTTATAAACGAAACATCGACGTGGAATTATTTTTAAATTACACTACAAATGGATGTATTAGTGCACAAACGTGGTAAGAGATAAATCCCAAATTTTTCAAAGTATACATTTGATAGTTTGTATAGTTATCAAAATAAATGGAAAATAACAATCAACGATGCTTTCTTAATCAATTATTCACCCAATTAGGTATATACGCATTACTATTAATTAGTATTTTTAATCAATTATTGTACCAATTAGCCATATGCGCATTATAATTAATTAGCTTAATTCTTAATCAATTATTGTCACAATGATATATATACGCAATACAATTAGTTAATCTTATTCTCAATCAACTGTCACAATTGGGTATGTACTTATTACAATTATAAGTAGTTATTTTTAATCAATTATATCCACAATTAGGTGTATACGCATTACAATTAATTGGTCTTGTTATTAATCAATTATTGGCGCAATTAGGTATACGTATTACAAATGGAATAATGTGAGTTCTTAACAGCAAATTAACAAAAAAACAACAACTGTGTACTAAAGCATTATTTTTAGCTTATTACTTTTTAAATTGTCTTATTACGAAGACTTAAATAGAGAGATACATTAAACTTTTAAAATTATATAGCACATTTATAATACGAGTTTCCTAAGCGATGTATGTTTTAATATATATTATATGTTACTATATAACTAGTGTATGTTAACAATATATCTTCCTATTTAGGTCATCATAGAAGGTTCAATTATCATATCATCAAGTAAAGTCAACTACATTGCAGTAGATGATGTGTCGTTCAATTATAAATGTGTTCCTGAAATAAGTAAGACTTTTTTTTTATGTAAATGGCAATATTTTTTATACACTTACGGAAAATATCAAGTGTTAGTCTTAATCAATTAATGGCACCTTTTGGATACCTATAAATACTATAAAGTATATTTAACTAATATCCAAAATTGGAATTATGTATAACTTATTCGAAAATATTTAATAATTTTTAATTTCTTATGCAATAATATTAAACAAAAATTAATGAACCAAATTTGAATTTAGTACTTGATATCCTGAAAATACAAGGGCCCCCAGTTGCTCATTGGATATAAAGGCATTGATCTGGTAATTAAAGGATTTCTAGTTCGAGCCCGGGCGATGAACTAAACAAGGAAAAGTAAAAAAGTAGTGATTTTGTGATCGGAGGGTTGCCAACTTCACTACAAAAATACTAGAAAGTCGTCCAGAACAACCAACAAATTATACTGGTGTGTACATGACTGATGCACGATAAATCTGACCTGGGTCCAATGTCCTGACGGCTATTGAGGTTGCGTTGAGTTTTAGTCAGGTGTTGTCCTCGTCTTCTGACCATGGTTAAAAATGCGAGGCATCGTTCCCGGGTATTTCCTTCGAGATAGCCCCTGAACCGCCGCCAATAGCTCACTGTGCAGCTCTCGTGCGACGTTTTTTTACCAAACCATACCATGACATCTTATAAATTATACTGGCGTGTGTATACGGGACTGGTGCACGATAAATCTTCGAATAACGAAATTTCATAATAAAAAAAAGTGAAAGATCTTGCAATCACTTTAATCAACTGAAACTCCCACGTATTTCTTTTAGGTAGATAACAAAAACAAGGAAATCAATAAAAGTCAAACAAGGAAATCAATAAAAGTCAAACAAGGAAATCAATAATCACAGTTTCACTACATTTAGTATACCAAAGAGTGATTGAATTGGCGTTTCTATTAACCAAACTACTCAATCAGCATAATTTCTTTAAAAAGGCCACTTTGCAGAATATAAAATTTAAAACAGAAATAAAACGACAATTGAAAACGCAAATACTAAATACGCGGATATGTTTAACGTTTGTACCGTATTTTTTATGTATAACTTTCTGGCAGAAAAGTCTGAATTCCAACGTGGCTCAGCCTCGATTTATTCACAGAATGTATACAACGTGTACACTCTATGAATAAATCGTGTACATTCTAGAATACACGTGTACATTCTAGAATAAACGTGTACATTCTAGAATAAACGTTCACATTCTGTACATTCTAGAATAAACGTTCACATTCTGTACATTCTAGAATAAACGTGTACCTTCTGAACATTCTAGAATAAACGTGTACATTCTAGAATAAACGTGTACATTCTGTACATTCTGTAATAAAAGTGTACATTCTGTACATTCTAGAATAAACGTACATTCTAGAATAAACGTGTACATTCTAGAATAAACGTGTACATTCTAGAATAAACGTGTACATTCTAGAATAAACGTGTACATTCTAGAATAAACGCGTGAATTCTAGAATAAAACGTGTACATAATAACGTGCACATTCTATGAATATGAATAAATCGAGGTCCCATCCAGGATTTTGATGTACAATATAATTTGATGTTTTAGCTCCAGGACCGTACTTTGGGTCTGTGAGCATACTTTGTGATTCCATAAAAGAAACATTCGCGGCACATTTTATTTTTATATCATCTCAAAAACATAGTAATAAATCGGTACTTTTGTAACTGTGAATGTTTTGTTTCCTTTTTCAGAACCCCTTCCGACACTGCCGCCAGTGATCTCCACAGTTACGCCGAAGACTTGCGCCAAAGGAGAATTCAAGTGCCGCACTAGAAATCAGTGCATCCCGAACACTTTGAAATGCGACTTCAAAGAAGACTGCGCCGACGGATCTGACGAAGACCATTGCGGTAAAGTGAAAAACTCAGTTATAGTAATATTACTCTTAAAATGTACGTTTATGCTGAAAATACGAAAATGGGCCAAAAACAACATATTTTCGGGTTCTATAATACAGTAGACTCTCGATAACTGGAACATCGATAACTCGAATTTTTCGATATCTCGAAAAAAATATATTTCCCTGCACCTTCATTACTTATTTAATGTAATTTTATCTCTAATTCGAAGTTTTTCGTCGTTATTTTCGATAACTCGAAGTTTCCTCACAACTCAAAATTTTGTTTTCCTCTCAAAACTACGGATTTTGAAGAACCTTTAGCATATATGTAATTGCCACGTTCTTCTTTATCAGTTCCCTTTCTTATTGTGCGTAATTGAAAGGGTATACTTACAATGGATTCCTACCTGTGCCTCACCCTTTTGTTTGAATGTCGCCAGACTGAATTCCCTGAGCTGTATCCTCTCCTCTTTAACGCAAAGTCAGTCCAACAAGGAATATATTAATTATTTATCGTCCCTCGAGCCAGCTGGCGTTTTCGGTAAAGTGCGAGTCAATTTCTTGGAACATTACCTACCGTCCAGAAAGCAACTCACTTAAAATATGAAGACGACACTCGACCCCTTCTCATTTTTGTTTAGGCAATGTAGCAGCATTTAATGAGAGATCGCTCTCAGAAGAAGAATGATAATTAAGAATGCTAACCTCCTCTAAAGATAACTTTGTAAGAGGCTCTATCTTCGATAAAATCTATGCGGTCATTCATTGAATCGAGGCCGGAAATGAAAATATCAGAGACAGTTCAAGCAATCGTGCATTTGGAAAATAAAATTGATTTCGAAAAAAATATAAATACTTACCAAACTATTTTGGATAGATATGTTAAATAAGGTCGTGTAAGTATACTAGTATTTATTTTTTACCAAACAGCTTTTTTATAGGATTTTCGATTACTCGAACTTTTGATATCTCGAATTTTTATACACTTCCCTTCGAGTTCGAGATAACAAGAGTTGTCTGTATATCTCAATTTTTTTTATCTTTAAGATGGTACCGAAATTGTATAAATACCCCGAGAATTTTCTTATTTGCAAAGTGTTATTCTAGGGCCCTGCTTGCGTGATAATATGTTTTGTAAGCTTTAAAATTTTAATTTCTGAAAAATTGTATTATCAACGTATGAGGTGTTCAGACCTAAAGTGGATCAAGTCCATAAATTATAAAGTTTATTAACACTAGTTGAATCCTTTTTTTTATTGTTGTAGTATGAAGACTAACTTAAATATGGGTCATAATTTGAAAATATACACCATTAACATGTGAATCCGTAACGAATCAATTTTTTTTAATACTTTTGGACTTCGTCCACTTTAGTTCTTACGCTTCATATGTGTCGCTTTATTCCAAACATAAAAATTCAAGTTTGCTTAAAATGTTTGGGGAAATTATTTTATTCAACTTAATATTAGTTTTGTGGGATTTTTTGAATCTCAATCTTAAAGATTCGTTAAAAAATTTATTTTAGAAGAATTTTAATTGAAAAAAAAATTAAGTTTTTTTTTAAACTTTTAAAGTAAAAACATGTTTAAAAAAAACTTTAAATGCTACAAACTTTTAGGAGTTTCACAACAAGAGAATGATACTACGAATAATTTCCGATACAAATTATGCTCAATATCAATTACAATTTACGTAATCGTGTTTGAAAGAACATTCTAATTAGCTCATAAAATGTTAATTATCTTTTTGACGGTATTCAATTTTTATGGATTATCGTGAATTTTAAAGTGTTTTTATACTTGATTTTTTTTAAAAATATATATAAGTTTTTTTAATGTTTAACCCTTTGCACTACGTTGGCGCCGCTCAGGCGACAACATAACGACTCGTTCTTTTGGTTTCCTGTTCTTTAAATAAACGAGAACAGCATGATCTTGTGTTTAAAAAACATCGATATTTTTTTCAATTTGTTCTTTTTCAGATCCAAAACAGATTATGTTTCTTTTTTCTATAAGCATAACAAGTTCTAGGGTAAAGAACATAAGGATGAATAACTGTTCCGTAGAAAGAACGGAAAACGCAAAGAGTCCTTGAGTGCAAAGGGCTAAGTGTAAAGGTTAACTTTGCAATAAAAGCATTCAAATTTCTGTCATTGAAATGAATAACGGTTTCAATCCAGGGCCACTCACGTATCACTATAGTTCTTATAATTATTCATATTTATATATTTTTAGGGTTTCGTACATAATTAACGGAACCCTACTATTAATAACGCTTTTGTCTTTATTCTTATTACTAAGTTTAGACGGCTATACTTATGCTGACTAACCAACACATGATAAAAAAATTATCTCCCTTGGACTCTCCCTTTGTCAATTAACTTGCATGTCTGTATTGATTAAAAAGGTAAGCAAAATTCACATTAAATGTGCTTAAAAATACTTTCGGGTTGGTATGACTCGTAACTCTATGACATCTGTAGAAAGGTTTTTACATTGACGTGTTTTTAAAAGAACAATTACCCACATTTCTATTGTTTATCTACAATCTTTGAAGTTCTTTTTAATGTCTTCGGTGATCCTATGCGACAAAAATATGTTAGGGAGAAAGTAATACAACAAACTAACGAAACCAACGATTTATTTTTTACTCGGAAGCATGCTGTTCTCGGTCTTTTTGAAGTACGTAGTAATGAAGAACAGGTCGTTATTTATCACTTTCGAAGTGCTTTTCAGTCTGTATACAGTAAGGGGCGGGCTTATATGCCGAGAAACGAATTAATAACGAGTTGTTATTGCAGGAAAATGCGACTTCCACGAGGACATGTGTGGATTGGTGAACGTGGCCTCCTTCAGCAGTTACAAGTGGCAGCGCGCCCAGGCCGAGGCCTTCGGTCTCGTCAAGAACTCAACGGCACCAGACACGGACAGTCAAGGGAACCAGCAGGGATACTTTGTGGTACTCACAGGAGATAAATCCCGTGAGTAAATAGTCCTAATTTTATCATTGTGAACCACCATTTTATTTTATCAACCCTGAAACACCTACCTAATGCCAATTTTGCTTTAAACCAGGGCCGCACGTGTTTAGGCTGCTTCAATAGTCATTAGAAAATATTTGCTTCCAGTTTTTTTTTCCTCTCTCTCTCTCTTCTGCATTAAGAGCCTGGCTTAAAGTTTCTTGGCTTATTTGACTTGGTTCTTCGCTCAGCTTTCCAATGCCTTCCAGCCTCCAACATTTGACGATTATTGTCAATGGTGAAGCAGCCACACTACTCGTCAATAATCAACCTTGGAGTGTTTTGGGCCAGGCTGGACACGAGAATGTCATGGCTTAGGGCTTAAGGCTAGATGAATAATGCATTCCAACTTTTAAACAACTAACTAACTAAACATTCAAACACCAACTGCTGTTGATTGTTTAGTTGGTTCAATGGTCAACGGGATTTCTTATGTTTGGAAAAGGTCGGAATTTCATCTAAACTGGTCGAAAATTGGAACTTTCAACCTAGGCTTTTTTTTTTTCAATGAACTATCAGGTTCGCAAATGTCTTATTTGTGCCCTTATCTTCAATCCTTGATTACTTTGCATGCATAAATCTTCCTCTAGCTTAAAAATAATCATTTTAATTTAATTAAAAATATTCTTTATCTTTCTAGTAACAAAAACAACTACAACAACAATGCGCACTCCAGCTCTTGGGGCGACATCTCATGCTTGCAGAATCCAGTTCTCGTATCATTTTAACGTCAAAGGAGGTATGGATTCTGTAGAATATTTTCCATATTTTATAAGAATTAAGGGAACTTGGTAATCCTATATACTGGTCATGTTAATTTCACACATTTTAGGTACCCTTTTCGCATAAACAATCAAATACATTTGTATTTTTCAGAGCATAAAATAGGTACTTGGTAAGTTATTGAAACAAGATTTTTATTTTAAATAAATCATGTTATTACTGTAGGATATCAATGCCCATTTTCCCATCACCCCTGTTTGTTTGTAATAGAACTACCCATGCATATAAAATTGTAACTTAGTGGTGGCAACACCCTACCATTCATGTTGAAAATCTTCATGTAATCAGTCCTGTGTCGTCCCAGTGGGTCAATCTCGTAGGCACCCACTTAAATGTTCCTATCTTTAAATATTATCTTAGCTTGAACCTAAAGTTTAAATATATTTCAATAATGTCATGTCTACCCTCTTGTATTCTTTTCTTTGCTAAAATACTACAATTACTTTAAAATGCGTTTCTCTCAATACGACGTGTTTTTTAAACTTTAATGCCTTTTTCTCAAACTACCTTAACTATACTTCTGAAACTTTTACAATACGTTTCATAAACGTATTTGTATTTACTAAAGTGAGATTTTGTAGTTTTCTAAACACAATTTTTGTAAAGCCTAGTTTGTCAGAAATTTATACAAATTGAGATTGATTTTCAAAGTATTTTTTTTTTAAATTTTAATATTAAAATAAAAACCTCACTTCAGTAACATAGCAAGTAATTTGTTTAATTTTCTGAAAAAAAATTAGGCATATATTAAAATTTAAGCATTTATTACTTTCACAGAAAAAATGTACCTGAAACGTGTCAATTTAACATTACCAGTTTATAGGGTACCAATTCTCTTTAGTTTCACTAGATACGTTATTTATTATTTTGTCTTCTTATAGGCCTTCTGGAAGTTTTCGTGAGTCAAACATTTGGCGAAAAAAGAAAGCGTTTCAGCCAAACAAAAAGCACGGGAAAGAAATGGCAGTTCGCATCGGTCTCTATAGGAAATTATCCACCAGGAAAAATGGTGAATATGAAAATACTACTTAATTCTATATAATTTTCGAAGTATAAATATACTTGATAATTTTAATTAAGGAGCTTAACCAAGTTAATTGAATAGTAACATTTTACTTTATTTTCTCTTTACAGATAGAGTTTCAAGGCAACGCAGGAATCCTAACATATCGAAAACAAGTGCAAGATATTGCAATTGATAACATTAATTACGTCAACTGTGATCCAACAAAAACATACACAGATTGTAAGTAATTGTATATTTTTTCGACAAATGCAAAGTGTTCGCGAAGCACTTTCTAAAGTTTGTCTTTTCTAAAATGTCAAGAACATTCGCAAATACTTGTAATGATCTTAAACAAAATAAAATTATGTTGATAAATGTAAAAGTTGAAATTATAGAACGAAGTTGAATGACTAAAAAGAGACAATTGAAATTTAAAAAAATTAGCACACGTACACAGACGCATTTTACTTACCGTCAACGCTTCTCTAACAAAATCAGCTTTGTTTCTTATAGAACATGACGCGTATCTAACAGTGTAGAAAATAATCTTGGTACTTCTTTCAACAAGAAAAATCTTAAGTGAATATATTTCTTTATGTTTTTAATCGCTTTCTTTAACAATTAACTCAGGATGACATGTATTTGTCATAGTCACCAACAAGAGTTGCCTCGAGTTAGTCAGTTAAGCGATTTTAAAGGATATTTTAAAATCAGATATTTTTCAGTAATCCCAAAGATACTCTCTTCAGATCATAATCCCTACTCTTTTCAATTGGCATAATAGCCCAGTAAATTTAGGATTTTATATAAAACTAATTTATAATTAGCTGAAAATTTCAGAATTAGTTCCTCTTTGCATGTATAACGAATCCTGAAAAGTCCCCTAACTTTCCATGTGAGCTTCAATCCAAAATTGCGGATCAAAGATGGCCGCCAAGCACTTTTTGCCTTGTTTGATGTTTTTCCTCATATCTAAGTAAAAAATAAACATTTTTCAATTCTGTAAAAACCGGTATACTCTAAAAGGATTATTGTTTCGATATATACCATAAAATAACCGATAGCAGTTTTCAAATGAGGGAAAATTAATTTTTTTGACGTCGAAACCCAAAATTTCTGTGTTTGAAGTTTTTAGCTGAATTCATAATTTAGAAATATAAATAAATTGTGAAAAATGTTGTAGGTAAGAAAATGTTGTTTCTTGTATGGAGTTTTCTAAAGTAAATTTTAAAAAAATATTCAAAGAAAAATTGTGGAATATATTTCGTTTTCTTAAGCAATCCAGCAGGTGTTTTTTTAACTTCGAAGTGAGGAGTTGTTAGTGTAGATCTGTGTAAAACTTTTTAAAAAAACATGACTGTCTTTGTTTATAACTGTAACAAGTTGGGCAAGAGAAGGAAAGTGTGCGCGGTTTATTAAAATGAATTGAAATGAAAAAGAAAAACACAAATTTTATAGCACTTAATTACATAAGAATAACAAAAATGTTGGCCTACAGTTCATAAATAAAAAAAATATAGACCAGTCATTCAACATCATAATCATCATCTTCGAAACTGCTAGTAGGAGGAGCTGAATTTTTACATGACTCTAGCCCTCTCCCTAGCAAGAGGTACAAAACTTGGAGCACTGGAGGTCTGCCTTCTTGCATTGGCATCATGGCACAGTATTTTGTTGCAGTCACATGATATTAGTTGTAAAAGTTCTTT